>CM031619.1:38493478-38560978 GCA_018398815.1 Conus ventricosus | reverse complement strand
CTGTGTGTGTGATTTTTTTTTTTAGTAACGATGGAATAAGAGCGATTTTAAAATCTAATTCTACAAGGTTGAGAGAACGTAAAAACACCGATTCTGGCTCAACCAGTCTCAACCAGTTTCGACTGGTTGACTCCAGAATCGGTGTTTTACGTTCTCTGACAAGTAAGAGACTTCAATAACCAAAAAAATAACGATTTTTTACAAACAAACATACTGTGTAGGGTTATCCGTTTTCAATACTAATTTACAAAAATTTTCAGATTTTAGTTTTTGCTTAATCCTTTGTTTTTCCTGGTCATTTTCAATAACATCATTTTCACACATACAGTCATCAAACACTAGAGTGGAAATCCCCCCTAAATTTAGAAATCATGTAAGCCTTGGCCGGGACACTGTGTGAACAACCCTAATTAGAGGGTTCAGGGATTGTGGCAGGCAGTAACATGTACGGCGGTCCCAGGTGGCTCCTGTGATACCTGTAATTAACTAACTGTAACCGCCATAAGGTGGGCTCGAGACGCTCACCTGACCAGGTTAACTTGCAACATTATGGTGCAATCCGAAAGAACATTTTTGAACACGAAGACCGATTCAGCATTCTTTCACTGACTGCCGCACGAGAAGGTTGTGTTTTATTGTGCTCCGGCGTGACTACTGTGTTTTATTGTGTTGTTATTGTGTGTGATTTCCAGTTAGGAAAGCATTGTGGCTTTTAAACTTTGCTGATTGATTCTAATGTCTCAAGATAGCATTTTTCAGAAGAAGAGAGGGATTTACTAGGTAGTCCTTCTTCACAAGAATTAGCACAGGAAATTAGAGGTTCGAACGCTGCACATCAAGCTCTGTTGGATTATTCTATTCAAGAAACGCCACTTATTATCCCAATCATGATACCTATCCCAACCTACTCAACAACCAATACCTCAGTCATCTACTGCATTTACATTGCCACCTCCATCTTACAATTGGACTGAGGAAGAAAAGCTGCTGTTGCATGAATATTTTGTTTACTTTGGAAAAATGAAAGATGTTGTTACCCAAGCTCAACTGCATGGACCGCAGAAACTGCCAAAAAAAACCAAAAGAAAACTTGAAGCTTTATTCAAAGAAAGGGAAGTTACAATCAAAAAGAGCAGGAAAGAATTTTCAACTCCAGCAGAACTTCATGAATACCTTCTTGCAAACAAAGCTGACATTGAAAAAAAATAACAAGAGAGGTATTTACAGATAGCCTATTTAACAACGCCGAAAGTGAAGATGAAATCATCAACAGACTGAAAAGAGGGGTCAGGAACATTCGAAGGCAAGATGCACAATCTATCATGATCTACATTCAATTTGGGAATTTTTTGAATTTGTGTAAAGATTGGCATGAGACTCGGCAAAAACAGGGGGAAATACAGCAACATTGGGGAGACTGGTTGAAGGAAAAAACTGGATATTCTGATGACCACGCTAGAAAACTGCGTGCACTTGCAAGTGTACTTTTTTGATTTAAACATTTTTTTTGTGTTGGGCTTCCTTTAAACTTCTTCCTCAGTAGACTGAACGCAATTAAAGTTTATGCTGCAGGTTCCAGAATATGCTAACTACTGGAAACAGATCCCACATGTGCCAACCGACTTGGAGCAGCAACATTCACAGTAGAGCACCTGTCACAAACCACCCAGCAAGGGGAAATGACATGATTCTAAAAATAACGGTTATGCATAACCGGGGTAGAGCACCTGTCACAAACCACCCAGCAAGGGGAAATGACATGATTCTAAAAATAACGGTTATGCATAACCGGGGTAGAGCACCTGTCACAAACCACCCAGCAAGGGGAAATGACATGATTCTAAAAATAACGGTTATGCATAACCGGGGCTCTGCTTCAACTTCTTCTTGCTCCACTTGCTTCAATGCTCCTATTCAACGCCTGCTTCAAAGGCTGCCTATTCAACTGTGCGATCGTGTTTGTATATATGCTGTTATCGTTGTTGTTGTTGCTGCTGTCATTGTTGTTGTTTTTACTGATAATAACTATATTATATTCTGAACATTCGTTTCTTATAAATAATCAAAGGTGCGCACACACACGCACGTCCCACCCCCACCCCACGCACGCACGCCCCCACCCCCGACTTGTTTTATTTAATCAGGCTTTTGTTAAATGCACCTGGTGGCTGCTTTGAACTTGCAACAAAAGAGCCAATGAATCACAAAAACGCAAGCACCGTCTTGCACCAAGTGGTGTTACACATGACAAATAATAAAGCTCTGTGTACACCACACACACTCCCACCCCAAGTCACCCAAGTTCTTAATTAAGTTCTTAATCAAGTCACCCCAAGTTTTTAATAAAGTTCTTAATTAAGTTCTTAATCAAGTTCTTAATCAAGTTCTAATTAAGTTCCTCTAAGTTTCTACTTAAGTCACCTCAAGTTCTTAATAAGTTCTTGATTAAGTCACCTCAAGTTCTTACTCAAGTCGCCTCAAGATTGTAATTAAGTCATCCTTTAAGTACAACCAAGTTCTTATTCAAGTTATCTTATAATTATCAAAAAAACAATACAATCCATGTTTTTGTCTTAAATAGTAGATGTCTAATATAGTACACACACGCCTCAAAAAACGCGTCATCGTTGAGGATGTCTTGCTCAGCGTCTTTGGCGCGAAATCGGTCAGCATAAATCTTAATGAAGTTCTTACATTGTAAGCAACCGCATTGATTACAATTCTGGTCTATGGAAATGTCTTTTATAGACTCCATGTCTTTATTTATGACTCCATCATTTAAAACAAATAATCCGGCATGATCTATTTTTATCAAAAAAACAAAAATTTTAAAATTAAGTTCTTAAAATATTATTGCATTTGAAATGGATCAAAATGATCTTTTGTTGTTGGTGGTTCTGGCATGCTTTTTTGTTTGGCTTCTATATTTAGTGGTTCAGATTTTTTTGACTGCTTTTGTTTTTGCCAGCGTTGTTTATATATTTTATAACAGTAATAACCACCCCCAGCAGCAAGGGCGCCAAAAATGACAACAGTTTTAAGTTTAATATTCCATGAAGACTTGGTGCTGTAGGCCTTGAATCAACTTGTTCTTGTTTGGAGCTGGCATTGAAACAACTGTTGGCGTTGGCAGTGTTATGTTTTCATTATGAGTTATATCTGTGATTGTAACTTAATTTTTTTTGTCTGTTAAACTCTGCTACTCTTTTTCCTGCTGCAACGCGCCCAGGATGCTTTTTAAAGGGTCACTTTCTCCACCGGATTCAATGTTTTCTGATTCTGCTGATTTTCTGGCTCGTCATTTTGAAGGGAAACAAAATCTATATGATTAAAAGTAATTAATCCCATGATTAGCGGCGACAATAATGTTCCAAATCTGTAATATAGATCACATCCTAGAGACTCTAATGACTTTGTTAAAACTGGATCCTGCGTTAAATCATACATAAAGTCTTGTTCAGAATCAATGGGCGCAAATCTACTGACTAGTTTAGTGTACAAACTAAATGAACCGTTTGCCCAACACTTTTTACCATTCTCGACCCCAGTTGCGCTTCATACCTGTTGTGATACTTTACAATGTCTTGTGGCGACATCTGTTGAATCTGTTCTATGCTGAATTCATTTCCGAGGAAACTGTTTTGTTTTCCCACATGCTGCCAAAGAATACAGCCTTTCCTTTTTGGGCATAATAGCTTGGTCATCAACTTGATCATCATAAGTTCAGGAAGGTTTAGGCTGCCCTGTAGCTGTAGTAGATCATCGCTGTTCATGTTTTTATTAATTACAATTATTTTATTTTCTAAAAATGAGCACCGAAAAAACTGTTACCAACCTTGTATACCATTCTGCCGTTATTGGGGCCTAAGTGTAGGATACACAATGCTTGGTAAAAGCCTGTTAAAAATAAAACTGGCAGATCTTGGCAAACTAGACTTTGAAGACTTAGCAAAGCTAATTGCTGTTATTGCAAACTTCGTTCGCTACGAAAGATTTTTTAGTTAAGCAAGGAATAATTCCAGACAGTATTAATATGTAAAAAAAATACATTTATAAAAATGGCTTCACTCGTAATGATGATTGGTGGCGCTGTGGTTAATGCGCTTGCTTTTAGCGAAGTAATTACGCGTTTAGTAAACTGCGGGATGACGGCGAGAGAAAAAGACATAACAAAGCTGTGGAGCAACTAGCTGCAGCACAAGATCACTATGAAAAGCAGAGAATTGAGCAGTTAGATTTTATTAATAACAAACTGAAAAAACAGGGACATGCAGCTTACACATTTAAAGATGTTGATCAAGCGATAAAAGAATATTATCTTGTAACAGGCAAACCAATCGAGACATTGCCCCGCCAAAATTCAGTGACTTTTATCATCCATCAGAAAAACAAAAGATGCAAGAAATTGCGTTTATTGCCTTTGGTATGACTGTTGTGTATTTTGTTGCGCATAATATTGGCTGAATAAAAAATGAACAAAATCTATTATTCGCCAAAAGGATATTGGAAGGGAATCACGGCAATTAAAAGCTAAGCCAAGCAGCGGGAGTTAGCGAACAAACAGCGAAAGAATGGTTATCTAAACAAGCGATTTGGCAAATTTATTTACCTGCACCTAGACGAATACAGAGACCTCACTTTGTGAATACAATACCGAACGACACCCATCAAATGGACCTTCTATATTTACCCCATGATACGATTAGACGAAAAAGATTTAAGTACGCGCTCACAGTCATTGACATAGCTTCAAGATACAAAGATGCTGAACCATTAACACAAAAGAGTGCTTCTGCTGTTGCTGTTGCCATACAACTAATATATCAACGAGGCCCGTTAACTTATCCTCGCATGATTCAAGTCGATGATGGAAAAGAATTTAAAGGCCGAGCTGAATCAATGATGTTAAAACATAGAGTTACATTAAAAGAGGCATTCCGGGCGTTCATAGATCACAGGCTCTTGGTTCGAAAAATTTAACAACAGTTATTTACCAGCCCTTTTTCTCACCAGTATCATAGAGAGCTGATTGACAATTCACGCAACGCAGATGGATTAGAGACTGCCCTCAGTTTACCGTTGCAATGAAATAATGAAGAATTAAAATTACGGGTCTAAAAACCATGTACAAGCAATCAAAAAACAACAATAAATGTTTATTGCTTGAAGGGATTTTCATCCGACAAACTATTACCATTTGGTTTGAAAGTAAGTACCATATTTGCCGGAGAAGCAGAAGGGGACATTCGCATCAGGGCAACGATCAGTTTTGGAGTGTTGACCGTATGAAAATAAAAAGAATTGTAAAGATGAATCCGCCGTGTATATTTACGAGAAATGACACAACAAAACAACCAGTCCTCAAAGATCTTTTGTTAAGGAGGACACTGTAGATAATTCGCCAGACACAAGTTCCGCTTTAATTAATTTAGTAAATATATTTGAGTTAAAATGGAAGCTCAGAGAAGCGCAGAATGATACAAGAATGATAAGATGAAAAAGACCTTGGAATTGATTGCGGGAATCATATGATTTGATTTGCTATTGGGGCAACATTTGCGAGGACTCTCAGCACATGGCAATGCATCCACTACCACAACCCAAATCCCTATTTTGCCTATAAAAATGGGATAAGTTATCTTGAAATAATAAAAAAAATTCGAGCCGCATCAAGCAAAATGAGAAATCTTTTGTCTGAATTGGAATATTGATATGATTGATTTATAGATAAATTTGATGAAATATATGGACCGTATATAAAACCCGTAGAAGATATATAATTATGCGTTCTCCAAATTGCCCGATTGCATATGAAAACTCTGGATGAAAAAGACACCGTTTTGTGTTTGTTCTATCTAATGACTTCTTTGTTACAACGTTGTGTTGATTCATGTAAGATTAGATCGCGTTTTAGTTGTCATGATGAAAAGTATGTTTACTTGAACAAAGCTTACTTTATAGTTGTCATGCGATATGCGGACTGCACAACACTGCGAGATATTCCCTTTGCTTTTTTGATTACGTTTTTCTCCTGGCTCGAAATACTGTAACATTTTTGACCTTAACCCAACAAACTCCTTGATCACCTTTCCAGATAATTCATCTTCATCTTTCTAAAACTGCTTGTTAGTAATTGAATGCAAAGGGCGCATCTTTGGATAATCAGTGTGTCGTCCTCCTGCAATGCCTTTAGCTACTTCTATTTCATGTCCTTTATAGATATCTTCAGTAGGGATATCTATAACAAACTGTCTGTATCTGTGTAAAGCACTTGGATCTGGATACAAGGGTTAAAGTAGTCGTTGAAGAAATTCGAACATCAAAAGCTTTGATAATTCTAAAACAGTAAAACCAATAAAAAACGGGCTTATACAATATTGCTTTCTTTTTTATCATTATTATGCCAAAAAGCTGATCATGAAATCTTCTAAAGTCCTGATAATTAGGTTTTGAAGTCAGCTTAATTGCTGCGTTCTCTCTGGTGACCAATCTAACATCTTTTGCGCTTGTGCGGATTCTCCTAGTCGTCAAAATAGCTGTTGTCATCAGCTTAAAAAATCTTTTTCTGAAGCATCTGTGGATTTAGTTCTGAGATCAGTGTTCTTCATTATGTATGGTTTCATGAAAACTGTTTTGACGAATCAAAAGCAATTATACGATGAACAGCTGTCAACTTCAAACCTGTCTTACATAAAATTGTTAGAAAAAAAAGTCTGTTATGACAGACTTTAATTTTTTTTGCCTCGAGATTAGGCACAAGTTTAGGTGGATCTATGTTGGATTCATTTTAGGCTTTCTGCTGCTATGGCATAGTTCATTTGCAGGGCATGGAGTTCCTGAGATATTCTAAATCAACTTCTAGAATGAAACCACACTGTTGACCCGGCGTCAAACTGCTCAACCACTTTAATGCCTCTTTGAATCTTTTTTGGATTCTTTGGCTGGAGCATTTTAGAGTTTGCGTAATGGAAGCGTTGCGCCATTGCCCATCCATACAGATTGTTGGCATCTAAATACATGAGAAGTTAGGACCTTTACTGGGATCATAATCATCTAGGTATTTGTTGTTTGCTTTACAGTAATGATGCGGACGCCATACTAATGCCTCACGCAATCCGTTTTCATCATCTGAATCATTGGTAAATCTGACAATAAATCAATCTGTATTCCTTGTAAAAACTTTAAGAAAGCGTCCAGCTCATTCCGGGCGCCCCCAGAAATATAATGCGCGGATCCAGGCTATAATGTTTCATGCAGGTCTCTATAATTTCAAAAGACGTCCTGCAACAAACATACATCTGAATCAAGTCATGAATCATGATAGTCTCCCATTGTTTTACACTCTTGAGCATGCTGGTTATCGGAAGGTCACTGATTTCCTTTCCTCTAAGACTAGAACAGAACGCAACTATAGGAGGGAAGTGTGTTCCTTCGTCACCACCTTTCCCAACTGTTCATGTATTCATAAGGCGTCAACACCTTTCTAACAAAGTGTCGGGTCAATTATCTTCCGTTACTGGGCAGGACTTTAAGGAACGAACGGATAATGATTCTAATGAACCCATCATGGTGCTGGCATAGAGTCAATAAAAAGACATGTTATTTAAAGTGAAACACATTGTACTTTTCTGATGACTGTGCAAAGCATGACACCTAAAGGCGCGGTTTACTGCTTGCATTATAAGATGGCTCGTAACCTCGCAAGTTGTGAAAGAATATAGCCAGCTTCCATGTTCTTAGGGATTAAAGGTTTAGTTGAAGATTGCATTACTGTGCGTGCTCCTCTGAACTTTCCGCTAATGTGATCATGGTCTCTTTTCTGTCGGATTGGTTTCCTCATGATAGACATTAGTTCCAAACCCAAATCCAACAATGTGTGGCTGATTTATACTGTTGTTGGTTTCGGGGTCATTATGATTTCAGATAAGTTTAGATTAATAGAAACAGGCGTTACGCACTTCCTGCATGCGGTTTAGAAGTTTTCTGCAGCTTTAGGCCCTCTATACAATTTCTGGCGTTGAATGAGCCCATCCGACCTGACAATAATGAAGGCAAATGAACATATTGATGATTATCATTAGCGGTTTTAGGAAGTTCTGTGGGGTTGGCCCTGTGTATAAGGAACAATAAAGGACCTCGAAGCATCTGCGTAAACAACATATGGCTCGGTTTTGCATTGTTTCCAGTTCTTAACTAACTTAGATCAAGGTGGGGGCGTTAATTAGTTCTGTATTACAGTCAACTGGGCTGCTGATACAATGGTTTCTTATGTTCACTCGTGCTTAACGGAGGAATTCTTGTTCAACCCCCCTAATTCCGCAATCCGTGTTTATGTTCATGCTTTGATCGTATACCGTCAATAATCTACTCATTGTGCGTTATCAATGTGTAATGTGGTAGACCCTGCTGGTGAAAACATCAGTAGTAAGTCAACATGATTTTGTCTGGGGCGCCAATTGTTGGCGTTTTTGGATACTCTGATGGGTTGCAGATGTGTTTCCTTTCCCATGTGTAGATATTACAGTTATTGGTTTGTTTTGATCTTCAAAACTGATCACATTTTGTCCACGCTAAAGGGAAAGGATATTCCATTGAAGTTATGATCATTGATGTAAAGGCTGCTAGTTAGATACTCTCTCTCGTTTTTGCAACATAATGCAGCTTTGCAAGAAACACTCCACAAAAAACATTTGTTGTCGAGTTCTTTATGGTTAGAACTGCCTTTTTCGCTACAATGCTGGGGGCAGCGGAATGTAAGCCTTGCTACACTCGGCGACTACTTAGCCTGTTTTAATCTGATCTCTAAGACTTCGCCTTGACTGACCCAGTGCCTCTCATTTTGGTTCTTCGGCGGCCACATCAAACATGTGTAAGCAGTTGTCTGCCCATACCAGGCGTTTAAGTCATTATGAGAAAGAATGTCTGTGTTTAGTTGAGACCCAGACTTCTAGATTTTCTTCTTTATGTTAATATAATCGATTAAATCAGCTAACATTAATTTACAATGGCGGGCTATTGTTAGTTTACCAGGAACTGAGAAATAGCATGACCAACACTTGCCCGTACGTTTGCTGGATCAATGACTTCTAAATCAATATCATTCAGATGCTCTTGATAAATCTTCTTTCTTGCGAATTGCTTCAAACAATTAGTCTGGACCGTCATATATCTTTTCCATGCTGAGTTTCTTTTCTAACTCAAAATATTTATTTAATTAAAAAAAAATGATTAATCGAATCAATATCAACGGTCTTTTTGTGCTTGGACTCATAATCTAACGTTAAACAAACCTTTGGGCGTTGTTAATGTGAGCTGTTAAGACAGAGTTTATGTCTCGTCTACTTTTTTTAAACATCCTTTTTTTATCTTGATCGGTGTCTAGGCTGTTGAGGAAATAGTTGTCCTGCCTTTCTTTGAAGATCAAACTTTTGTCTTTTGTAGTCATCAAATCGGCCTCGGTAAACGATTAAATTCTTCATCCGTGATGTTTGAGTCAACCTAGTGCTTTATTTATAGTCAGTTTGAACGAACTAAGTTTAGTGTTATTAGATGAACCTTAGCTGTGTGCTTTTGGTGTTTAGTTTTTATTTTTTGCTGCAGCACTACAGTAATGATCACAGGTCGAGAGCTAAAGACAAACCACCTAAGAGGGTAAGCTGCGGGTGCGCCTATTGCGTCGCTAAGAGGACCAACACTCGTTCACTGCTGATGCAGCGTTATAGTCGATGCTCAGTATTAACATAAGTAACAGCATTAAAGGCAGAGAATACCTTCGTTTGGTTTATTATTGTGATTTTGAAAGGTCTTGCTCTAGTTTTTGTTGCATTTGTGTAATGTTGGTTAATCTGCAAGTTTTTATGTCGGGGGTTTCTATAGCAGCAGACAATTGCTACTATCTCTCTTTTAGATAAAATGTGAAACAGACATGCTTTTTCAAATAAAAAATAATTAGTATTGGATATTTTCTAATCTGTTGATCTTGAATAATTCAGCTGGCATCATATATAAAAACCAAAATACACATTAAGAGGTTTATCGCGCCTCTTTTTCTTTATCAATTTGAATGTTTATTATGTCTCTAACAGTTTCCCGCCTTCCATGTAACTGTTATCCTCCGTTGACCTTAGGTCAATCCATAAACCGTATTTGTTGTTAAATAATGATCAAGTTCACACTGTGCAGAACGTAGATCTTTAGACACAAGGTCAACTGTTGGATTTCTAAACCTCCCGCCTCCAAACAGTTTTTTATTTATCAAAATCTGATAAAGGTTTTAAGTCGCTAGCGTAGATTTGGTTAGGACTACCCTCAAATGTACATTTGCACTTTCGTTATTTTAGGATTAACAAAATTTTCAGTTTGTCTATTGAATGGTTCTTCATTTTCGCACGCCAAATAAAATACCTTTACGCGATCTTGCTGTGGCACTAAAACTAAAATTCATATAGTGTCTGCCCCTGCTTTTAGGATATTTAGAATGATGAATCACTTATCGTAATATATGTAATTTTAATGATATTGAGCTGAATCAGCCGTGCTAGTTAGGGTTGCTAACGATGCAAACTCTACCGAGATGTCAGAAATACTGTACTTTGCTTCGCGTGTCTGTGGGATATTAATAAATGTTTGTAGTCATTAAAAAGTTAGTTCATATTGACAATCTGTTCTTTTATGCTCCTTGAATGTATGGGCATGCGACTTTTAACAACTCAAAAATCTAGGTGGTATAAAAGCGATTCCATCACGCATCACTTACGGCTACAAAACCTTTTGCCGTCTTTAGCATCTTCAGCGCCTATTCTGTGTTTTAGTGCTTCTTCATTTCGATTCTTGAAACGCAAGATCAGCCCTTCATCTCGTTAGCCATAGATCAGAATAGATTAACAATATGTCTGATATGTGTAAGAAAATATTTCCTGCCTCCAATTCTCAAGTTTTATAGAAATTTTTCTTGACGATTGCCGCCCCGATTCTGTGAACTGTCTGTTTTGGGTCTGTTCTGATGCGCGTTCTATGTTGAAGTAAGACGCGCCGAGCCTGGCACAATCACTTTCATCTGCTCCTAGGTCTGGAAAATTTAACAGTAAGATTTGTTCTGAATCAATAGTAGATGGATTATTTGGGAACAGTAATATCGTTTATTTCCCTTAACACCAAAGGGCTCTTTTTTTCCGTCTTCATGGGGTCAAGAATCGAGCCATATGCTTGTGACAGTTTTCTTATTAAAAACAAAAGAAAGCTATTATTAAAAAACATGGCAGGCAATGAGGTGAAGAAAGATTCTGATGTTTTAGGATCCTGGAGACGACATGAGTGTGAATGACTACTTTGATACAACATCGCTCGGGGCCTCAATTGCATGATGAATTAGTAGAAGGGCAGCAAAGGCGTGATAACAGAAAAGTACGGTTGATCATAATTTCCAAAGTTTAGGACTAGAACCTCCCGAAACTTATACCTGAGATGATTTTGAAATTGTAAAGATGACCATTAGTATGTGAAAAAAAACAAGAGCAAGGGACAATTTTTCAGCTTACACAAAACGAGGATCATCAAGTTTTGTAGGCATGGGTACAATCACAAAACACCTTCGGTGGAAGTTCGAAATCGTCTTGGCTTTACTAAACCAGAATTAGATACGGAGGGCGTTTGCTTTCTCAAAAAATACAACAAGGACTCCCAACAAATAACCAAAATGCAACAACATGGAACCCGACGTGTTAAGTCAAACAGAGTCAAAATAATAAATGCAATAGAAGCCGCCACCACGAAGAAGAAGACAGGCTTAAAAACAATACGCGAACCACGGCTATGCTGAGAGAGAAGTATTAGCCCTTGATCGTGCTTTAAGAACCACAATGGGGAATTATCAACAATTTAGCAAAAATGACTGAACTAAAGGAGCTTATAGAAAAAGAAAAAAGAAAAACTAGTGATGCTGACGGGGGAAAAAACCCCGGGGCAACTTAGGCTCGAGATTAAAGAAAGAATAGAACAAAGACTAGATGAACTTATACAGAAAGATTAGCCAGACTAGAAGCGTTGATACTAACCGAAGACAATTACAACTCCCACCGTCAGCGAAGTAAGAGAAACTAATCCAAACAAATTTATATGAAAACACAACGCTAGCAGAACGATTACGAACGTGTTTTAGAGGAGCAGGGAGTCACATTAGCAAGCGCATTATAACAGCCTTAGGATTTGCAAATAAGTACGCTGGCTGGTTGGCTATTACAGGCGGCGGTGGTCAAAGTCCAGTACTCCATCGCCATCGCTCATCGCCGCCTGATAAATCATGGGTAAAAAACACTCGATCATTCTTGCCGGTTTATTAAAAAAATTAGCAGTAAAGCTGATAGATCTTTGCCAGGTATATTAGGGAGTATCGTTAGCTGGCTTTGTCACTGCAAGCAAAGTAGTTGGCTTTATGGACGAGCACTTTATGGACATTAGTTCTCTTATTAGTTGGGTTACTATTTAGTAAGATAAAAGACCAAGTAATCCTAAGCACGTTAATCCAAAAACAAGCGCTGTCTTTTCATATTCATGGTCATTATTTTTTTTGACTTCGTGGTCTTCGTGTTCTTCACGACCTTCGGCTTTGGGTCCACATATGGGGATTGCGATGATTATTCTTGGGGGGTCGGCTTGTTTGTTTACTGCTTCTGCAATATTACGGCTCAGCATTTATGTCGTTATGACCAACCTTCTGTTCATTTCCTGCCAACAGAATTTCATTGTTGTAGTTCATTATTGTTCCACCTGGGTCTGAGTTCAGAAGGCAGCATGTATAAACCAGGGCCGACAGCTAAAGTCTTACTTCGATCTTGCGTTAATGGTAAAAACATGTGGTCTCTTTTATACTTGATAGGCAAATCAACAGTAGACTAATGGGCGCCTTCCTCTAAATTTACAAGTACTGTTGTGCATCAAAGCAGTAGAAGGATCAATTATTTCGATCTCGCTGTTGTGTGAACCTAGCAAAACACCAAACGTAAGTACGAATAGAGTCGTTTATTTCGTTCTATTCTCCTGCTTTTAGTTAGGCCCTTAGACGAGTCTAAGATAAATGTAGTCATTGTGTATTATGCTCTTGCTCTATGGACCCGAGGTGAACGCCTGTGGCTGAGGAAAGATGTATAAGGAGGATCCAGTCAATTATATTTCTGGTGCATGCCCCAAAAAATTAAGGGGGTGCCTAAGCCATGATTAAGATCCAACTTTTGGTCTAAAGTCTGTCTTAACATAATATTAAATTCGCTTTCAAATCCTTTCAAAATGCCTTCATGTCTATTCGGTTGCTGAATGGAATAACGGTTTGTCGTTTGGTAATGGATTCTTGCAGTTCAGTCAAATACGTCTGAAGATGTAATAAAAGAAATGAAATTCTGTACACTGACCTCACAAAGGAATCAGGATGATTAAATGTATCAGCAATACGTCACTCACACCAGTTGAAGCCCCACACCCCCGCAAAGTTTTAACTGGTTCTGATAAAACTGCATCGGATGACTGAAACCACACTTTCGCGTGTAGTCTTTTATAATAGGAGGGTTAAGATATCTGTTTAATGGAGTATCACCTTTACTTGCAAGGTGTCAGTCTGGGTCACAGAAATCCGTCAAGAGTATCAGTTGTTATATTTTTAAGATTGTTTAGTGCCGGCCGACAGAGTATTTTGGCATCAGTATATTTAAATGCGTGCACATTTTTAGTTCGTTTAAAAATGTTTGTAAACAATAACAACTCAAGGACCGTCCTTCGTTTTTAGAACCATGCTATGATAATGAATGCGGAAACCCAAAGGGTTGCACTCCATGAAATATTCTACAAAGTCGTATGGTTTAATATACTGAATCCAAAAACAATAATAAGATTCTAAAGTTGACAAATAGAAGAATTAGTTGGCCGGTTAACCATACCTGTGGTTAATTATGGGTTTTGCTCACTAAAAGACAGCAATGAGTAACTTCATACATTACTCTCAAACTTAACAATGCAAATCTAAAAACAATGTTCACATTCAAGCCTGAAAGAAGAAGAATTAGGTTACTATTTGATAAAGAGCTAGCTAAAATGTTTAGGCTTTGCAACTGACAGTCAGGACTTCATAGTTTTAGTGTTACACCAGACAAAACTACTTATGAGGGGAAATCCGCTCGATCGTGCATTACATTCATTACTCTATGTTCATTTGGACGAGCTGAGCACTGATGAAAATTATATGATGGAAGGCCCTCTCAACTGTTTTAAGACGCTCATTCCATCAGGGAAAGCACGGCTATTGCGGATTATGAAATTATACAATTCCCTAATTTACAGTTTAAAGATTAGTTTGTGGGAAGGGTCGGATCATTTAATAAAAAAATTGCAGGAACAAAACAGGAAAATGTCGTGAAATGTGATAACCCTGACATGTGTGGAAATAAAATAATAAGTTGTACTAAAATGTCGCGCGGGGCCAGAAGAATCAGGCGTGACATTGGCCTGTATGGTGTATAAATTAGAATTAAAAGACCTTGCAGACGTTGCGACTTAGAACAGACGGTTGAGATAGGCGCTTTGTATGGTTTTGAGTACCACTAAGATTGGTGATTTATAAACGCAAAGGGTAGCGACAACAAAAAGTTTCCTCAATAGAACAACTACGCTCAATGTAGAAGCAAATAATGCTGGCCAGTATGAATCATAAAATAGTTCGAAAACCTGACAGCAACTGGCACTTAGAACCATATGTAGAATAGGAAATAAAATTTGAATTCATAAGCCCATTTCATTTTTTTAGCGTCACAAAAAGTTTCAGGAAAAAGCATTCACTCTCGGCCCTTTACATGTAAGTAGTAAGTCTTTATGCCAGACGACATAGTCGGGAACGATTTGAAATAAAACGCCGTTCCTATGGGGAAAAAAAGAGTAAACCTCCACAGAAGAGAAACGGTTTTTTTAAAGGGGAAAGCTTCTACAAAATTACAGTTCTTTCCACGCAGAAAATTAGGAGACCGTCACAATGATATTTGAAATTTCTGTCTTTAAAGGTGGAGAGGGATGGGGTTGTGGGCCGTTAGTGGACGTCCTTATAAAAGGAATTATATTAGCTGGCAAAACTTAGACGTTTAAACGTCTTAAAGTTACCATCGTCGTTCTTCACAATGGTGAGGATATTAAGACCATAACAACAAGCAACAAATCAATGTTGACTTAAAAAAACAATCTTACAGAACTGAATTGGTTTAATCTTACATTTTTGGCCTCATAGGTTTTATTATACTGAACAAGTTTTGACGGAATATGAAAAAAAATAAAAGGGGTTTAGTTTAAATTTTTATAAAACTATGGAGCAGTTAAACTTTATGATAAAAACCCCCATTTTTTCATAATTTGTGGAAAACGGGTTGTAAAAAAAATTTTTATCCTCGACCTTTTACAAACAGTTATCGCTAAAATTTTGATATATTTAATTTTCTGTCCAACGTTTAAATGGAAAAAAGATACGAAGAGGTTTATATGGACAACAAAGACATATTTTTAGTTAAACCCTAGCAATAACTGAGTGATGTTGTACTTTTTGGCGTTTAAAAAACGCCCACTATTTTTTTATAGAGGGACTGTTGGGCAGAAAAGAATAGTTAAAAAGAGAAACACTTTGCAAAATGGGCTTTCGTGGAAGACATGCTGGGAAAAGTGTGGGGATTTTTGTCAAAAAATTAACTCATTTTTTAAAAGACTTTAGAGAACAGTTAAAAACTGTAGTTTTATTTCACATGAAAGACAGAGACGCTTTGAGAATGTATGGCGAAAATGTGTTATTGAAAATGATCAGGGAAAAAAACGGATTAAGCAAAATAAAAACTGAAAAGTTTGTAAAATTAGTATGAAACGGATAACCCTACACAGTTTTTGTTTGTAAAAAAAACGTTATTTTTTTGGTTATTTAATCTTACTTGTCAGAGAACGTAAAAAAACCGATTCTGGGGTCAAAACCGTCGAAAATGGTTAATGTTTTGCCCGAAAACGGTGTTTTTCGTTCTTGGTTGACGTGTTCACACCAGAACGGAGGCAAAAAACTTTGTTGGCGGTTGGATTAAAAATACAAACATTTTCTGTTTTTAGATTCCAGTCACTTTTCCGGGACGGACTAGATATGTGACGTATCCAACCCCTTTCGCACATTCTCGCGCGATTTCCTCAGACAGTACTTGTGTACTGAATAGGGACGTCTCTTCGTTATATACTGCGGAACTAAAGTTAAGGGCCGGCCTCTGATTTCAGCAGCTTTCCGTATGTGTTTTTCATGCCAACACCGCGTGACGAAAAAATGGTCAACTTGGGTTTTCCCAAAGCCTTTCTACTGCTGCACGTGCCTGACCATGTTTGGCAAGAATTGCACTTCAGCAACACCGTTTTTAGGGGCAGTGAAAAGGTTGTCAAAACACGAGACTTTTCTTGAAACTTTGCTCGAATTTAGCTGAAGAAACAGTATTGCAGTAGGTTTTTGGCATTTTGCACGAGCAAACCATGGCTATACTGAACACTTCTCAACGAAAGTTGCACAGGAATGGGTATTTAGGGGCGCGCACCAGAGCTCTGATTAAGCATGCCTCCAAGAACGAAACTGACAACAGTGGATCGAGGACGGGCGCTGGGATGGCTGCAGGACGGCGTTTCCGGCAGAGAAGTTTCCAGACGGCTAGGAGTTAGCCACTCTGTTATTCAGCGGCTCCACCAACGCTTCCAGACTACCGGAAGTACTGATGAGCGACCTCGGTCTGGGCGGCCAAGATGTACAGATGGAAGAGACGATCGCTACCTCCAGGTCGTGGCTCTACGTCACCGAACCATCACCGGCAGGACGTTGATAGGCAACCTCAGGGCCGCTACCAACGTCACCATAAGTCGCATGACGGTGACCCGTCGTCTGCGTGAGGTGCGCCTGCACTCAAGGAGAACTGTCGTCCGTGTGCCCCTCACACCACGTCATCGCCGGGCCAGGATGGCGTTCTGCCAAAACCATCGACGTTGGAACAGACAGCAGTGGGGCAGGGTACTCTTTACAGACGAGTCCAGGTTTACTCTGTCTTCCTGTGATGCCCGCATACGCGCTTGGAGACGTCCAGGTGAACGTTTCATCGACGCCTGTGTCCAGGAACATGACATGTACGGAGGCGGTTCAGGTATGGTGTGGGCTGGCTTCCATCTGCACGGGAGGACCCCACTGTACCGTATTAGAGGCAATCTTACCGGCGTACGGTACAGGGATGAAATCGTGACGCCTCTGATCCTCCCTACACTGCAAGCCATGGGTGCCGGCGCTATACTCCAAGACGATAACGCGACCCCTCATCGCGCTAGGGTGGTCCAAGATGTTCTGCAGCGTCAGCAGATTGTGAGGATGAACTGGCCAGCCCGATCACCCGACTTGGCGCCCATAGAACACCTCTGGGATATCCTTGGGCGCCGGGTGAGGGACAATCACCCCCCCCCCCCCCCACCTGCTGATGTCGACCAGCTCTTCCGGTTCCTGCAGCAGGAGTGGATGGCAATCTCTCAACAGATGCTCCAGAACCATGTGAACTCAATGCGCTCACGGATCGGTGAATGCCTTGCAGCCCAGGGTGGGCACACCCGTTACTGAACTTGACCAAACTGAAAGAACTTTCTTGCAACTTTTCAAAAGGGGGGTGGGGTAATTCCGACGTTTGCTGCGCGAATGAAATTTCTTTGTTGGTGATTTTGTTTACATTAATCGAAAGGTTACATGTCGTATTAATACATTTCAAGAGTTGAAGGTGTTGCTTTGATTTTTGGGGTTATGAGAGATGATTCTTCTTCTGGCCCTTAACTTTAGTTCGGCAGTGTACATGGCCTTATCGGTATGTGTTTCGTAACAGCACATCTCAGGTTTCAGGGCAAATAACATTTCGGTTGTCTTTTAAAACCTTTTCTTATTCTCATGTGTATATTTTATTTCACAAAGTTGTAAACAGCTTGCATGCAATACTTTGCACAAGCGAAAGCCTGGCGACCGGGCAGCACGTATCCCAGTCAGCCTACTTGTCACAGAACGAGATCTGAGACTGCGGCCCCACTTCAGGCATATTCCAACTCAAACCAGCTGCTTTCTGGCTATAAAGCAATAAGTGTAAATCACAGATGCTTTTCAGAAGTGTTTTTCATCAGTTGATATTACAAGCTTGTTTTAAAAGTACGCATTGCATGTGTTTGAGGAATTGCGTCGAGCGTTGACATACATTTCTATGTAGACCGACACCAACTTTTCCACGCCGCGCGGCGGGGAGTGGAGAACAGAGTGTGAATAATCAACTCATGTGGAATCCCATGTTTTCTGGCACCATATGCTACACACAACTGAAAAAAGTAGTTGCGGTTTCACCTTTTTTGTGTGTGCCAATTATTACCGTTTATTGAAAGGTAAAACTTTAATGGACACACACGGTGTAAGGCAATGCCAATTTAATGTAAAATCTGAAACGGACATGAATTTTCGACGAATATGTCTTCTTTTGATGCTAAAAACAATACTGGCTACATTCCAATGAGTATAACAACGACAATGTATCAGAAAAGAATGTGTAAGCACAGGTGATGATGGTACAACCATCACTCCACCTGCTCAAGACATGTAGGCCTATGGTTTTCAAAATCTGAAAAATTAATGTTTGAAAATAATGCAGCTGTGAACTGTTATCTACAAATACCGATGTGTGTGTGTGTGTGTGTGTGTGTGTGTGTGTGTGTGTGTGTGTGTGTGTGTGTGTGTGTGTGTGTGAAAATGAATGCTTGCTCGTTTCTTTATTTATTTTATAGTAATGTATGTATGCCGTCTTGAATTCAACGAGTTATTTCCTTTCATCATATTAGGTAGTTTGAGCATCGCTCTTATGACATGTGTATTTTTACATATCTTTCACTATAGACTATATCAGATGGCACTCCCAACTGGCAAAACCCCCACTTTATTTTACTTCAAAGATAATCATTATTTTTATCATTGAAGAGCAATAAGCGAACTTATACGAGAACTAAGAACTGATTTCATCATGTGGAAGGGATCAGGTCAAATTGTGACAATAAGATTTTCATTACATCAAGTACATGAGCTCGTGCCCACGTGTGTGTGTGTGTGTGTGTGTGTGTGTGTGTGTGTGTGTGTGTGTGTGTGTGTGTGTGTGTGTGTGTGTGTGTGTTATTCATTGACTTATTTATTTATTTATTTATTTAACAGTATTTTATTTTTTTGTCATATTCAAGCTATTCATTATTTAACTAATCATCTATTTATTTGCTTATCAATAGACTTTAGCTCAGGTACACTTATTAGCCTACATCTTTCAGTAGATATGTAACTCATGGGATAAATTGTTTAATGTCTGCAGATTTTCTTTTTCAGTAGTTAAAGTAACCTTCGAGGCTGATAAACGTTCAGAGTTAGACCCATTTGAACATGAATAATAATCGGTAACGACACGAAATGGTTTTGAACTTTCATCTAATTTTATTTCTCTTAAATCACGGGCCGGCGGCATGCAAAAGCATTCCTTTTCATTCCCTCCCCATCTTTTCCTGTCCAGCCCGCAAAATCAGCTGGTTTCCTGCCGCGACACTCCGGAGGAAAACCTCTCTCTCTCTCTCTCTCTCTCTCTCTCTCTCTCTCTCTCTCTGTATGGGGAGGGGAGGGGGTCCTTCTCCATGTGTATAAACTGTTCTGGTCGCTTATATGGAGTATGTCACTATTTGTCATAGTATTCATGAACTACATTATGTAGAAAGAAAAACGTGTGTCTGTGATTGGGCGGGAGGGGGAGGGCTGCACATCTCGAAAGTCTGGGTGAATTAACAAATTTCGTCGTCTTGGCGATATTGCATAGGTGTCGGAAATCTACACACGTATTAAGTACAGGTAGGTGTTTTCTATGTTACTCCCTTGGTTCGGGGGGGACTTAGGAGACTGAGTCGACGGCATGTGTGATCTAAATCGAAACTGACTTCACATACGCGATCCGATTACAAAGACTACCACATTATCGCCATTACCCCTGATGTTACAAAGACTACCACATTATCGCCATTACCCCTGGTATTACAAAGACTACCACATTATCGCCATTACCCCTGGTATTAGGAAGACTACCACATTATCGCCATTACCCCTGGTATTACAAAGACTACCACATTATCGCCATTACCCCTGGTATTAGGAAGACTACCACATTATCGCCATTACCCCTGGTATTACAAAGACCAC
This sequence comes from Conus ventricosus, assembly GCA_018398815.1. Classification (NCBI taxonomy): domain Eukaryota; kingdom Metazoa; phylum Mollusca; class Gastropoda; order Neogastropoda; family Conidae; genus Conus; species Conus ventricosus. Next base: position 38,540,712 of record CM031619.1, on the reverse strand, counting down.
ATTATCGCCATTACCCCTGGTATTAGGAAGACTACCACATTATCGCCATTACCCCTGGTATTAGGAAGACTACCACATTATCGCCATTACCCCTGGTATTTCAAAGACTACCACATTATCGCCATTACCCCTGGTATTAGGAAGACTACCACATTATCGCCATTACCCCTGGTATTACAAAGACTACCACATTATCGCCATTACCCCTGGTATTAGGAAGACTACCACATTATCGCCATTACCCCTGGTATTACAAAGACTACCACATTATCGCCATTACCCCTGGTATTACAAAGACTACCACATTATCGCCATTACCCCTGGTATTAGGAAGACTACCACATTATCGCCATTACCCCTGGTATTACAAAGACTACCACATTACCGCCATTACCCCTGGTATTAGGAAGACTACCACATTATCGCCATTACCCGTGGTATTAAGAAGACTACCATATTATCGCCATTACCCCTGGTATTACAGACTACCACATTATCGCCATTACCCGTGGTATTAAGAAGACTACCATATTATCGCCATTACCCCTGGTATTACAAATACTACCACATTATCGCCATTACCCGTGGTATTAAGAAGACTACCATATCATCCCCATTACCCGTGTTATTAAGAAGACTAATATATTATCGCCATTACCCGTGGTATTGAAAAGACCACTGCATTGTATTAGTTTTCTTTCATGGTATTGAGAAGACCACCACATTGTACTGATTTCCCTCGTGGTACTGACAAGGGAAATCAGTACAAGGTTGTAACATCGCACTTTGGTATGAAGAAGATCACCACAATGAAGCGAGAAGATCACCACAATGAAGATCACCACAATGAAGATCACCACAATGAAGCGATTTTTTTTCAGCGTGGTAGTGGTAGTGGTATAGCACCACATTGTAAGCGCTATTTCTCTATGAAATACTATGGCTTGGCTGACAGGACCAGGCCCGATCTCCTCAGGAATCTTTGGCAGAAAGAGAACTGTAGACAGACGTAACCAATGGTTCTGTGAACAAAACATAGTTCGATGACTCCCACATGCTTTCGATGAAGGGTTTAAGATATCCGCCGATAACTAGCCACCGTGCTCAAAAGGTGAAGGACTGATAGCCACGTTGCTGTGTTCTCAACTTCTGTTTTCACCCTTTCTGTATCATAAGTGATCACACTTTTAATGTTGTCTACATATGCTGTAATGATGTTGTTACTAATGCAATATTATTCAATTATTGCGCTCAAACACGCGTGTGATACTCCAAACCCCATCCACTAACTTACATGTGCATGGAAACTTTTTTAACACTTTTACTCTCAAAGCAGAAAATATCCTAGTTGATTTACACATGGGTGAAAATTGCCACGTAGCATTCTTCACCTTTTTACGAGTTTACTGTTATGTAAATTGAGGTGAACGCAGATGACCACACTGTGATTCGTGTCATAATGTCTTCCTCTGTCTGGTCACTTGTTATCCATCCTGTTGTTTTCATGCAATTTTCTCATGGAAAACAGTCTTAAATATTCACATCCTTTTTATTACTGTGTAATGCACTGCTGAATATTATTCAAAGTAAAATGAAGCATTATGTATTTAATCCAAAAAAAAAAATGTTCCGAACGATTTAAACTGAAATACAGTTTTGGCTCATGGCAATTCTTGTACATCTGGTGTCTTAACTTGGTTTTGCCAACCTATGACACTGTTGTGTAGGCTTTTGCCAACCCATGACACTGTTGTGTAGGCTTTTGCCAACACTTGCCCACAAATAGCTCATGAGTGCCGGGAATTTTGAATTTTATCCTTGGCTTATCTGACGTAGGCGAGAAAAGTTGGAATTTCAAAATGCACGGTCATACCAGATAACCCCAGATTCTAAAATCGCGCTGAACATCCATATGAAATGACTGTGCAGTGTACAAGTGGTGTACATGATTGTGTGTTGGTTGTTGATCTTTTGCAGGCCCATAGGCTTCCTGGCTATTGGCCAGCACCGAGGCCAGGTGGTGCAAGACACAAAGACGGCCCTCATGAAGACAGGGTCACCTTTCACAGAACTGGATAACGAGGCGTTCAGAAAACAGTTTCCAATGCTCAGTTATCCCTCTGACTACGGGCTGTTCTGGATCCTAATGGAGGACTGCTGCGTTCAGATAGGATTCTGAACGTGTTTCAGGTAAATCATTTGTCTCAAATGCTTTGGCGTTACTGAGTAAAGGCGTGACTCTGGAAACTGGCACGATTTTGTGATGGAATAAAGTGTGTCAGTGGGACGCTTTGGAGTGACCCCTTTTCAAAGTAGGCTTAACGCATTTGACTCAGAGACTGAGGTGACCATGTGTTTGGGTAAAGCGTTTCACTCAGAGGCTTTGAGGTGATATGTTAATTGATTAAGTCCAAGATTTTCAGATCATTAGCTAATTGGGTAAATCAGAGACTGAGATTATTGGTTAATTAGGTAAATCAAACAGAGGTGAGTGTTTCATAGAGTGAATCAGAGACTTTGAGATCACCACTTAATTGGGTAAATCAAAGACTTTGAGATGATCGGTTATTTGAGTAAACACGAGATTTTGAGATGATGAGTTGATTGGATAAATCAGAGACTTTGAGATAATTGCTTGATTGGATAGATCAGACACTTTGAGGTGATTGGTTAATTAGGTTAATCAGAGACTGAGAAGATTCGTTAATTGGGTGAATATTTTGAGATACTGATTGATATGGTAAATCAGTGATTCTGAAATTACCGCCATCCCCCACTATTTCCCTGTCATCATAGTACAGTATCCCCACTATTTCCCTGTCATCATAGTACAGTATCCCTCACTATTTCCCTGTCATCATGGTACAGTATCCCTCACTATTTCCCTGTCATCATTGTACAGTATCCCCCATAATTTCCCTTTCATCATAGTACAGTATCCCCCCCCCCCTATTTCCCTGTCATCATAGTACAGTATCCCCCACTATTTCCCTGTCATCATAGTACGGTATCCCCCACTATTTCCCTGTCATCATAGTACAGTATCCCCCACTATATTCCCTGTCATCATAGTACAGTATCTTCCATTATTTCCTTGTCATCATAGTACATTATCCCTCACCATTTCTCTGTCATCATAGTACAGTATCCCCCACTATTTCCCTGTCATCATTGTACAGTATCTCCCACTATTTCCCTGTCATCATAGTACAATATCCCTCACTATTTCCCTGTCACCATTACAGTATCCCCCACTATTTCCCTGTCATCAAAGTACAGTATCCCCCACTATTCCCTGTCATCATAGTACAGTATCCCTCACCATTTCCCTGTCATCATAGTACAATATCCCTCACTATTTCCCTGTCACCATAGTACAGTAATCCCCCACTATTTCCCTGTCATCATAGTACAATATCCCTCACTATTTCCCTGTCACCATAGTACAGTATCCCCCACTTTTTTCCCTGTCACCATAGTACAGTATTCCCCACTATTTCCCTGTCACCATAGTACAGTACCCCCACTATTTCCCTGTCATCATAGTACAGTATCCCCCACTATTTCCCTGTCATCATAGTACAGTATATCCCACTATTTTCCTGTCACTATAGTACAGTATCCCCCACTATTTCCCTGTCATCAAGTACAGTATCCCCCACTGTTTCCCTGTCATAGCACACCATCCCCCACTGTTTTCCCTGTCATAGCACACCATCCCTCACTGTTTCCCTGTCATAGCACACCATCCCCCACTGTTTCCCTGTCATCATAGTACAATATCCACCACTGCTTCCCTGTCATCATAGTACAGTATCCCCCACTGTTTCACTGTCATAGCACACCATCCCCCACTGTTTCCCTGTCATAGCACACCATCCCTCACTGTTTCCCTGTCATAGCACACCATCCCCCACTGTTTCCCTGTCATATCACACCATCCCCCACTGTTCCCTGTCATCATAGTACAGTATCCCCCACTGTTTCCCTGTCATAGCACACTATCCCTCACTGTTTCCCTGTCATAGCACACCATCCCTTACTGTTTCCTCCCTGTCATAGCACACCATCCCCCACTGTTTCCCTGTCATAGCACACCATCCCTCACTGTTTCCTACCTGTCATAGCACGCCATCCCTCACTGTTTCCCTGTCATAGCACACTATCCCCCACTGTTTCCCTGTCATAGCACACTATCCCTCACTGTTTTCCTGTCACAGCACACCATCCCCCACTGTTTCCCTGTCATAGCACACCACCCCCCACTGTTTCCTCCCTGTCATAGCACACCATCCCCACTGTTTCCCTGTCATCATAGTACAGTATCCCCCACTGTTTCCTCCCTGTCATAGCACACCATCCCCCACTGTTCCCTGTCACAGCACAACCATCCCCCACTGTTTTCCCTGTCATAGCACACCATCCCCCACTGTTTCCTCCCTGTCATAGCACACCATCCCCCACTGTTTCCCTGTCATAGCACACCATCCCCCACTGTTCCCTGTCATAGCACACCATCCCCCACTGTTTCCCTGTCATAGCACACCATCCCTCACTGTTTCACTGTCATAGCACACCATCCCTCACTGTTTCCCTGTCATAGCACACCATCCCCCACTGTTTCCCTGTCATAGCACACAACCCCCACTGTTTCCCTGTCATAGACACACCATCCCTCACTGTTTCCCTGTCATAGCACACCATCCCCCACTGATTCCTCCCTGTCATAGCACACCACCCCCCACTGTTTCCTTGTCATAGCACACCATCCCCCACTGTTTCCCTGTCATAGCACACCATCCCCGACTGTTCCCCTGTCATCATAGTACAGTATCCCCCACTGTTTCCCTGTCATAGCACACTATCCCTCACTGTTTCCCTGTTATAGCACACCATCCCTTACTGTTTCCTCCCTGTCATAGCACACCACCCCCACTGTTTCCCTGTCATAGCACACCATCCCTCACTGTTTCCTACCTGTCATAGCACACCATCCCTCACTGTTTTCCCTGTCATAGCACACTATCCCCCACTGTTTCCCTGTCATAGCACACCATCCCTCACTGTTTCCCTGTCACAGCACACCATCCCCCACTGTTTCCCTGTCATAGCACACCACCCCCCACTGTTTCCTCCCTGTCATAGCACACCATCCCCACTGTTTCCCTGTCATCATAGTACAGTATCCCCCACTGTTTCCTCCCTGTCATAGCACACCATCCCCCACTGTTTCCCTGTCACAGCACACCATCCCCCACTGTTTCCCTGTCACAGCACACCATCCCCCACTGTTCCCTGTCATAGCACACCATCCCCCACTATTTCCCTGTCATCATAGTACAGTATCCCCCACTGTTTCCCTGTCATCATTGTACAGTATCCCCCACTGTTTCCCTGTCATCATAGTACAGTATCCCCCACTATTTCCTTGTCATCATAGTACAGTATCCCCCACTGGTTCCCTGTCATCATTGTACAGTATCCCCCACTGTTTCCCTGTCATCATAGTACAATATCTACCACTGTTTCCCTGTCATCATAGTACAGTATCCCCCACTGTTTCCCTGTCATAGCACACCATCCCCACTGTTTCCCTGTCATAGCACACCATCCCTCACTGTTTCCCTGTCATAGCACACCATCCCTCATTGTTTCCCTGTCATCATAGTACAGTATCCCCCACTGTTTCCCTGTCATAGCACACCATCCCCCACTGTTTCCCTGTCATCATAGTACAGTATCCCCACTGTTTCCCTGTCATAATAGTACAGTATCCCCCACTGTTTCCCTGTCATAGCACACCATCCCCCACTGTTTCCCTGTCATAGCACACCATCCCCCACTGTTTCCCTGTCATCATAGTACAGTACCCCCACTGTTTCCCTGTCATCATAGTATAGTACCTCCACTGTTTCCCTGTCATAGCACACCATCTCTCACTGTTTCCCTGTCATAGCACACCATCCCCCCACTGTTTCCCTGTCATAGTACAGTATCCCCACTGTTTCCCTGTCATCATAGTACAGTATCCCCCACTGTTTCCCTGTCATAGCACACCATCCCCCACTGTTTCCCTGTCACAGCACACCATCCCCACTGTCTCAATGTCATAGCACACGATCCCCCACTGTTTCCCTGTCATAGCACACCATCCCCCACTATTTCCCTGTCATCATAGTACAGTATCCCCACTGTTTCCCTGTCATCATAGTACAATATCCACCACTGTTTCCCTGTCATCATAGTACAGTACCCCCCACTGTTTCCCTGTCATAGCACACCATCCCCCACTGTTTCCCTGTCATAGCACACCATCCCTCACTGTTTTCCCTGTCATAGCACACCATCCCTCACTGTTTCATTGTCATCATAGTACAGTATCCCCCACTGTTTCCCTGTCATAGCACACCACCCCCCACTGTTTCCCTGTCGTCATAGTACAGTATCCCCCACTGTTTCCCTGTCATAATAGTACAGTATCCCCCACTGTTTCCCTGTCATAGCACACCATCCCTCACTGTTTCCCTGTCATAGCACACCATCCCCCACTGTTTCCCTGTCATAGCACACCATCCCCCACTGTTTCCCTGTCATCATAGTACAGTATCCCCCACTGTTTCCCTGTCATAGCACACCATCCCCCACTGTTTCCTCCCTGTCATAGCACACCATCCCTCACTGTTTCCCTGTCATAGCACACCATCCCCCACTGTTTCCTCCCTGTCATAGTACACAATCCCCCACTGTTTCCCTGTCATAGCACACCCATCCCTCACTGTTTCCCTGTCATAGCACACCAATCCCCCACTGTTTCCTCACTGTCATAGCACACCATCCTCCACTGTTTCCCTGTCATAGCACACCATCCCTCACTGTTTCCCTGTCATAGCACAGAATCCCCCACTGTTTCCCTGTCATAGCACACCGTTCCCCACTGTTTCCCTGTCACAGCACACCATCCCTCACTGTTTCCTTGTCATCATAGTACAGTATCCCCCCACTCTTTCCCTGTCATAGCACACCATTCCCCCACTGTTTCCATGTCATCATAGTACAGTATCCCCCACTGTTTCCCTGTCATAACACACCATCCCCCACTGTTTCCTCCCTGTCATAGCACACCATCCCCTACTGTTTCCCTGTCATAGCACACCATCCCCCACTGTTTCGCTGTCATAGCACACCATCCCCCACTGTTTCCCTGTCATAGCACACCATCCCTCACTGTTTCCCTGTCATAGCACACCATCCCCCCCCTGTTTGCCTGTCATAGCACACCATCCACCGCTGTTTTACCTGTCATAGCACACCATCCCCCACTGTTTCCCTGTCATAGCACACCATCCCCCCACTGTTTCCCTGTCATAGCACACCATCCCTCACTGTTTCCCTGTCATTGCACACCATCCCGCACTGTTTCCCTGTCATCATAGTACAGTATCCTCCACTGTTTCCCTGTCATAGCACACCATCCCTCACTGTTTCCCTGTCATAGTACACCATCCCCCACTGTTTCTCTGTCATAGCACACCATCCCCCACTGTTTCCCTGTCATAGCACACCATCCCCGACTGTTTCCTCCCTGTCATAGCACACCATCCCCGACTGTTTCCTCCTGTCATAGCACACCATCCCCGACTGTTTCCTCCCTGTCATAGCACACCATCCCCCACTGTTTCCCTGTCATAGCACACAATCCCTCACTGTTTCCCTGTCATAGCACACCATCCCTCACTGTTTCCCTGTCATAGCACACCATCCCCCACTGTTTCCCTGTCATAGCACACCATCCCTCACTGTTTCCCTGTCATAGCGCACCATCCCCCACTTGTTTCCCTGTCATAGCACACCATCCCTCACTGTTTCCCTGTCATAGCACACCATCCCCCACTGTTTTCCTGTCATCATAGTACAGTATCCCCCACTGTTTCCCTGTCACAGCACACCATCCCTCACTGTTTCCCTGTCATAGCACACCATCCCTCACTGTTTCCCTGTCGTAGCACACCATCCCCCACTGTTTCCTCACTGTCATAGCACACCATCCTCCACTGTTTCCCTGTCATAGCACACCATCCCTCACTGTTTCCCTGTCATAGCACACAATCCCCACTGTTTCCCTGTCATAGCACACCATCCCCCACTGTTTCCCTGTCACAGCACACCATCCCTCACTGTTTCCCTGTCATAGCACACCATCCCCCACTGTTTCCTCCCTTTCATAGCAAACCATCCCCCACTGTTTCCCTGTCATAGCACACCATCCCTCACTGTTTCCCTGTCATAGCACACCATCCTTCACTGTTTCCTCCCTGTCATAGCACACCAACCCCCACTGTTTCCTCTCTGTCATGACACACCATCCCCCACTGTTTCCCTGTCATAGCACACCATCCCTCACTGTTTCCTCCCTGTCATGGCACACCATCCCTCACTGTTTCCCTGTCATAGTACACCATCCCCCACTGTTTCCCTGTCATACACACCATCCCTCACTGTTTTCCCTGTCATAGCACGCCATCCCCACTGTTTCCCTGTCATAGCACACCATCCCTCACTGTTTCCCTGTCATAGCACACCATCCCTCACTGTTTCCCTGTCATAGCACACCATCCCCCACTGTTTCCCTGTCACAGCACACCATCCCTCACTGTTTCCCTGTCATAGCACACCATCCCCCACTGATTCCTCCCTGTCATAGCACACCATCCCCCACTGTTTCGTTGTCATAGCACACCATCCCCCACTGTTTCTCTGTCATAGCACACCATCCCCGACTGTTCCCCTGTCATCATAGTACAGTATCCCCCACTGTTTCCCTGTCATAGCACACTATCCCTCACTGTTTCCCTGTTATAGCACACCATCCCTCACTGTTTCCTCCCTGTCATAGCACACCATCCCCCACTGTTTCCCGTCATAGCACACCATCTCTCACTGTTTCCTACCTGTCATAGCACACCATCCCTCACTGCTTCCCTGTCATAGCACACTATCCCCCACGTTTCCCTGTCACAGCACACCATCCCTCACTGTTTCCCTGTCATAGCACACCATCCCCACGTTTCCTCCCTTTCATAGCAAACCATCCCCACTGTTTCCCTGTCATAGCACACCATCCCTCACTGTTTCCCTGTCACAGCACACCATCCCCCACTGTTTCCCTGTCATCATAGTACAGTATCCCCCAATGTTTCCCTGTCATAGCACACCATCCCCCACTGTTTCCCTGTCTTCATAGTACAGTATCCCCCACTGTTTCCCTGTCATCATAGTACAGTATCCCCCACTGTTTCCCTGTCACAGCACACCATCCCTCACTGTTTCCCTGTCATAGCACACCATCCCCCACTGTTTCCCTGTCATAGCACACCATCCCCCACTTTTTCCCTGTCATAGCACACCATCCCCCACTGTTTCCCTGTCATAGCACACTATCCCCCACTGTTTCCTCCCTGTCATAGCACACCATCCCCCACTGTTTCCCTGTCATAGCCCACCATACCTCACTGTTTCCCTGTCATCATAGCATACCATCCCTCACTGTTTCCCTGTCATAGCACACAGTTTCCCTGTCATAGCACACCATCCCTCACTGTTTCCCTGTCATAGCACACCATCCCTCACTGTTTCCCTGTCATAGCACACCATCCCCCACTGTTTCCCTGTCATCATAGTACAGTATCCCCCACTGTTTCCCTGTCATCATAGTACAGTATCCCCCACTGTTTCCCTGTCACAGCACACCATCCCTCACTGTTTCCCTGTCATAGCACACCATCCCCCACTGTTTCCCTGTCATAGCACACCATCCCCCACTGCTTCCTTGTCATCATAGTACAGTGCCCCCACTGTTTCCCTGTCATCATAGTACAGTATCCCCCACTGTTTCCCTGTCATAGCACACCATCCCCCACTGTTTCCCTGTCGTAGCACACCATCCCTCACTGTTTCCCTGTCATAGCACACCATCCCCCACTGTTTCCTGTTGGAGAGGCCTGCGGCGTCACAGGTGGCCCATCTGGTCTGCTGACGGACGTCATTTCCAACTGAATTCACTCATCATAGGATCGTTTGATATGTGACCATCTTGTTAATTTCCTTATTTTTCTATCTGTCTGTCTTTTAGTATCTATCTTTCTATCAGTCTGATCTATCTATCTATCTATCTATCTATCTATCTATCTATCTATCTATCTATCTATATGATCGATCTGTCTGTCTATCTATCCATCAAGCCAGCCAACGTGTACCTATCTATCTACCTGTATGTATGTATGTATGTATGTATGATGTATGTATGTATATGACCGTAAGTCTGTCTGTCGTTTGCATATTCGATTGTCTGTCTGCCTATCCATTGATCCCTCAGTGAGACCTGTGTAGACCTTAATGTATGGCAGAAACTGTTCAAAAATCACGGAGGGGAGTTACGCGACGGACAGCGCGTGCTGAGCGTGGAGCCCCAAGATCAGCAGAGCGTGAAGGTCATCACCGAGGAGGGTCACTGACGTCACGGAGCGTGGTGCTATGTTCGGCCCCTGGACATCCGATCTGACGGCCTCGTTAGGTCTGCCGCTGCCTCTGCAGGTAACGAGGTGGAGCTCTTCACCTTGTCTGTGTCCGCATCACACGCCGCCCCATGTATGGAGAACAAACTTGAAAAAACACAGTAATCCCATCGAAGATATTCAGAGAAGATTTACAAAAAATATTAGTGGTCTGCAGAAGTATTCGTATGAACAAAGGCTTCAGTTTTTAAGATTACCTAGTTGGAATACAGGCGCTTTCGTGGCGACATGATTGAAACTTACAAATTTACACATGGATTTTATGACATTAAAACCACTGGCACACTATTTCAGTTGAATACAGAATCTACAACTAGAGGGCACCTGTTCAAACTAACAAAACAATTTACTAAAACTTCAAAAGCACCAAACTTTTTCACTAACAGAATTGTTAATACTTGGAATAACTTGCCAGTCAATGTTGCTGAAGCAGAAATAGTTAACACTTTCAAAAACCGCCTTGATAAACACCGGGTACACCTTATGTTTCAAACAAGTATTGACTTGCATAAATTCAAAATTTTAAAACCACGCATGTGCTTTATAAAAGTGCGAGAAAAAGACCAAAGTATTTCTCGCAAAAACCTTATAATAATCCACATTGAGCAGGCTAAAGGCTGGAAATGCCTAAGATTCCACTGATATGATATATATATATATATATATATATATATATATATATATATATATATAATATAATATATGATAGATATGATATGATATGATATGATATGATATGATATGATATGATATGCCATACTTCATCAAACTCATTCACACCAGGAGCCAAATAGTAACGTCTCTCGCGGATTTTTGTTCTCGTAAATTTGGGCGGATCACATGTATTAAACAGTAGCGCGATGTATCAGTGCGCAGTATCAGATCTGTGATAACGTGCAGCTAGTTCATAACTCCGATACAACTGAACGGAAGAAAATGTTTGCAAAGAATTCAAAAATAGTATCACCGGACGCAAACTGATTTAAAACGAAAACAAAAATGAGTGAGAACGTACCACCGATTTCCCAGTGCCTTCAGTGGCTCCCAGTATGAGAACGTACCACCGATTTCCCAGTGCCTTCAGTGGTTCCCTGTGACATATGCTGGAGTCACAGCAAGATTACAATTCTCAACAACCGCTGGTTTAGTAGATTACTTCCGCCCTGTTTATTCGCTTCAGTCAACACGCACCACGCCTCTTGTTTGTTTGATTCTTCTATTGATAAGCTTCGAACAGGTCCAAGACTGAAAAGGAAGATTATGGGAAAACACAGTTATTTTCCACACCATCTATTTGGAATTCACTGCACTTCAGTCTGTACAACATATCATTTCTGTCCATGTTACAAAAAAGAAACATCCTGAAACTACTTCTAACGACAAGCATTTTCCCGAGTCATGTTCTACGTGTAGTGTGTTGGGTAACAGGAAGATAGGTGGGTGGGAGTTGAAAGATCTGTCCTCACCAACAACACCTTTACCTTCCTTGGCGACACTTTCAAACAAATCAGTGGTGTCGCCATGGGTACCAAAATGGGCCCCAGCTACGCATGCCTTTTCATGGGATACTTTGAACACAACTTCCTGCAACAATACCATGGTTCTATCCCTGAATTCTATAAACGCTACATCGATGACGGACTTGGTGCTACCTCCATGCCCATCAGTGATCTCCATGTCTTCATCACAGCAGTCCAGAACTTTCATCCAGCTATCAAGTTCACCTACGCAATATCTGAAAAGTGCATCACTTTCCTTGACATGAATCTCTCCATCACTGATAGTGGACTCTCCACTTCCATCCACTACAAACCTACGGACTCCCACTCTTATCTTGACTACAGATCGTCACATAATCCCAGTACCAAAACCAGCATACCCTATTCTCAGGTCTTGAGGCTCCGCAGACTCTGCTCTGAGAACTCTGTCTTTAACGCAAAAGCCCTTGAAATGAAACAGTTCTTCCTTGATCGCCACTACCCCGAAGACATCATTGATCGTGCTCTCCAGAAAGTCCAGCTCATCGCCCGTCCACAAGCTCTGGAACCCAAACCCCAGGAATCAACCAGAGACAGACCTGTTGTCAGCCTGCTCTACCACCCTTCTGTCCACCAGGTGCGCAAAATTCTCCAAACCAACTGGAACATCCTTCAGTCTTGTGCCCACTCAGCTAGAATTTTTTCCCAGCCCCCTCTAGTTGCCTACAAACGGGACAAGAATATCCGTGACTTGCTTGTGCGTTCCAGTCTCCAGCCTCACAGACGTCAATCTTCTGTAGGCACAAGCCCATGGAATCTGCCCAACTGCAAGACCTGCCCCTTCATCTGCACTGCCAGTTCACACATGACTGTCTCCAAATTCTTCAACTGCCAAACCACTAACTTGGTCTACATCATCCACTGCACCGTTTGTTCTAAACTTTACATCGGCGAGACCGGACGCACTTTGACTGTCAGATTCAAGGAACACCTCGCTGACATTAAATACAACAGGGACAAACCAGTAGCCAAGCACTTCAACCTCCCCAGCCATTCCGCGCACAATGCAAGAGTGAAGGGCTTGTGGCTCATGAAAACTAGTGACTCTAGAGACAGGAAGGATATGGAGTCTCACCTGATTCAAAAACTGGGCACCAGAAATCCAGCTGGTATCAATGAAAAAGCTTAGCAATTCTGTGTACTTTTTTTTTTCCCCGAGACAATTCAGGTGGACAATGACTTATGATTCCCTTTACCCTTTAGTACTTACCTGTGCATGGTTGGTCTGCATCAGTGGCCTCTTCGTGACCGTAGAGCCTGGCGCCTACTGGAATGATCGTTTGAGAGCCTATATCTTTTGCCAGGAGTTTCTGAGTAGGGTTAGCTCCCCAGTCTCCTGTCTTTTTTTTTTTCTATTTTCTTTTATTTATTCATTTATTTTTCTTCTCACTTAGTTTTGTATCTATCCCTCTCCTTCCTACTCTCCTTTGCCCCCTCCTCTCCCCCCTCCCTTTTTTTTTCCCTTTCACCCCCCCCCCCCCCCCTTTTTCTACCCCCCTACCCCCTCTCCCCCTTTCCCTTCTTCTCCCTCACCTCCTCCGTCCTTGTTCCTTTTCTATCGTCCTCTGAAGGGCTCCTTCCCCCTTTCGTTCCTTCTCTTTACTTTCCTTCTTACTTCCTTTCTCTCTACTTTCGACCTCTACTATTCTCCTCTCTCACCCCCCCCCCTCCCCCACCCTCCTCCCCCTCGCCCACCCTCATACTTCCACCCTTCCTTTAGGCCCCTCTTTTTGTCCTCTCTTTATCTCTCTCCTTCTTTCCCCCCGCCCCCCCCCCCCCTTTCCCCTCCCTCCCCTCCTTTTTATTCCCCTTTTTAAATTTGTTTTGTCTATCTGTATATATATATATGTATATATTTATATAATATATGTGTGTGTATATATATGTATAGATAATTTTTTTTTTTTGTCACTGGGAGTGTTGTTAACGCCTCTCATCATGACCGCATATCTATCTTTTGCGTTAATGCTCTTATTTTTGCCCTTTTTTCTGTTGCGCCACCATAGCACCACCTACTTCCCTATGCTACACCCATATGTCTTAATGTATGCCTTGTTTGTACATTTACCCATTTATTCCCCATTGTTACCCCCCCCCCCCCAGTGTGTGCGCTTATTGGCGTGTGTATGTGTGCGTGCGTGTTTGTTCGTGCGCTCGCGCGCACTTGTGTGTGTGTGTGTGTGTGTGTGTGGTTTTGCCCGCGGGCAAGTGCTTTTTTTTTTCTTTTTTTTTTTTCGTGTGTGTGGTGTGTGGGGGGGGGGGGGGGGGGTGAGCCTTGCAGCTCTTAGCTGCGTCTGGCTAGTGGGTTTTTTCTCGGGGTTCTCCCGTTTTCCCTCTCACCCCTTGGTGCTTGGGTAGGGCAACCTACCCTTGGGTCAGACTTGGGTCGGATGCTTTTAGGCGGCTGACCCCCTTCTCTCCCCCTCCCCTCCCCTTGTCATTTAAAATGCTTTTTCGAGTATATTGTATCTTATTTATTGTGCTTTCTCTTGTTCATTTCATTCATATGCAACACACCCACTACATACCATCACACCCTCCCCCTCCACTCACTCTCCTTCCCCTCCTCTTCTCTCTCTCATTCTCCACTCTTCCTCTACTTCCATTCTCTCTCTGTCTCTCCTCTCTCTTTCTCCCCTCCCCCCCCCCCTCCTCTCTCTCTCTCTCTCTCTCCCTCTCTCCTTTTCCTCCTCCTCACTTTACTCTACCCTCTTTCCTCGTGCCCTATTCCTCGAACTCTACTCACCCTCTCTTCCACTGTCCCTCTGTCTACTTCATTCACCACTTTGGCTTCATAAGGGGAGTATTGTGCATGTTTATGTCTGTATTTTTTTTTGTCGCTGAGGAAGGCATTTTGCCGAAAATTTCTTGTCCTGTTTTGTGTCGTGCATTAAATCGTCGTTACTTCACACTTTGTTTTGTGTGCTCTTCTGCTTTTTTGTCGTGTTTCAGTAACGCCGCAGTTTGTTTCATTTGCGATCTGTGGTAAGATGAGAGGGGGAAGAGAAGAAGGAAGGAGTGGACCTGTGTGCATGACTTGGGGGGCTTACTTGATTGATCGATGCACAGTCCATCGGGTTTTGTAGGAAAGATATTGCACTTCATGAATACTATTGTTGATGATGATGATAATGATGACAATGATGATGATACTGGGATTCATAAGAAAATTATGTTCATTTGCCTGAATTCCAACTTCCTGAATTCCTCCCGTTTTAAAACCAGCACCGTTGTTCCCTACGCTGTAGATGAATTCAAACTTTTTTTTTTCAAAAATACTACCTGACCATAACAGATGTTTCTGCATGTGAATTGTAAACAATGGGTTCTCAATGCTTCGAAGCAGATTTGCAAGTAGGTTTATCAATGTAGTCCAAATTCACATGAGTTTAATTATTGATATTTTCTTCTTACCACCTGCTATCGATCTTTGGTTGGAATGTCCGTTGTACAAAATGTATCTACATATTTTCATTCCCTTCATTTGATAACTTTATTAGATTTGTCTCACTGTTCATAGCGTGACTATTGATCAATCTGAATCATTGATTAATCTGAATCATTGATCAATCCATATCAAACTGGTCGTAACACGTCACCTGTTACATGCACGATAGAGGTTTAAACTTGGACTGAACCATAATCAGACTGATGTCTCTCACAATGATGTTTGTGTGTGTGCTTCTTGTGTTTCCATGAAATGTACTGCCTTGTGATTTCCAGCCGGTACGCATCAGTGTGTGCTACTGGAAGGAGAAGGAGGCAGGGCGGTACAGCTACAAGAAACTGCCCACTTTCTTTGACGTCCGCTGCTGCGGAGGCCACGACGTGTACGGCTTGCCGAGTGACGAGTACCCTGAGTGTATCAAGGTAGGTGCGTGTACTTAGAGCTCTTCAGTCTGCGGCCGGGTCTGTCAAGGCACGTTGATCTACGGCTTGCTCTGTCACATATGTATTTGGGTTGCGTATCCTCTGCGAATGTAAAGGCACATAACAATCACAGCTTGCTCTTTGAGAATATTGTCAGTGTGGACAGGTTCATGCAGATTCTTGCTTCCTCCGTCATGCATACAACGGGTGCAAACATTTACAACTTATTCTTTGAGTTGCCTTCGGGTCTAGAAGGGCTGATACATTTGCATCTAGATCTGTGACTTGTTCTTCAGTTATCAGTGCGAAAGAAATGACAATTATAATGTAAGACTAAGAATGATAGTAATAATAATAATGGTATAATCAAAAAATGGACACGTTTGGTGCTTAATCTATACAAAAAATCTTTGCACACACACACACACACACACACAACACACACACACACACACACACACACACACACACACACACAGAGTACAGTAACAAAAGATTCCTAATTGTCTAATTGTCTGTTGCTGTCAAAGACGTTTCTGTCAGTGCCGGGTTACACGTCCTGGATGGCTGGGCGTCTCGAGGCGTGCCTGTTGACAGATGTCTTTCCTAAAGAACTATCCACCCTGTTGACAGATGTCTTTCCTATAGAACTATCCACCTTGTTGACAGATGTCTTTCCTATAGAACTATCCACCTTGTTGACAGATGTCTTTCCTATAGAACTATCCACCTTGTTGACAGATGTCTTTCCTAAAGAACTATCCACCTTGTTGACAGATGTCTTTCCTAAAGAACTATCCACCCTGTTGACAGATGTCTTTCCTAAAGAACTATCCACCTTGTTGACATGTCTTTCCTAAAGAACTATCCACCTTGTTGACCGATGTCTTTCCTAAAGAACTATCCACATTGATTCTAACTTAGGAAATTAAAGCCTTGTGAGGTTCGGTTGTGTTTCTCCTCGATCAGATCCAGCTGGAATTCTCCAGGGTTCTGGTCCTCTTCTTATCAGAAATCGAGAGCTGTTTCATAAGATCATGGGCTGATGAGCCTACAACTTCATCCCCACCCCACACCCCCACCTTCACACTCGTTGCTCCAACGTTTATGGCGAGAACTTTGACATGGAAACCAGATCTTCTCAAGCTATGTGTCCAGACCGACATACTTCTTAGTTTTGAAGATGTGAGCTTTTTTGAATACTATATCCGGTCTCTTGCCACTCTTCACACAAGAACCTGCAGAACAGTCAACCTTCGACTCTCTCTGGCTGAAGTCACCATCAATTTAGCAGGCCGCCTACAGCACCAGGAGCGATACTATGAAGGCCCAATATACAGAGCATGGATGGGTGTACGTCCCCATGCAAAGGACACCTTCACGACTCCGACTTCCCAGAGGGATCCAGCAAACCCTTCGAAGAATCCGGACTGGATACCACAGATGTGTTGTCCTTACCTGACCTGCCTGTGTGGCACTGAGGCTTCGTTCCACCACGCCCTGTTGATGTTGTTGCCCTCAGCGACTGCACCGCCCCCGGACACCATGACTGCATCCTCTTCTTTCTTCAGTTCCTGGAATATCACCGCGCTCTTTCTTTCCCCTTTGCCTTTGACCACCATTTCTCATTCCAGTCCTTATCTGTGCGTCCTTTCATTCACCTTCGCCATTTCCACTGCCTCTTGAATTGTTCATTTTCCGTCAGTCTTTAGCTTGAGCTGAATCAATCTCACAACCTTTGCCCCGAGTCTTCAGACACGGTTACTGACTTTGCTTTTTTCACTTCATATTCCTCTACGGTGGATTTGGGAGGTAGCTCCAGCTTTGGTTGGCGGTAGAAGAGTGCGACGTCAGTGAGACCCGGTGAAACATAAAGCCATGTCTTTGTGTATTGGTTGATTTTCACCTCTTGTGGTTCCGCTGATACTGTGTATCAGTGGACGCTAGGGTAGTTTCGGGATGCATGAAATGTGTCTACCTGACCTGGTATTGGCCAGAGAGACCACGCTGGTCTGTTATCAACGTGCTTTCTTCTGCTAATTGCTTGGTTTATTTTCCTCGTTTTATGTCTTTCATGGAGTTATCAACTATTGACTGCTTCTTCTGTCTCAGTTGAAAGAGCTTGGTTTGCTATATTGAAGGCAGCTGTTGGAGCTAGTTCACCTTTCAACAGGGAGGGACTTCGTGACTTGGTTTGAAACACATCTTGTATGAAGCAACTAGCTCGTCTAACTGCTTCAATGTTTTGTGTGTTTCGCTTCCCTTCCCGAGTGGAACGATGCTACAATGCTGGTAGAGGGGAGGGATTTGGTTTCCGAGTTCTGCAAAACCTGTATCGGCCGTGGCTGCTTTCAAGTTGACCTCCATTGTCAACATAAACAACATCGGAGAAATTGCACAGCCCATTACCATGTAAGCTTTCAAACTGATCCAGTTGGTTGTGCATTCCTTTGTGGAAACACTGACTGAGAAGCTACGGAAATACTGCTTTAGCATTTCTCAGGTGTTCTTTGGAACATAATTCATCTAGAGTGCCAGTTGAATCATCTTGTGTCAAACTGATCGAAACGCATTTGCCATGTCGAATCACACCACGTCGAAGTCCCCTTTCTTTGTCTTTGGTTAGCCAGACACTAATGGGATGCCTTCTTTATGGACTTCATCCAAGTAATACAATTACTGAGATGATTGTCCAAATGCTGAACGAACACTCACTTTCTTCAGTCCTGACATTATTCTGATATCAACCGCGCTTTCTCTGTGGGAAATTAAGGGCAGCACAACCCCAAACCTCGTCCTCTCATCGTGCAGTTCTGTAGTGGGTGAACAAGATGGCAGTCTTGGATGGCAATGTTCTTCTTGACAGCCTCAGACGTCAGGGAATCAAAATAGCAGCTGATCTGACCTCCATTGGATCTCTACTGAAACGAAGAGAAACCTGCTCATTTCAGAAATGGACGTGCTGCAGTTCGCGGATAGCAAAGCTTCTTATTGGCAAAATCATTACAGGGACAGAGGAGACAGTCAGATCTGTGACAAGGAGATATACCTTGACCACGATGGCCGCAGCTTTCCAGACGTTCACGTGTAAACCATGTGAACCACAGAGATGATCAAAGCCATTCTCCAGGAAGCTACTACGACCAGAATAGGGTTGAGCAGCAAAGAAGGCAGGTCGGACGCAAACAGCCAGGCGCTGAAGTCAGTGCAAGACGTGAACATTGGCCAGATAGGCAGCAGGCACAGTGAAAGCAGCGACAACATGTGCAACCAAACCATGGAATAACAATGGTGACAGCAATAGACGGAAATCCGGATACAGGTCTGACAGCGCCACTGCCAATGAATATTTGTCGAACCAGGAAAGACCAAGGCTCTCAAACACCTGATAAACACGGACGACAAATAGAGGAACACATGTTTTGAAGACAAGTACAGTCCTTTTCCACGACCTGTTGTTCCTGGCAGCCATTCCTACAACAAGGCGGCGACATCTGGATCTGCAGTATTACAGCATGAAGACTTTCAAGACAGCGCAGTGACGTCAGCCGCTGCGGAGACAGTAAATGTGAGCAGGACTACACCTCGTCTAAATACCCTGAGATGAGTGAGCGAGAAAATACTAACAGACAGCAAGATAAGGGCTTTGACGTACACAGGAGCATTGTTCTGAACCAAACAGCAAAGACACAAGTAATGACGAGAACGAGGACATCCCTGTCAGCTATAACAACAACTTTTCTTCTTCAGAATTGTCGGACTACATGAGCGAAGGAGATGTGGGTCAAACAGAGCCATCCGCCGAGCAAGAGACGTCAGTTATGACGGGCGAGCCGGGGGCAAGTGAACGTAGGAAGACTGCAGGGGGTGACGCCAGTGAGCAAGATGTGAAGGCCATCGAGAATCGTCCTCACAGGGAGCAGAGTGACGTTCTGAATCATCAGCTGTATTCCATGACCCACATCCATTCGGGACAAGTTTTCGCAGAGTCCTGCTCTCTTCCACTCAAATGTCTGCCAAGACCTCCTCCTCTTCCACCCACATGTCTGCCAAGACCTCCTCCAGAGAACAGTAAAATACCAAGTCTAGCCCAACCGCCCTCAACCAGTTTCGGGCGGTTGCTCTAGACTAGGTATTTTACTGTTCTCTCCTAGTAAACCCTACAAACAAACATACTGTGTAGGATTATCCGTTTTTAATACTAATTTACTAAACTTTTCAGATTTTAGTTTTTGCTTAATCCTGTGTTTTTCCTGATCATTTTCAATAACATCATTTTCGCGCATACATTCATCAAATGCGTCTCTGTCTTTCATGTGAAATAAAACTACAGTCTTTAATTGTTCTCTAAAGTCTTTTAAAACTGAGTTATATTTTTGACATAAAATCCACACACTTATCCCAGCATGTCTTCCACTGAAAGCCAGTTTTGACAAAGTGTTTCTTTTTTTAACTATGTCTCTTTCTGCCGACCAGTCATCTATAATAAATAGTGTCTGCGTTCCTTCAAACAGTCTATAAAAGTATTCTAAACACTCACTCAGCTTATTGCTAGGATCAACTAAATATATGTCATCATCTGTCCATATAAGCCTTCTATCATTATATGCTTTGTTCCATTTAAGTGTTGGGCAGAAAATTACTATATGATCAAAATTATAACGATAAACTGTTTGTAATAGGTCGAGGACAAATATTGTTTTTCCACAACCAGTCTGTCCACAAATCAGTGAACAATGAGGGGTTTTTATCATAAAGTTTAACATCGGCATTGACACCAAAGTCGTCTGCTCCATAGTTTTATAACAGAATTTAATCTAATCCAGTTATTGTTTTTATCATACTCTCCGTCAAAACTTGTTCAGTATAATAAAACCCTATGAGGCCTAAATGTGTAAGATTAATCCAATTCAGTTCTGTAAGATTGTTTCTATTTAAGTCAATATTGATTTTGTTGCTTGTTGTTATGACCTTAATATCCTCACCATTGTGAAGAACGACGATGGTAACTTTAAGACGGTTAACGTCTAAGTTTTGCCAGCTAATATTAATTCCTTTCATAAGTATGTCACTGACGCCCACAGCTCCATTCCTCTCCACATCTTTTAAGACAGAAATTTCAAATATCATTGTGAACGTGTCTCCTAATTTCCTGTGTGGAAAGAACTGTAATTTTGTAGAAGCTTCCATTAAAACCGTTTCTCTTCTGTGGAGGATGTACTGTTTATTCCCATACGGCGTTATTTCAATCTCTTTCCGACTATTGTCCTCTGGCATAAGACTTACATGTAAAGGGCCAAAGTTGAATGCTTTTCTGAAACTTTTTTGACGGCTAAAAAATGTAAATGGGCTTATGAATTCAAATTTTATGTCCCATTCTAAATATGGTTCCAAGTGCCATTTGAGGTCAGGTTTTCGAACTATTTTATTCATACTGGCCAGCATTATTTGCTTCTACATTGCGTAGTTGTTCTAGTTTAGGAAACCTTTTGTTATCACCAACCTCTTTGCGTTTATAATCACCATCTTTAGTGTACTCAAAACCATACAAAGCGCCTGTCTCACCGTTCTGTTCAAAGTCCGCAACGTCTGCAAGGTCTTTTAATTCTAAGGTTATACACCTTACAGGCGCTAATGTAACTCCTGATTCTTCTGGCCCACGCGACATTATTTTTTAGAACAACGTATTATTTTATTTCTAAAACAACGTGTAGGTTATCACATTTTACGACTTTTCCTGTTTTGTCTGCGATTTTTATATTAAATGATCCGACCCTCCCACAAACTAATCTTTTAAACTGTAATTGTATAATTTCATAATCGCAATATGCAGCTTTCTGAGATGGAAGAGCTCTTAAAACAGTTGAGGGCCTTCCATCATATAAGTTTTCATCAGTGCTCAGCTCATCCAAATGAACATAGAGTAATGAATGTAATGCAAGATTGAGCGGACTTTCTCCCTCATAAGTAGTTTTGTTTAGCGTAACTCCAAATCTATGAACGGCTCGATTGGCAGTTGTAAAGCCTAACATTTTAGCTAGCTCTTTATCAAAATAGTAACCTACTTCTTCTTTTTCAGGTTTGAAGGTCAACATTGTTTTTAGATTTGCATTGTTAAGTTTGAGAGTAATGTCGAAGTTACTCATTGCTTCTTTTAGCGAGCAAAACCCGTAATAACCATCAGGTATTGTTAACTGGCTAACTTTGTTCCCTGTTTTGTCAGTTTTTTGAATCTTATTATTCTTCTTTGATTCACTTATATTAAACCATACAACTTTGTAAAATATTTCATGAAGTGCAACCATTCTGGTTCCGCAATCGTTATTAATAGCATGTTCTAAAAACGAAGGACGGTCTTGAGTTGTTATTGTTACAAACATTTTTTTAAACGAAATAAAAATGAGTGCATTCAAATATACTGATGCAAAATATTCTGTTGGGCCGCACTACAATCTTAAAAATATAACAACTGATACTCTTGACATTTCTGTGACCCAGACTGACACCTTTCAAGTAAAGGTGAGTACGCCATTAAACAGGTATCTTAACCCTCCTATTAAGAACGACTACATCCCAAAAGTGTGGTTCAGTCATCCGATGCAGTTTTACCACAACCAGTTAAACTTTGCTGTGTTTTGTGCATCAACTGGGTGTGGAGTGTCGTATGCTGATCATTTAAATCATCCAGATCCTTTGGTGAGGTCAGTGTACAGATTTCATTTCTATTACACCTTCAGACGTATTTTGACTGAACTGCAAGCACCATTACCAAATGATAAACCGTTTAATCCATTTAGCAACAGAATAGACATGAAGGCTTTTGAAAGGATCTGTAACGAATTCAATATTAAGGCCAAGACAGACTTTAGACAAAAGTTGGATCTTAATCATGGCTTAGGCACCCCTTATTTTTGGGGCGTGCACAGAAAGTATAACTATGACTGGAATCCTCCTTACACATCTTTCTCTTCAGGAACAGCTGTTCACCTCGGGTCCATAGAGCAAGAGCATAAAACAGCATGGACAACATTTATCTTAGACACTTCTAAGGGCCTAACTAAAGCAGGAATAGAACGAATAAACGACTCTGTTCGTACTTATGTTTGGTGTTTGCTAGGTTTACAAGCACAAACGAGATCGAACATAACAGATCCTTCTACTGGCTTTGACGCACAAAAACAATACTTAGCAAATTTAGAGGACGCCATTAATTCTACAGTTGATTTGCCTTCAAGTATTAAAAGGTACCAAAATGTTTTACAATTTGCAAGATCGAAAGTAGACTTTGCTGTTGGTACTGGTTTATACATGCTGCCTTCTGACCTTAGACTCCAGATAGGAACAATAATAAACTACAATAATGAAATCCTTGTGGCAGGCAATGAACAGAAGGTCGGAAAAAACGAAATAAATTCTGAGCCAGTAATATTGCAAGCAGTAAACAAACAAGATGACCCCCAAGAATAAGTCATCCAATTCCCGTGGCCCAAAGCCCGAAGGCCGTTGAAGACCACGAAGTCAAAAAAAATAATGCCCATGAATATGAAAAGGCAGCGCTTGTTTTTGGATTAACTGGTCTAGGATTACTTGGTCTTTATCTTACTAAAATTAACCCAACTATTAAGACAACTAATGTCCATAAGTGCTCGGCCATAAAGCCAACTACTTTGCTTGCAGTAGACAAAAGCCAGCTAACGATACTCCCTAATATACCAGGTAAAGAGTCTATAGCTTTACTAGCTAATTTTTTTTAATAAATCCGCAAGATGGTCAAGTTGTTTTTTTACCCATGATTTATCAGGTGGAGGTGATGGCGGTGGAGGCACTGGGCTTTGACCACCGCCGCCTGTAATAGCCAACACCAGTGTACTTATTGCAAATCCTAAGGCCGTTATAACGCTTGCTAATGTGACTCCTTGCTCTCTAAACAGTGTTCGTATTCGTTCTGCTAGTGTCGTGTCTTCATATAAAATTCTTTGGATAGTTTCTCTTATTCTGCTCACTTGAGTTCGTAGTTGTTCTCGGTTATTAGACAAAACTTCTAGTCTTGTTAATCTCAGTTCTTCAAGATTATTTAGTCTTCGGGTTATTCTTTCTTTAACACCAGGCCCTAAGTTGGCGTCATCAGCCTCAACGAGTTTTCTTTTTCTCTTTTTATATGCTCATCTAGTTCACTCAGTTTTGCTAAATTGTTTATTAATTCGCCTCTGAAGGTTCTTAAAGTACGATCAAGGGCCTCTAATTCTTGCTTGGGTAACGGCGGATCGCGTATAGTTTTTAATGCTGTTTCTTCTGAAAAACTGGTTTCTGCTTCTATTATTTCGTCTGCTGTTTGACTTAAATCTTGAAGTTCCATGTTTCGTATTTGGTTATCTGTTGGGAGTTCTTGTAGTGTGTTTTGAAGTTTAGAAACAGCCTCCCCATGTAATTTTGGTTTAGTAATGCCAAGGCGATTCCGATCTTCCGCCCCAAGTATTTGTTTAATTGTACTCATGCCTACAAAACTTTGATGGGTTTCGTTTATATTTAAGCTGAACACGTTGTTCTCGGTCTGGGCCGCTTTTCACGTACAAATGACCATTTTGATCTACTTCAAAATCATTAGGGTCTAAAACTTCAGGAGGTTCTAGGCCTAAACGTTTGTAAAATGCTCCGGCCGTACTTTCTTTTAATTCACGCCGCAATGAGAGCCCTGAGCGATGCTGTGTCAAAGGGATCATTTCACTCATGTCGTCTCCAGGATCAAAAACATCATAATCTTCTTCACCTTCAATGCCTGCCATGTTTTTAAATAATTTAACTTTTTTATTTTGTTTTATAAAAAAAATGTCGCAAGCATATGGCTCGATTCTTGACCCGCATAGAAGACTGAAAGAGCCCTTTGGAGTGAAGGGAATAAGCGGAATATTACTGTTCCAAATAATCCATCTACTATTGATGCAGATCAAATTCTTACTGTTAAATTTCCAGACCTAGGAGCAGATGAAGTGATTGTGCCAGGCTCTGCGCAACTTACTTTCAAAATAGAACTCGAATCAGAAACAGACCTAAACAGGACAGTTGTCCAGAATCTGGGGCGGGCAATCGTTAAGAAAATTTCTATAAAACTTGAGGGTCAGGAAATATTTTCCTTACACAATGCAGACATATTTTTAATCTATTCTGATCTATGGCTAACCGGGAATGAAAGGGCTGATCTTGCGTTTCAAGGAATCGAAAATAATGAAGCACTAAAACATAGAATAGGCGCTGAAGATGCTAAAGACGGTAACAAGCATGTAGCTGCAAATTTTGCGTATGGAAATCGCTTTTCTATTCCCTTAGATTTTGAGTTGTTAAAAGCGCATTCTCCATACTTTCAAGGAGCATTAAAAGACAGACTGTCATATGAACTAACTTTTAATGAATACAAACGTGTTATTATATCTACAGACACCGAAGCAAAGTACAGCATTTCTGACATCTCGTTAGAGTTTGACGTTGTTAGCAACCCTAATTTAGCAAGGCTGATTGAGCAACAATATCAGTCAAAATTAGCAATATATTACGAAAGAGTGATTCATCATACAACATATCCCAGAAGCAAGGGCGACACTGTATGGAATTTTAGTTTTAGTGCCGCAGCAAGATCGCTTAAAGGTATTTTATTGCTGTGTGAAGATGAAGAACCATTCAAAAGAGGAAGTGAAAAGTTTATTAATCCTAAAATAACGAAAGTACAATGTTCGATTGAGGGTAGTCCTAACCAAATCTACGCCAGCGGGCTTAGACCTTATCAGCATTTTGACGAAATAAGAAAATTGTTTGGGGGTGGGAGGTGTAGAAATCCAACAGTAGACCTTGTGTCTAAAGATCTACACCTTCACAATGTTAGACTCGATGATTATTTAACAACAAAATACGGTTTATGGATTGACCTAAGGTCAACAGAGGATAATCAGTTGCATGGAAGTGGGAGAACTGTTAAAGACGTAATAAGCATTCAAATTGATAAAGAAAAAGATGGCGATAAACCACTTAATGTACATTTGTTTTTAATATATGATGCGCAGCTGAATATTCAAGATAACAGATTAAAAGATATACAATACTAAATTATTTTTTTATTTTATAAAAGCATGTCTGTTCAGGTTTATCCAAATGTGCCTACAGCACCAGAGTCGCCAAAAGAAGGGATAGTAGGCAACTCTGTTGCTATTGAAAGCCCTGACATAAAAACCTTTAGATTAACAAACATTACACAAATGCAACAAAAACTAGAGCAAGACCTTTCAAAATACAGCAAAACCAAACGAAGGTATTCTGCTGTCTTTAATGCTGTTACATATGTTAATACTGGAGCATCGACTATAAGTGCTCTATCAGCAGGAACAAGTGTAGGCCTCTTAGCAACAGGTGTTGGTGCACCCGCAGCTTTACCTCTAGGCGGTTTGTCTTTAACTCTCGGCCTGTGCTCATTAGTTGTAAGTACTGCCAGCAAAAAAATAAAAACTAAACTCCAAAAGCACACAGCCATGGTTCAACTAATAACAGCTAAACTTAGTTCCTTTAAACTGACAATAAATAAAGCACTAGCTGACTCAAACATCACGGATGAAGAATTTAGTCGTCTACAGACTGATTTTGATGACTATAAAAGACAAAAGTTTGATCTTCAAAAAAAGGCAAGGGCAAGTTTTTCTCAACAGCCAGACACCGAGCAGATAAAAAAAGGAATGTTTAAAAAAAGTAAACGAGACATTAAATTCTGTTCTAAACAGCTCGCATTAACAACATCAAAGGGCGTTTATACTTTAGTTTATGAGTCCAAGCACAAAAAGACCGTTGATATTGATTCTGATTAAGACGATTTTGGAGACGACCCTGGAGACGACTTTGGAGTCGATGTCGATGCCGTTGTATTTTTTTTTAATTTAAATAAATATTTTCAATTATAAAAGAAAACTCAACATGGCTGAGATATATGAAGGACCGGACGAATTGTTTGAAGGAATGCTTAAGGGAGAGCGTTTATCAAGAGCTTTAAATGATATTAATCTAGAAGTCATTGATCCAGCAAACGTACAAGCAAGTGTTGTTCATGCTATTTCTCAAGTTCCAGCTAAACTAACAATAGACCCGCCAGTTAAAGTAATGTTAGCTGTTTTAATCAACTATATAACAATAAATGAAGAAAATCTAGAAGTCTGGGTCTCAACTAAACAACAGACTATTCTTTCTCATAATGACTTAACCCCCGGTTGGGCAGACCAACTGCTTACACAGTTTGATGTGGCTGCTGAAGAAGCCAAAATGAGAGGCTCTGGTTGGTCGGAGGGTGAAGTCTTAGAGATCAGATTAAAACAGTCTAAGTATGCACCGATTGTAGGCAAGTCTTACATTTCACTACCTCCAGCATTAGTCGCAAAAAGAGCAGTTCTAAACATAAAGAATTCGGACAACAAATGTTTTATGTGGTGTGTTCTTGCAAGGCTGCATTACGTCCGCAAAAACGCAGACAGAGTGGCTAACTATGAACCTTACATCAATGATCTTAACTTTAGTGGAATATCCTTTCCTGTTAGCGTGGACAAAATTGATCAGTTTGAAGAACAAAACAAACCAATAACTGTTAATATCTACACATGGTCTGAGAAAACAAATTTGGTGCCTATTAGAGTGTCTAAAGACAGCCCAACGATTGGCGAACCAGACAAAAATCATGTTGACTTACTCCTAATGTCTTCACCAACAGGGTTGCCTCAACATTACACATTGATACGCACAATGAGTAGACTAATGCAGCATACTTCAAAGGATGGGCACAAACAAGAATTCTGTAGAAAATGTTTAACAAGAATTCCATCCGTTCAAGCCGCGCTTGAACATATAAAACATTGTAAAAGTTCTGTAGACTGTAATACAGAACTAATTACGCTCCCACCCGGATCTAAAGTTAGTTTTTAAGAACTGGAAACGGCTGCAAACAAGTCCATACGTAGTTTACGCAGACTTCGAGTCGCTTATTGTTCCTTATGAAGGGCCAACCCCACAGAGACTTCAAAAAACTGTCTTAATGAGTAATCATCAGATTTGCTCATTTGCCTTCATCATTGTTAGGTCGGATGGTGCCCATTCAGAACCAGAATTATATAGAGGACCTAATGCTGCAGAAACATTCTTAGAACGCATGCAGCAAGTGCGTAATGACTGTTCTAATAATCTAAACTTATCTGAAATCAAGATGACGCCTAAAGACCAACAACAGTATGACTCAGCCACACATTGTTGGATTTGTGGGGCGGCCTTAGTTGCCGCCGGTTTAGAACTAATGTCTAACAGTGAGGACGCCAATCCAACAGTAAGAGACCATGATCACATTAGTGGAAAGTTCAGAGGAGCAGCGCACAACAACTGCAATCTTCAACTAAAGTTTTGAACCAAAGACATGGAAGCTGCCCATCTTCTTTCATAACTTGCGAGGTTACGACTCTCATCTTATAATGCAAGCAGTAACCGACGCCTTCAGGGTAACATGCATTGCACAGTCATCAGAAAAGTACATGTGTTTCACTTTAAATAACATGTCTTTCTACGACTCTATGCAACACCTGATGGGATCATTAGAGTCACTGGCTATGTCCTTAAAGTCCTCCCAATAACAGAAGAATATTTTGACCCAACACTTGTTAGAAAGGGAATATATCCTATGATACATGAACAGTTGGGAAAGGTTTGACGAAGATACACTTCCGCCTAAAGGCGCGTTCTTTTCTAGTCTTAGAGGAAAGGACATCAGTGATTCCGATTACCAGCATGCTCAAGATGCGTAGCAGAAGTTAGAGTGTAAAACAATGGGAGACTATCATGATTCATACTTGAGGCTGATGTATGTTTGTTGGCGGACATTTTTGAAAATTATGGGAAGACCTGCATGAAACATTATAGCCTGGATCCCGCGCATTACATTTCTGCGCCCCGGGATGAGTTGGGATGCTTTCTTAAAGTTTACTGGAGTACAGATTGATTTATTGTCTGATTTACCAATGATTCCGATGATTGAAAACGGATTGCGTGGAGGAATTAGTATGGCGTCGCATCATTACTGTAAAGCAAACAACAAATACCTAGATGATTATGATCCAAGTAAAAGGTCTAACTATCTCATGTATTTAGCTGCAAACAATCTGTATGGTTGGGCTATGGCGCAATCACTTCCATTACGCAACTCAAGATGCACACCAGAAGACGATCCAAAAAATATCAAAAAGCATTAAAGTGGTTGAGCAGTTTGACGCCAGATCAACAGCGTGGTTTCATTCTAGAAGTTGACTTAGAATATCCTCAGGAACTCCATGACCTGCATAATGACTATCCATTAGCAGCAGAAAGTCTAAAGATGGCAAAAACAGAGCCGCCTAAACTTGTGCCTAATCTTCGTGGCAAAAAAAATTATGTCTGTCCTTACAGACTTCTACAATTTTATTTAAGACATGGTTTAAAGTTGACAGCAGTTCATCGTATAATTTGCTTTTGATCAAGAACAGTTCATGAAACCATACATCATGAAGAACACTGATCTTAGAACTAAATCCACAGATGCTTCAGAAAAAGACTTTTTCAAGCTGATGAACAACAGCTGTTTTGGAAAGAACTATGGAGAATCCGCACAAGCGCAAAGATGTCAGATTGGTCACCAAAGAGAACGAAGCAATTAGCTGACTTCAAAACCTAATTATCAGGACTTTAGAAGATTTCATGATCAGCTTTTTGGCATAATGTTGAAAAAAAAGAAAGTCAAATTGGACAAACCTGTATTTATTGGGTTTACTGTTTTAGAATTATCAAAGCTTTTGATGTTAGAAATTTCTTTATGACTACTTTAAGCCCTTGTATCCAGAGTCCAGAGTACTTTACACAGATACAGATAGTTTTGTTATAGATATGCCCACTGAAGACATCTATAAAGACATGGAAATAGAAGTAGCTAAAGGGCATGTGGGATGGTACGACACATCTGATTATCCTAAAGATTCGCCTTTGCATTCAACCGTTAACAAGAAGGTTTTAGGAAAGATGAAGGATGAATTATCTGGAGGGGTGATCAAGGAGTTTGTTGGATTAAGGTCGAAAATGTACAGTATTCGAGCCAGGAGAAAACTATCAAAAAAGCAAAGGGAATATCTCGCAGTGTTGTGCAGTCAAACATATCACATGACAACTACAAAGAAGCATTGTTTGACAATAAAACTTTTCGTCATGACAACGTAAAACTACGATCAATCTACATGAGATCAACACAACTGTTGTAACAAAGAAGTCATTAGATAGGACAAACACAAAACGAGTATTTAATAATCCAGAGTTTTCATATGCAATTGGGCACTGCAGAACGGCATAATTACATACCTTCTTCGCCCTCGGGGTTTATATTTTTCCTTAACTTTATCTAGAAGCTCAATCATATCAATATCCAATTTCAGACAATTTTTTCTCATGTTTGCTTGATGTGCTCGAATTTTTTTTTTTATTTCAAGATATTCTTTATCCCATATTTGATAGTCAAAATTTGGGATTTTGGGCTGTAGGCGATCTGATGCATTGCCATGTGCTGATGATCCTCGTAAATTTAAATTCCTTAATAATAGAACTCGTCTCATATGATTCTCGTATTAATTCCAAGTTCTCTTCATTTATCATTCTTGCATCCATTTTAGTTCCATGTTCTTTCTTTTGAGCTTCCATTTTAACTCAAATATATTTACGTAAATCAGTTAAAGCGGAACTGTGTCTGGCGGGATAATTTGCAGTTCTTCCTTCACAAAAGATCTTTGGGGGCTGGTTGTTTTGTTTTTGTCAGTTTCTCGTAATAATACATGGCGGATTCATCTTTACAATTCTTTTATTCATATGGGTCAACACTCCAAACTGGATCTGTTGCCCTGAAGCGAGTGTCCCCTTCTGCTTCTCCCGGCAAATAAAGGTACCTTACTTTCAAACCAAATGGTAATAGTTTGCTGCTGGCGTCTCCTTCAACAGCATTTATTGTTTGTTTTTTGATTGCTTGTACTGGTTTTAGACCTGTTAATTTAAATTCTTCATTATTCATTGCACGTAGAAACTGAGGGCAGTCTCTAACCCATTCTGTGTTGCGAGAATTGTCAATAAAGCTCTCTATGATACTGGTAGGAAAAAGCCTTTCAGATAACTGTTTGTTAAAGTTTTCAACCAAAGCCTGTGATCTGTGAACTCCCGGAATGCCTCTTTTAATGGTAACTCTATGTTTTAACAATAATTGATTCACTTGGCCTTTAAATTCTTTTCCATCATCGACTTGAATCATGCGAGGATAAGTTAAGGGCCCTCGTTGGTATATCAGTTGTATGGCAACAGCAACAGCAGAAGCACTCTTTTGTGTTAATGGTTCCGCATCTTTGTATCTTGAAGCTATGTCAATGACTGTAAGTGCGTACTTAAATCTTTTTCGTCTAATCGTATCATGGGGTAAATATAGAAGGTCCATTTGATGGGTGTCGTTCGGTATTGTATTCAAAAATGTGTGGTCTCTGTATTCGTCTAGGTGAAGGTAAATAAATTTGCCAAATCGCTTGTTTAGATAACCATTCTTTTGCTGTTTTTTCACTGATTTCCCGCTGCTTGGCTTAGCTTTTTTATTGCTGTAATTCCCTTCAATATCCTTTTGGCGAATAATAGATTTTGTTCATTTTTATTCAGCCAATATTATGCGCAACAAAATACACAACGGTCATACCAAAGACGATAAACACGATTTCTTGCATCTTTTGTTTTCTGATGGTTGATAAAAGTTGCTGAATTTTGGTGGGGGCAATGTCTCGATTGGTTTGCCTGTTACAAGATAATATTCTTTTATTGCTTGATCAACATCTTTAAATGTGTAAGCTGCATGCCCCTGTTTTTTCATTTCATCGTTAATAAAATCTAACTGCTCAATTCTCTGCTTTTCATAGTAATCTTGTGCTGCGGCTAGTTGCTCCATAGCTTTGTTATGTCTTTTTCTCTCGCCGTCATCCGCATGCGCGCAGTTTACTAAACGCGTAATTACTTCCGCTAAAAGCAAGCGCATTAACCACAGCGCCACCAATCATCATTACGAGTGAAGCCATTTTTATAATTGTATTTTTTTTTTACATATTAATACTGTCTGGAATTATTCCTTGCTTAACTAAAAAATCTTTCGTAGCAAATGAAGCTGTAATAAATAGCAATCAGCTTTGCAGAGTCTTCAAGTCTAGTTTGCCAAGATCTGCCGGTTTTATTTTTAACAGGTTTTTACCAAGCATTGTGTATCCTACACTTAGGCCCCCAATAACAGCAGAATGGTATACAAGGTTGGTAACAGTTTTTTCGGTGCTCATTTTTAAAAAATAAAATAATTATAATTAATAAAAAACATGAACAGCGACGATCTACTACAGCTATAGGGTAGCCTAAACCTTCCTGAACTTATGAATGAACAAGTTAATGACCAAGCTATTATGCCCAAAAAGGAAAGGCTGTATTCTTTGGCAGCATGTGGAAAAACAAAACAGTACCTCGGAAATGAATTCAGCATAGAACAGATTCAACAAATGTCGTCACAAGACATTGTAAAGTATCACAACAGGTATGAAGCGCAACTGGGGTCGAGAATGTAAAAAGTGTCGGCCAAACGGTTTTAGTTTGTACACTAAACTAGTTAGTAGATTTGCGCCCATCGATTCTGAACAAGATTTTATGTATGATTTAACACAGGATCCAGTTTTAGCAAAGTCATTAGAGTCTCTAGGGTGTGATCTGTATTACAGATTTGGAACATTACTGTCACCGCTAATCATTGGGATTAATTACTTTTAATCATATAGATTTTGTTTCCCTAAAAAATGACCGAGCCAGAAAATCAGCAGAATCAGAAAACACTGAATCAGGTGGAGAAAGTGACCAGTAAAAAGCCTCCTCATCCTGGGCGTGTTGCAGCAGGAAAAAGATTAGCAAGTGGAACAAAAAAACAAAATTAATGTTACAAGCACATAATATAACTCATAATGAAAAAGTGCTAGAGCCGCAGCCAGTTGTTTCAACGCCAGCTATAAAAACACCAGAACAAGTTGATTCAAGACCTACAACAACAACAGGGTTGCCTAAAAACCGCCAAAGTCTTCATGGGATTTTCTTAAAGCAATTGTCATTTTTGGCGGCATTGCTGGGGGTGGTTATTACGGTTATAAAATATATAAACAACGACAGCAAAACCAAAGCAGTCCAAACAATCTCAACCACTAAATACAGAAGCCGAACACAAAAGCATGCCAGAACCACCAACAACAAAAAGATCATTTTGATCCATTTCAGATGCAATAATACTTTAAGAACTTAATAAATAATCATAAGTTGACTTGAATAAGAACTTGGTTGTACTTAGAGGATGACTTAGTTATGAACTTGGGATGACTTGAGTAAGAACTTAGAAGTTACTTGGGATGACTTGAGTAAGAACTTGGGTGACTTGAGTAAGAACTTGATTAAGAACTTGGGGTGTGACTTAATTAAGAACTTTATTAAGAACTTGAGGTGACTTGATCAAGAACTTGATTAAGAACTTGAGGTGACTTAAGTAGAAACTTAGAGGAACTTAATTAAGAACTTGGGGTGACTTGATTAAGAACTTAATTAAGAACTTAATTAAGGACTTGGATGACTTATGGCATGATCTGGATCACACACACACACGCACATACACACAGAAATCATTCACACAATAGACGGGATGGTGCGTGTGGGGGACGGTGAAAAGGGCTTTTTTTCACGCTTGAGTGACGTAAATTCGAGACAGCCACCAAAAGCACTTATCAAAAGACCTGAATGAATAAACAGGATCTCTTTCAAAGGTCTATTGGCGGCCACCTGAAAGGCAGCCTTTGTATGTGAAGCGGAGCGTTTGACAGCAAACGACGAAGCAGGCAACCTGATCTCCTCACTGCTGATAACCTTTGACCGCTCCAGGGTGGAGCGCTAGAAAAACGTCTTGCCACTGTGACCTTTGACCGCTTCAGGGTGGAGCGCTAGTTCTCTCTCACTGCTACGGACTTTGAGAGGATTGTGTTTTTGGGGTTGTATTGGTTCTTGTACGGGAGTAGTCCAATAATTTTAATCTCCTCACTGCTTGAAAACATTAAATTCAAATCCTTCCTCATAGAGTAGACTTCTATGAAAGAAAGACCAACTGTAGAAAACCTTTTAGCTATGGATTCAACAAACGAGCAATCTCTCTTAGTTTGCGAGAATATGAAGGGGATATCCCCACATTGCTCTTCAACCACTCATCCCATTTTTGAGTCTGCGCTCCACTGTCTTTTTCTTGTGAAAAGAACTTGAAGGTCTGTTCTAAAGCCAACCATATTGCAAGTTTTAAAACACATGGCTGTAGCTTCCTGCCTTTGAAGCTGTCTATACCCCTCCTTCAGGGTTTATCAATAGCACAGCACTAGACGTTATTTCCTCTGCCCAAAAACGAAAACTTCTTTCCTAACTGTTATTCTCACATTAACCTCTTTTGTTTTCAAGTATTGGTGGAGTTCTTCTGGCGTCATCTTTGTTTTTTTGCTTGTCTCCATACAAATCAGATAGCTTTTTTTGGAGGTCTAGGGAAAGCAGGTAGTTTCTTACTTGATGATTGGCCTGCCACTCTCAACTCATCCAAAACACTAAGAAATTGTGTATGGTACTCAATATGTTCTTCAAGTATTATCAGCTTAGAAATCTCCCACTGTCTTTGTTCTGCCATGATCAAAATGTTATATAAACAAAACCAACCAGCACAAAACTCGGTAAATATCTTCTCACTACAGCACCCCGTCTTCACTGCTCGACACCACCAAGTAAAATAACAAGACAGCTAAGGCCGGTTGCCAACGTCAACAACAGTGCTGGGGTGGATGTGACGTCTTTTTACTATCACATGATTAAATCTTGACTTATGATTGGGGAATGTAAGAAACATGTCTATATCTGTTTTACCTCAGGCGGGAATGACTGAGCAAAATCCTTTCAGCCACTTATAGAAATCTCGCTATTCAGAACTGCAGGCAATAGAAATTGATCGCTATTCATAACTGCTGACTGGCTTTACAAATCCAACGGTGCACGAGTGGAGACCGCTAGCTTTGCTCTGAATGCTTCTATTGAAATCTCTGGGGAGTGCCGCGCTTCACTGCATCCTTTAAAAAACAACCTGCATAAGCCAATCTCTCTCACTGCAGTGTGTGTGTGGATTTTATGTCAAAAATATAACTCAGTTTTAAAAGACTTTAGAGAACAATTAAAGACTGTAGTTTTATTTCACATGAAAGACAGAGACGCATTTGATGAATGTATGCGCGAAAATGATGTTATTGAAAATGATCAGGAAAAACACAGGATTAAGCAAAAACTAAAATCTGAAAAGTTTAGTAAATTAGTATTAAAAACGGATAATCCTACACAGTATGTTTGTTTGTAGGGTTTACTAGGAAGAGAACAGTAAATACCTAGTCTAGAGCAACCGCCCGAAACTGGTTGAGGGCGGTTGGGCTAGACTTGGTATTTTACTGTTCTCTCCTCTCTTCCACCCAAATGTCTGGGCCCAAAACCTGCTCCTCTTCCACCCAAATGTCTGCCAAGACCTCCTCTTCCACCCAAATGTCTGCCAAGACCTCCTCCTCTTCCACCCAAGTGTCTGCCAAGACCTCCTCCTCTTCCACCCAAATGTCTGCCAAGACCTCCTCCTCTTCCACCCAAGTGTCTGTCAAGACCTCCTCCTCTTCCACCCACATGTCTGCCAAGACCTCCTCCTCTTCCACCCAAATGTCTGCCAAGACCTCCTCCTCTTCCACCCAAATGTCTGCCAAGACCTCCTCCTCTTCCACCCAAATGTCTGCCAAGACCTCCTCCTCTTCCACCCAAATGTCTGCCAAGACCTCCTCCTCTTCCACCCACATGTCTGCCAAGACCTGCTCCTCTTCCACCCACATGTGTGCCAAGACCTCCTCCTCTTCCACCCAAATGTCTGCCAAGACCTCCTCCTCTTCCACCCAAATGTGTGCCAAGACCTCCTCCTCTTCCACCTAAGACCTGCTCCTCTTCCACCCACATGTCTGCCAAGACCTCCTCCCCTTCCACCCAAATGTGTGCCAAGACCTGCTCCTCTTCCACCCAAATGTGTGCCAAGACCTGCTCCTCTTCCACCCAAATGTGTGCCAAGACCTGCTCCTCTATCAACCAAGAACCTGCTGAGACCTGCGCCCCTTCCTCACAAGTTTCCACTGAGACTTACACTCCCTCCGAGTGTGTGATGAGACCTGCCTCCCTGCCTCCCAAGTGTGTGATGAGACGTGCCTCCCAGCCTCCCAAGTGTGTGATGAGACGTGCCTCCCTGCCTCCCAAGTGTGTGATGAGACCTGCCTCCCTTCCTCTTTACAAAATTAATCAAACTGGTTAAAATCATGCTGTGGGAATGTGGCACTTAATGTTGATATAGATGTAAAAAAGGCATGTTATTTAGAAAAGGTGGTTTTCTGGCAAAACAATGGTTCTATGATGGAGGGCAACCAGAAACTGTAAACAGTTACTGTTATCAGGGTCACAATTTTCCTACAAAACTGAGTCACAAAAAGGTACAGACCATTTTAGCAACCAAGGGGGAAAAGTTTTATTACTAAATAGAGCTTTCAACAAACACAGGAAATGACTGCCGAAACATATTTACGATATTTGATGCAAAAAAAAAAAATCACTGTTACTGTATTCGTCTGCAATACGGGGATGTCGGAGACTCGATAGCTTAGAAAAGGTTCATCTAATAGCATGTAAAAAAAATGAAGGGGTCCCTTGTCGAACATGAAACAAAATGGCATATGGAGACTTAGTTAGATATCCTATTTTTAGTATTTTCTATGTTAACTGTGTTAGATATTTGAGACGATTGTTGGACATGGAACAGCACAGAATTCCCAAACAAGCCCACACGATGCTTCTTTCTCTAGATACTGAGGGAAAATATAATTGGGTGGGTAAGATAAGACACATTTTAAGTGAAACAGGATTTTCTTATGCATGGCTTTTGCAAGTCGGTTGGTATCGCTGGTGAACTTAAAAAAACATGTTTAAACGAAGACTGACATGTTCATTCAAGAATGGTCAGGTACTATTAAAGGTCGGGACAGGTATGAATTGTACAGTTCTTTCACAGTTATCTTCGGAAAAAAAACTATTTCGTTTTGTAGTCATATCACAAATTCGACTCGGGACACTTCCTCTGAATAGTAATTTGTATAGATTTAGCAACTGTCCGTCTGACCGATACTGTGAGGTACGTGCTTCAAAAACTGAGGATGAAAATCACTTTATATTTGAAAGTCCTTTATATACTAAACTCGGAAAGAAGTTCTCACAACAAATGGCAGCAATGCCTTTGCAATAATTACTCTGATCAGAGAGAAGGACAATGTGTCAATATTTAACCAAGTATATTTTCAATGCCATAAATGTGCGAAACGTTTATTAGAAGTTGAACACGTAAACAATAGTAAATGAGCATACGGTGATAGTCTTTTGACACGCTTGTGTGTGTGTGTGTGTGTGTGTGTGTGTGTGTGTGTGTGTGTGTGTGTGTGTGTGTGTGTGTGTGTGTGTGTGTTGTTGCTAATGAAGATATTAATCTCTGTTTGTTCTGATTCATACAAATGTGACGATTAAGTTGTGAGTTTTGTTACCAACGAGTGTGACAAGCTAGATCAGACGCATACTTACAATTGCTTACGGGCACATTTGTATTACTGATTTTGAGTGCAGGTGTAAACCAATTTGAAATTAAAGATACTTTTGTTCATATGATTGTATTGGCTTCATTTATGCATTACCCGTGTTTCGTTCCCGTTGAGGTACTCTGCCAAATATATGTGCGTGCCTGATGCTAGATACTGTCCATTAATGCGAGTATTGGTCATTTTTGTTGGTATGATGAACTTACTTAGCTGTGTTTCTTAAAGTCAGCGTTACATATATGTAAAGATACACGATGATAAGCCGATTATGCCGAAAAAAGCGGAGGTCGTGCTCCCCTTATGCAGAGATCTCACTGTCTGCTTTCACTCGGTTCAAAGATCTTTGCTGTACTTTTGCTAAGACCTTTGGCTAATATCACTAATTTTCCGAGCAAATATTTATGTATTTGTATTTGTTGTGGTTTTGATTATCCCTGCTATTGTGGCCTATGGCTGATGTACAATAAACCAATAAATACTCGGACTCTCTCTCTCTCTCTCTCTCTCTCTCTCTCTCTCTCTCTCTCTCTCTCTCTCTCTCTCTCTCTCTCTGCAGAATGTTGTAGAATAGCAAGGACAGATTGGAAGAATAGGCACTGCCTAAAATCTCTATCCTTGAGTAATAAAGTTTTTGAGTCTTGAGTCTTGAGTCTTGAGTCTCTCTCTCTCTGGTAGTGTTCGTCATTCATTCACATCTCAAACATGATCAGCCATTCAAAAGGTTTCATTCGCATTCTTTCTTTTTCACTTTGTTAATGTATTTGCCAACATTCTGTTTGAGAATTGATACACGAAACCGATCGATTTGCAGTGACGATTAAAGCCTCTTTTAACTTCTTGTTGATCAGTGTACATTAGCCTAAAAGAGGTGAAGAGGGGAGGTAAATGGTGTGCTACGTGCTGTGTTCACATCCCGATAGAGGAGCTTATCACTTGTCTTCATGAAGCACTCTCTCTCTTCTCTCTCTCTCTCTCTCTCTCTCTGTGGTGCGCGCGCGCGCGCGCGCGCGCGCGCGCGTGTGTGTGTGTGTGTATGTGTGCGGCATCTGATTGGACGGAGTGTGTGTTTAGGTGTGTCTTCACCACGGCCCACAAATCCACCCTGACAGACGTGACGTAGCGGATCACTCCTGGGTTGTTTCGTTACTCTCGGACTACGTACATAAACACCTGCCGGGACTCGAACCTACTCCGGCCGTTGTGGAAACCTGTATCTATACAGTAAGTCAACCGGTTTGTCGTCACTGCAGGCGTAGTCAGTAGCGTTATTTTCTACTAGTATATTGTTGGTGCACGGTTCAAGTTTTTTGTCACTCTTTGGTTAAAAAAAACATTAATACTAATCCCATCTGTACAAGATTTTCCTCGCTTTATCACTGTCTGATACGTTGTTTACGACCCAAAACTGAAAAGATGTAAAGATCTTTTGTTTTCCTCTGTGTGTGTGTGTGTGTGTGTGTGTGTGTGTGTGTGTGTGTGTGTGTGTCCCTCATAATAGAAAAAAAAAGTGTTTTGTTACTGGGAAGCGTCTTCCCCTAAATCAACGTCACTGAATGACGGAGGACCTGGAGTCAGGTAGTCCTTGTGTGTGGAGCTGCTGTCAGGATGGGGTCGAGTATGACATATACGTTCCCTTCTGCAGACCGAGCAGTGTAAGGGGCAGGAGGGGGGGGGGGGGGGGTGGAGGGGGTGGAGGTGGAGTGCAGAGTGGGGGGCGGGGTGTATACTATCCGTAGGTTACTGGTTGGTGTGTTTGATGTCTCTCTGTTTATGAGTTCGCCGTCTGTCTCTGTGTATGTATGTCTGCTGCCAGTCTGTGCCTATTGTCTGTCCGTTTTTTATGTCTGCTGACCGTCTGTTTATGTTTCCTGTCTGTATATCTGTTTGTGTGTCTGATATCTGTCTGTCTGAATGTCTGTTGTTTTTCTTTTCTTGTCTGTCTCGTTGTAACGTCTGTTGTCTATTAGCGTGTCTGCTTTTTAGAGGTCTGATGGTCTGTCTGTCTGTATGTCTGATGTGTGTTTATATGTCTGCGGTCTGTTTTGTATGTCTCCTGTCTGTCTGTTTGTCTGTTTGTTGTTTGTCTGTCGGAAGGACTGCGGTCTGCCTGTGTGTATGTATGTTGTATGTCTGTGTGTATGTCTGTTATCTGTCTGTTAGTGTGCCTGCTGTCAGGAAAGTGAGTCAAAAATAGTTATATGTGTGATCAGCAAATATAAGCGATTACATTTTTAGATTTCTTTGTGGAACCTGACGAAACACAAAACAAACAAGCGCAATAGTAGGCTTACAAGTGCATTTGTTCCAGGAACAGCGTGGAAGCGTTCAGGGTTTGCACTGTAGGTTACTGTGTTCATGGAGTGTTGTAGTATTTCCTAAAATTCAGTCTTCTTCATCTTCTTCATTTCGATCATGGAAAAACTAAACACCTTGCTTCATCTTCATCCAATTGAGCATTCTAGTCATAATCATCATCCTTGATTCGTACATCATTCGTACATTTGTATTAAGTTTTATTAGTCTTGAAAGAATTCAGGCGGTGTGGTTTTCTGCTTTAAGGCAGCTTAATTCACCGCAAATTATTGACTTGTACGTGGCTAGATTTAGTTATATGTGGATTAAATCTTTACCTGGGTGTATAGTAGTTGAAAATGAATGATGATAAATCTGAGCTCATTGTTACTGGCACTAGCTCAAAGATCAATCAGATTACTCATACTGCTATGTCTATCTCTGGTTGTGATGTATCCTCTCACAAACTGTCAGGAATCTTGGTTTCTACCTTGACGAAACCTTGTCTATGGAAGCACATGTCAAACAACTGTGGCGTACTCCGTACCTTCAGTTACGTAGAATAGGTAAGGTTCGCTCAATTCTATTCACTGATGCTGCCAACAAGTTTGCTGTTTCCTTCATACTCTTCAGACTAGACTACTGTAACTCTCTTCTTGCTGGTCTCCCCGACAATTAACTAAATTAACTTCAACACATACACAATCATGCGGCTCGCCTTGTTCTCCGCAAGCCCAGACGTGAGAGCGTAAAATCTCTTCTCAGAACTCTCCATTGGCTTCCTGTAAAGGCCAGAATTCAATACAAAGTTGCCTGTCTCTGCTTCCAGTGTATCTACCATGAGAACATGCCTTCTTATCTTTCCAATCTCCTGCCGATATAAAAACCTTCTGGAGCACTCCGTTCTTCTGATACCTCACTGCTGACTGTTCCTCGGTTCCTGTCTTTGGCCCAAATGTATGGAACTCTCTACCCCTGTCTCTTAGTAAAACAAACTGCTTCTCAACTTTCAAAAGGCATCTGAAAACCTACCTCTTTCAACCCCATCTGTCCTGAGAAACCTTCCAAATCAGATACATTCTCCTACCTGTATGTTCTTAGACCAGTAACGTGAAGGTGCGTGTGTGTGTGTGCGGGCGTGCTTGGTGTGTGTGTGTGTGTGTGTGTGTGTGTGTGTGTGTGTGTGTGTGTGTGTGTGTGTGTGTGTGTAAAGGAGAAGAGTGGTTTTTAGAGGATTTATGAGAGGGAGACTTTTTGTGAAATTTCTTGTGTATTATACAATGGCTTAATTGTGAACGCAGTGTGATTTGTTTTAGTATTGGATATCTCTAGGCTTTGTGTGCATGACTTTTATAATTCCTATTTTTAACCGTTCGCTCTTTTTGGAAATGTAAAGCGCTGTTGAACAATTTTATGGAATATGCGCTATTCAAATAAACATTATTATTATTAGTAGTAAGACTTAAATATCTACCTCCTGTTTACTTGAAATGGAATAATTTAATAACGTATCTGGAGGCGCCCTAATTTGATATTGAAAGCAGTTTGCGTAGCATCATGTATCAAGGTGTCAAAGGGAGGTGACTGGAGGCGCAAACTCAGCATGTAGCCTGAGAGATGGCCAGAAAGATCCTATCAATATCAATTGTCAGGATTGATTCCGATTGCACTTAATTATCAATGTTGACCGATAAATTATCAATGTTGAAGTTAAACCTGGACCCATGCACGCACACACACGCGCGCGCACACACGCGCGTACGCGTGCCCACCCACACACGCACACACCTACCCACTCTCCTACACACCCAGGATGATTAGGCCTATATATAGACTCAGTTTGTGATGTGCCCGAGTCAACACAGACAAAATGTGAGCAGGCCTCAGCCGTGTGGACTGTCAGACATTGTTCACAGCCATTTTCATCCTTTGCTTCTTTCATACGCTGTAGTTTTATATTAGAAGACTGTTCATGTTTTTACCCTTCTTCGTGTTCAGAATTCATTTTGTTATGTGATGCGCACAAGGGAGGAAGGCATATTGATCTTTTTAGCAGAAAAAGTGTCATTTTACAAGGATAGCCTGGTTCATTATAATCTCTCTCTCTCTCTCTCCTCTCTCTCTCTCTCTCTCTCTCTCTCTCTCTCTCTCTCTCTCTCTCTCTCTCTTCTACACACACACACACACACACACACACACACACACACACACACACACACACACACACACACATCTATATATATATATATTTTTCTTTCAGAATACGCCTGACAAACATTTCATCCTCGACACGCACCCAGCCTGGAAGAACGTCGTCATTGGCGCCGGATTTTCAGGTACCCCTTAGCTGGAATAAATTATTAAGACACAAATGTAGACACTCACATAGTCATCAAGCCAGCAGACAACGGTGGTGCAGTTGCGGGCTGTGGCAAACAACTGTACATAACATCAGCTCAAAAACAACTGTCAAGCACAAATTTCTACACACCACTCACAACATCACCCCTCCCACAACACCAGAAACTCATCGCAAACTCAATCAAAGAAGAAATCAAACTTAACAACCTACCGACCACAGCCAAACTCCTGATCATGACAGACACTAAACAGCCTACCTTCTATCTGCTTCCCAAAATACATGAAACAAACACACCCGGCAGACCATTGTGTCTGCTTGCAGCTGCCCCACCGAACACATTCCACGGTACATAGACTTTCTCCTTCAACCCATAGTACAGAGCCTCCCCACATACCTCAAAGACACAACCCACACACTCAATTTGATCAATTCATGCAACAGAGACCCCACTTTTCAACCCAGCACTGCACAGAGAGAGAGAGAGAGAGAGAGAGAGAGAGAGAGAGAGAGAGAGAGAGTTCCCACAAATATGTAGTGTGTGCCTGTGTGTTCAGGGCATGGCTTCAAACTGGCTCCAGTGGTGGGACGAGTGCTGAGTCAACTGGCGCAGGGGAAGACTCCCAGCTACGACCTCAGTCCCTTCCGCATCAGTCGGTTTTCGCCTAAATCCTATCTGTAAACTGGCACACTTTGTTGCAAAGAAGACTCATTGTTGATAAGTCACAAACAAGAACGACCCTTTGATGTTGTTTGTTCTTATTGTTATCAGGGCTGAAACTGACTTGTGCGAACATGATTTCTTTTTTTTTTTTTCATGTTGCAGTACTTTCTGTACTTACATGTTTCATGCATGAAATACTCTCTCTCTCTCTCTCTCTCTCTCTCTCCTCTCTCTCTCTCTCTCTCTCTCTCTCTCTCTCTCTCTCTCTCTCTCTCAGTAGCCCATGGCCATTTTTATCTC
Source organism: Conus ventricosus (assembly GCA_018398815.1). Taxonomy (NCBI): domain Eukaryota; kingdom Metazoa; phylum Mollusca; class Gastropoda; order Neogastropoda; family Conidae; genus Conus; species Conus ventricosus. Next base: position 38,497,321 of record CM031619.1, on the reverse strand, counting down.
AGTGTTTTAACAAATCAAGTGTATATAATCAACACATATTTGGTTGTTTTCGCACGCATCGAGTGTATGCATGGTCAGTATTAAACTATGCCATTTGTGTTCTAGCAAATAGTGCTTCCTTGAGTACGAAACCTGACTTTGTCAGTCCTTTCCAGTATCGTACTTTGAATTGCCATGTGTGGTAGAAAAGACAACTAAAACACAACAAGCAGCTCGGTTAAGCAAGTTCGATGTAATCACACAAACCACAAACACTTTAAAGTTACATAACGATACTAGTATTTACTAAGAGATCTTTATTTCATGCAGTTCTTTTCCAAATTGTGGTTGATATGAATGACAGATGTTGTGGCCTACAAATTCGTTCACGTTTTTGTTTTCCGGAGGCGTCACTGCGTCATATCCACTACACATGAGACCACTGTCTGTAAGGGTAACGTCAGGCAGGCAGACCACTGTGTGTAAGGGTGACGTCAGGCAGGCAGACCACTGTCTGTAAGGGGTGACGTCAGGCAGGCAGACCACTGTGTGTAAGGGGTAACGTCAGACAGGCTGACCACTGTGGGTAAGGGGTGACGTCAGGCAGGCAGACCACTGTGTGTAAGGGGTAACGTCAGGCAGGCAGACCACTGTGTGTAAGAGGTAACGTCAGGCAGGCAGACCACTGTGTGTAAGGGGTAACGTCAGGCAGGCAGACCACTGTGTGTAAAGGGTAACGTCAGGCAGGCAGACCACTGTCTGTAAGCGGTAACGTCTGGCAGGCAGACCACTCTCTGTAAGGGGTAACGTCAGGCAGGCAGACCACTGTGTGTAAGGGGTAACGTCAGACAGGCTGACCACTGTGTGTAAGGGGTAACGTCAGACAGGCTGACCACTGTGTGTAAGGGTAACGTCAGGCAGGCAGACCACTGTGTGTAAGGGGTAACGTCAGACAGGCTGACCACTGTGTGTAAGGGGTAACGTCAGACAGGCTGACCACTGTGGGTAAGGGGTAACGTCAAGCAGGCAGACCACTGTGTGTAAGGGGTAACGTCAGACAGGCAGACCACTGTCTGTAAGGGGCAACGTCGACAGGCAGACCACTGTGGGTAAGGGGTAACGTCAGACAGGCAGACCACTGTCTGTAAGGGGTAACGTCAGGCAGCTGACCACTGTGGGTAAGGGTAACGTCAGGCAGGCTGACCACTGTGTGTAAGGGGTAACGTCAGGCAGGTAGACCACTGTGGGTAAGGGGTGACGTCAGGCAGGCAGATCACTGTGTGTAAGGGGTAACGTCAGGCAGGCAGACCACTGTCTGTAAGGGGTGACGTCAGGCAGGCTGACCACTGTGTGTAAGGGGTAACGTCAGGCAGGCAGACCACTGTGTGTAAGGGGTAACGTCAGGCAGGCAGACCACTGTGTGTAAGGGGTAACGTCAGGCAGGCAGACCACTGTGGTAAGGGGTAACGTCAGGCAGGCAGACCACTGTGTGTAAGGGTAACCTCAGGCAGGCAGACCACTGTCTGTAAGGGTGACGTCTAGGCAGGCAGACCACTGTCTGTAAGGGGTAACGTCAGGCAGGCAGACCACTGTTGTAAGGGTAACGTCAGACAGGCTGACCACTGTGTGTAAGGGGTAACGTCAGACAGGCTGACCACTGTGTGTAAGGGTAACGTCAGCAGGCAGACCACTGTGTGTAAGGGTAACGTCAGGCAGGCAGACCACTGTGTGTAAGGGGTAACGTCAGACAGCTGACCACTGTTGTAAGGGGTAACGTCAGCAGGCAGACCACGTGTGTAAGGGGTAACGTCAGACAGGCAGACCACTGTCTGTAAGGGTAACGTCAGGCAGGCGACCACTGTGGGTAAGGGGTAACGTCAGACAGGCAGACCACTGTGGTAAGGGGTAACGTCAGGCAGGCAGACCACTGTGGGTAAGGGGTAACGTCAGGCAGGCTGACCACTGTGTGTAAGGGTAACGTCAGGCAGGAGACCACTGTGGGTAAGGGGTGACGTCAGGCAGGCAGATCACTGTGTTGTAAGGGTGACGTCAGGCAGGCAGACACTGGTCGTAAGGGTAGACGTCAGGCAGGCGACCACTGTCTGTAAGGGAAACGTCAGGCAGGCAGACCACTGTCTGTAAGGGGTAACGTCAGGCAGCAGACCACTGTTGTAAGGGTAACGTCAGGCAGGCAGACCACTGTGTAAGGGTGTCGTCTAGGCAGGCAGACCACTGTTGTAAGGGTAACCTCAGGCAGGCAGACCACTGAGTAAGGGGTAACGTCAGGCAGGCAGACCACTGTTGTAAGGGGTAACGTCAGGCAGGCAGACCACGTGTAAGGGTAACGTCAGACAGGCGACCACTGTGTGTAAGGGTAACGTCAGCAGGCAGACCACTGTGTGTAAGGGTAACGTCAGCAGGCTGACCACTGTGGTAAGGGTAACGTCAGGCAGGCGACACTGTGTGTAAGGGTAACGTCAGGCAGTCAGACCACTTTGTGTAAGGGGTGACGTCAGGCAGGCAGACCACTGTGTGTAAGGGGTAAGTCAGGCAGGCAGACCACTGTGGGTAAGGGGTGACGTCAGGCAGGCAGACCACTGTGTGTAAGGGGTAACGTCAGGCAGGCAGACCACTGTCTGTAAGGGGTAACGTCAGGCAGGCAGGGAACAGTCGGAATTCTGTCAAGTGAAAGGAAGTAAATGTGTCATTTGTGATCGCCGGAAATAATTTCTCCGAGCTTAGAACTGTTGAATTGTGCTCTGTGCACAAGATTTTAGCCTGTTGTCAGACACACTGCGCTACGGAGATGGAAGAAGACATAGACAGGATCCCTTCCCATCCTCAGCTGGAAGACCTAGACATAGGATCCCTTACCATCCTCAGCTGGAAGACCTAGACATAGACAGGATCCCTTACCATCCTCAGCTGGAAGACCTAGACATAAACAGGATCCCTTCCCATCCTCAGCTGGAAGACCTAGACATAGGATCCTTTCCCATCCTCAGCTGGAAGACAAAGAAAGAAGATCAACTCCCGTCCCCAACGGGAAGAAAAAGACATAGACAGGATCTACTCCCGTCCCCAACGGGAAGAAAAAAACATAGACAGGATCTACTCCCGTCCCCAACGGGAAGAAAAAGACATAGACAGGATCTACTCCCGTCCCCTACTGGAAGAAAAAGACATAGACAGGATCTACTCCCGTCCCCAACCGGAAGAAAAAGACATAGACAGGATCTACTCCCGTCCACAACTGGAAGAAAGACATAGACAGGATCTACTCCCGTCCCCAGCGGGAAGAGAGACATAGGATCTACTCCCGTCCCCAACTGGAAGAAAGACATAGACCTACTCCCGTCCCCAACGGGAAGAAAGGCATAGACAGGATCTACTCCCGTCCCCAACGGGAAGAAAGACATAAACCTACTCCCGTCCCCAACGGGAAGAAAGGCATAGACAGGATCTACTCCAGTCCCCAACTGAAGAAAAATACATGGACAGAATCCCCTCCCATCACCAACTGGAAGGAAAAGACGTGGACCCCCCACCCCCACCCCCCGTCCCCAAAATGGAAGAAAAAGACAGTATTCTCTCGTGTCCCCAAACGAAAGGAAAATACAGTGAGGGAACGGTTCTAAATGCGTTTTAAACTACAGCATTTTCAGACTGCCATGACGTGGATACCAGCGTTTACTACATGGGAAGGACTGTATGTTGAACACGAATAAATAAAAGACACACAATATGAACAAAGTTGGTCATGTAATTCACTGCTTTAGTCCCAACTTGTTCTGATCGGAATGAGGCATACGGCGTAGGACAAAGAAGCCCCGTGTCACCTGACCTTTGACTGCTTCGGCATTC
>CM031619.1:38480978-38488478 GCA_018398815.1 Conus ventricosus | reverse complement strand
CAGGAATGTAAGGCGTAGGTCACTTCTACGTTGCTGTAGCGTTGGCAGCTGCAGGGTTGACAACATGTTGGTGATGGCACCGGGGGATCTGGAGGAGTAGTCACCAGTAATAAATCTGGCTGAGAGGCGTTGGATTTTTTCCAGCTGGTTGATATCTTGCTGCAGGTATGGGGACCAGGTGATGTATCCGTACTCTAGGAGTGGGCGGATGAGGACTAGGTATGCGTTTTACTTGCAGTGTTGGGGAAAGAACCTCCTGCGGAGGAAGCCTAGGGTGCTGCTTGCTTTCTTTGAGATGCCGGCTATGTGGGTGCCCCACTTCAGGTCGTTTGAAAAAAGGATGCCGAGGTACGGGTTGGAGGTAACTTGTTGAAGGGGGGTATTACAGAGGGAGTAGATGTAGTTGGAGGATTGTTGGATGCTGAGGGTATAGCATTTCTTTGTGTTAAATTTCATGCCCCAATCGGAGGCACAGATTTCAAGTTGGCGGAGGTCGTTTTGAAGTTGTAGGTGGTCTTGAAAAGTGTTTATCTCGCGATACAAGAGGCAGTCATCGGCAAACAAACGGACCTGTGACTTGACGATGTCGGGCAGGTCGTTGATATGACACAGGAAGAGGAGCGGGCCAAGACATGTTCCCTGGGGAACTCCGGAGTCCACAGTTGTTTCGTCCGATGAGTCGCCCTCTATCACTACAACCTTCTTCCTATGTGTCAAAAAGTTTGTGAGCCAGGTATGGAGGCTGCCTCTGATACCATAAGCCAGCAATTTGTGGAGGAGACGCTTGTGGGGAACAGTATCAAAAGCCTTCGAGAAGTCTAGGATCGCCACGTCGATTTGGCGCTGGCGGTCAAAGGATTGTAGAAGATCGTGGCTAGTTAAAAGTAGTTAAGTGTCGCAGGAGTATCCACTGTGGAAGCCATGGTTCAGGTTGGTGAGGATGCTGTGTTTCTCCAAGTGCGTCAGGATGTGCCGGCAGATGGTGTGCTCGAGTATCTTGCGTGTGACCGAGGTGAGTGAGATGGGTCGGTAGTTTTCGGCTGCATGTTTGTCTCCCTTCTTGTAGACGCAGGCGATGTTTGCGTTACGCTAGTCTGATGGGAGGTCGCCTGTATCAAGGGAGCGCTGGAAGAGGGTGGTCAGGGTGGTGGGGGCAAGGTTGGGGGCACATTCTTTGAGGACGAGGTTGGGGATTTTGTCAGGGATAGGGGCTTTGTGGGGGTTGAGGTCTCTCAAGAGTTTGTGGACTCCTTCAGGGCTGATGTGGATGTGGGGGATATCTTGTATACTGTTCTTCTTGACAGAGGGCATGGGGGTGTCAGTATCTTTGGTGAAGACTGATTTGAATTGTTGCAGGATATGGGCCTTGTTCTTACTGTCACTGTATAGTTGTCCTTTTTCCTTCAGGGGGGCTACACCAGTACTATCTTGTTTTCTTGCTTTAATATACTGCCAAAAGGGTTTGCTGTTACTGGTCTGAAGTCCTTCTTCAATGGAAGTGTTGATGTGGTCTCTCTTTGCCTTGCGCATCTGACGTCTGCATTCCTTTTGGTGGAACTTGTAGGCCGACCAACCAGTTTTTTTTCTTGCGTGCACAGGCTAGGAGACGTTTCTTCTTACGCAGCATACACTTCAGGAAAGTATTTATCTATGGGAGATCGGAGCGTCTTGTTTTCATCGCGTAGGGAATGTGCGTGTCGATGGCTGAGAGCAGTGCGGATTTGAAGGATGTCCAGAGGACTTCTGTACTGGAGCCCCAGTCTGCCTGTTGCTTCACGCTTGAGGCGATAGCGTCGCAGTCTGTCCGAAGGGAGGGCCAGTCTGCCTTTAATTTGTAGCATTTCTTAGCCCGGGGGGGGGGGGGGGGGGGGGGGGGGGGGGCGTTGGGGGCGGATGTCGGCATCCGTGATAATCATGTCGTGGTCGGAGATACCGGGCACTGAGACTGAGGATGTAACCAGGGAGGGATTGGAGAAGAAGATGAGGTCAAGAATGTTCATGAAGCGGATGGGTGAGTGTGGATGCTTGTGTGATGTCGATGAGGGACTGCTGGATGAGGTCATCCTTTCCGGTGGAGTGGGTGGTGTGGTTTGTGAACTGATGTCTGGGCAGTTGAAATCGCTGGCAAAACAATCGGACATTCCTTCTTGCCGTTATTCGTGAGGAGGTTGAGTGATTTATCGAGTTCTTTCATGTCGTGTTAATTTCTATGGGGCATGTAGAAGCAGCCAATGTTGAGATCTTTGCAGTTATGTAGCTTCAGTTTAGCCCACAGTAGTTCACAGTCTGTGGATAACTTGGGCTGCTCAGTGGCAGTGAGTGACTTGTGGACCAGGATGAATACGCCGCCTCCAAAGCAATTCCGATCTTTCCTGAACACATTATAGTCCTCGGAAAATACTTCACTTGATTTGACGTGGTCTGTGCTGGGGTTTTCTCCTGGCATTCTGTCACACTGTCACTTTTGCACACACGCATTCATGACAGCATTTACTCCATACGCACACGCAATCTTTCCAATCAACCAAAAGGCGCACTACCGAATGTTTTTTCTTCTCCCCCTCTCCTTCGGGGGAAAACACTTTACTAAATCACATCAAACAATAAACATTATTTATAAACATCGGAAATCGGAAAATCGGAAATGAGGTGGTTGAATTGCGATGGTTCCCTTATGCAGCTAGAGAAGAGTTTTCATATCTGTAACATTTTTTTTTTTTAATTTCATTTTCCTAGTTTCTCCATCTTCAAACTCCCCTCCCCTCTCCCCTCCCTCAAGTCCAAATCTTTGCCAGACAGTTCAGTTGTTGGCCTGCGCTTGTTTTTTCCCCCACTATTAGATTGTTCGTCTATGTATTTGTCTGACTTTATTCAAGTTTAAAAGGCTGTGCCAGTCTTGAATAAAAGTTACTCTGTGTTAGGTTTCCTTATGGGAACAAAACATACCCCACTTGTTTACAATTTATAAACAGATTTTATACATGCATCCTTGTAACCAATTTTCCCATTTACATCAATACAAGTTTCTGTAAAGTCATGGCCTTCACATAACACTGGCCCAAGATCCAGACCAGGAGAATAAGTAATTATTTCAATCATTGATGCTATGCCTGCATCAGATATAAGACTCGCTCCATACTGTCATGATTCCCTGTCTCTCTCAGGCATCGTATCGCCCCCTTGAATTCTCCCGTCACTGGAGATATGAGTTCCGACTCCTCTCCGTTGACTTCTCCTGTCACTGGAGAGATGATGAGTTCCAACTCCTCTCCCTGGAGTCTTTAATTGCTGGGGCTGAACTACCTGTGTGTTCCCCACCATGGCCATCTTTAACCACCTCACGGGGTGAAAAGTGAAGGGTGAAGGGCGAAGGGCTGAAACACGAATAAAGTTCGTGTAAGTAACCTGCTTCCCAATTTAATTATGAATTCTTTCTTTCTCTTTTCTTTAGGTTTTCCCCTGTAGCTTTCCCCAACTATCTATGGCTCACTGGTAATGACTGGTCAGCAGTGAGGACCAGCGTCCTGACAGGTTCGAGTCTCTAGGCCATCTGCTGGGCTAAAACTGATTCTTTCCTCCCTCCTCCTAGTGAGTGCATACTCAGTGTTCAAAACACATGACCAGCACCTTACCAGCCCTTATTAAACTATCTCTCAGTGGTCACTTTCACCAATGACCACCCTTCTTTCTTTAATGAGTCATTCTCACCATTATTTGGGGACGCCCGCTACACTAGTCAAGCCACATGAATATTCTTCCTTTTTAGTAGTGGCATGGGGAAATGATTCATATCACTAACTATATGTGATGGAGCGTCACATGCCTTGATGTGAGGCTACGTCACATGACACATTCCATGCAGACAAGATTCCGTGTCACAAACAATGTCTTTCAGGTATTTCAGAGCTGCTGCAAATTCAGCTGTCTTTCCGAGAATCGTCTGGCAGTTCAGTGTGAGAATGCGGAAATTAATTTTCCTGGGGAGGCTGTACACGTTGGAGCTATCTGAACGGATTCTGGTTGCTGAAGTATAGAGGTGGTTGCTGTCAGGAAGTAGCGATGATGTGTCATGCTTGGGGCTGGTGGTGGTGGGATTTGACTTGTAGTAGTGCCTGGTGTGGCGTGAGTAGGGTGGGAGTTATAAGCATGGGGGAGGGGGGGGGTCTTGTGGGGGGCCGCATTCTGGTAGGGTAGAGGTAGCATATTGGGTAGGTGGTGGTGGTTGGCACGGAGATGGATCGTTAGCTGGCGGTGTGGGGGTGGGTGGGCTGTGGGTTGGTGGTGAGCTTGCGTGCAGTTGTGTTTCTTCCCTGGCGACTGGTCCATGATGTATGTGGATCAGAGTCTTTGGGGCTACTTGCTCTCAGGGGGGGGGGGGGGGGGGGGGGGGGGGAAGCCGGTGGGTTTGAGGCGAAAGAGTCAATGGTGGCATTATCATCGGATAGTGGGTTGTAGCAGTTGGGCATGATAGCTCATAGCTGTGAAAGGTGAAGCTGTCACAGTTGATACTGTCACATTTAGGGCATATCCACTGAACATTTGAACGCTGTAGGAGGTCATAGTCGCTAGAGCACAGATCAATACAGGAGGAGTGGTACCAGACGTCACAATTGTCACAGGCAACTCCTTTGTAGGACCATGGAACCGGTTCCTCACAGTAACCACAACGGTAAACACTAGCACCACGGGGGCCTGGGTTCAACTGAATGTCACCAGACAGTAACAGTGTGAGGAAAAGGAGCGTTGGATTTGGGCTGTTTTGGGGACGTGTGATGAGGCTGGAGTGTAGACTTGGTGTGGGCAAGCACAAGGTTCAATAGTCTTGGTTTGTATACAAGTTCATTGGGGGTAAGGCTAACACATGTAGCAAGCACAACAAGGATGAGCAGCAGGCTGGTGCTTTGTAATGACCAGCAGTGAGTTTCCTCCGATGCGAAAACATATCGGTGTAGCGAAGTTTATTTGGGAGACACACAGTCTCTTGACTTCTTCAGCAGTCTAACCCTTCAATCAAAAATTCTTGTTTTCCCTGAACTTCCCCTTTTGATGAGAATCGAGAGGACATAGACTCATTTTAATTTCGTTTCGGAAGTCATGCTTCTTCTTGTGGTTGGCCGCGTGAACAATGGACGTTACATGCAGCCTCGCTGTGTAAAGGCAGTGCTCTTACACTGTTCAACAGCCTCGCGGCTCGCGAGAGTTTAACGTGGAAAGATCTAAAGGCAGAACTCCTAAAGAAATTTCAATGTACGGACGAGGGATTTCGGGAAACATTTCGGTCTGCGCGTCCAGAAGATGGCGAGTCATTCGTGGCATTTTTAATTCGTACCAGCCACCTTTTTGATCCTGGATTGATATCTTGTGTCACGACAGCGTTTAAGCGCGGGTGATGTTTTGAACTTGTGACACAAAGCAACTCCATAGGTAAACAGTGTTTGAATCCCTAACCTTTTCTTGTTGTTGATTGGACGCTGAGGCACGTGATCGGTGAAAGAAGCTCACTGTTCTGTTGGACGGGTGTGTTCCCGATACGAAGGACACACTGTCACGGACAAAAAAATAAAAAAACCAAAGTCGTGGTCCAGGTTGTTTGGACATAAGCTCAAACTCAAATATTCTGAGCGCTAGGCAGACGGCCCCACGTGTCGGGTCCAGCCAATTAAGCATAGCTGAGAGGCTCCACGGAGACGGTCTGTCCAGCCAGATGGACTAAGTAGCTGACCGACGCCTCGATGTCTGGTCAAACGAGTCTCGACGCCCGGATCAGACTCATCAGCCAATTTGAGCACAGCGAGGAGACTAATCCTAATCCTCTACAGAGACGGTACGGTCCAGCCAGTCAGACTAAGTAGCTGACGACGCCTCGATGTCTGGTCAGACGAGTCTCGACGCCTGGATCAGACTGATCTAGCCAATTTACGACGTCGCCAGAACGAAGAGAGGAGAAGGTAGTGTGTGGTGGGGGTGAAATCAAGCTAATCAATTAAATGACCAATTGACCACCACAGAGAGTAAGGCGTGTAGGCGTGACTGTCATGATTTGAATATCCAATGGAATTAGAGGGAGATAACTTCGGGTACGAGGCGGTAAAATACTGACCAATGGTACTCATCCTTGGACACGTAGGTGGGGGATAAAGTAATGCGTGAGGAAGAGAGGGGAGGAGAACGAACAGACAGACAGAGAGAGGAAGAGGTTCTGGGTGTAAGCTCTGGAGGGAGAAGAGCAGAGAGATGAGGGGAGGAGAGAAGAGAACCAAGTGGAGGCATTTGCACCAGATAAAGTCTGCAGAGGGAGGACTAAAGAGAGATGTGGAGAGAGAGAGTTGCTAACTAATGAAGAGAAAAAGAAAGAAAAGAAAAGGAAAAGAAAAGCAACCATGTCCATTTGATAGAGCAGACTAGAAGAGAGAGAGAGAGTGCAATGCGTTAATGCAGGAAGAAAGAAAGGAGAACAGATCGATGTTGATAGTCACTGTTCCATCTGAACCGGGGGTTCGACCTCATACCTGGCAGCGTCACTTCGTCAAGCAGAACCACAGACCAACGCCAGTTCCAGCAGTCTAACCTGACCAGGTGCCAGCAGACCAAACCAGTGCCAGCAGTTGTGTCGTGCTTGTGAAAGTGACAGTGAAAAGAAAAAAAAAGAGAAAAGAAAAGACAGTGATTCGTGAATAGTTAAGATCACCTGGCCAGGTAAAGTAGAAATCTATTTATACCCGGGTTAGTTAATGATGTTTTAGATAAATGATTTTGTGAAGTTCAGGAAAGAGAGAATGTTTTATTTTGTTCGATTCCATATGCATTGATGTTTCGTTCTATGATAATGTGTAGTAAAGTTATAGACTTTACTAGTGGTTTGATGTGACGAATGCATGATATATGAATGAGATCGTAAGCAAGCTGTGAGTGTGTTTGGGCTGTGCGCTAGTCCTTCCTCCATCGACATCACCCGAGGTTGACAATTTATTGGCGAGCCTGCCAGGATATTCTGGCCCATTTATTATAATTGTTCAACTTCTCAGAGAGGAAGCTGGGTGGGATTCAAGTATTGTAATCCTAAGGCAAGGTAGTGTCTTACTGTATGTTCCCAAGATAGTTAAATACTAGGCTTGGCATTGCTTCCAAGATAGTTAATACTAGGCTTGGCATTTCAGCCCAGAGTACTTATTTCGCACAGATTGCCTATAATTCGCTCTCATAGTTGGGTCAGGCGCTGGGCGTCTTATAAAAACTAACTACGTTGTCCCAAGCTAATATTATCATTCATAGGATTGTGCTATTACGTCACTCGTGTCGGTAACCACCAGTTTGGCTGTTGTAGTAATAAAATCTTGTTCAGAAAAAAAAAAAAAAAAAAAAACAGAAGATATAATGGCGGAAGAAAAGAACACCCCTATTGAACAACTTGTGAGCGTCGCTCGTGATTTAGGCTACTCAGGAGATGAGTTGCGTGCATTCGTTGAAAACCAACAAAAGATGGAAAGAGATGAACGCAAG
>CM031619.1:38474593-38480878 GCA_018398815.1 Conus ventricosus | reverse complement strand
TTTATTAAATTAAAACAGTTTTTAATTTTAAGTTTTGGGTTTTGGTTTCAAAATTGCGTGTCACACTATCTTTTAAGAATCACATACAGAAGCAATTGATTTGTCCATTGTTTTAGATTACCAAGAAATGAAATTCATTTTTTCTTTGTGCTGCCCAAAATTAAAATTTTTTACGAAACAATATATACCTTTAAAATTTTTAAGATCCCAGCCATTTTTCGATTGTTTTACTTTGGGGGTTTAAAAAAAAAAAACTTTGCCCGAAATGAAATTATTCTTGTACAAAGCTTTTAAAATCATCCAGCTATTCTTAAATATTTTGAAATTGTGTGCAGACTGTGTGTAAAATTTCAAAAAAAGAGCAAAGTTTGTAAATTTTTTTTCAACTGGAAAGTGTACCCCATCAGGGCAAGGGCCCAGCATAAAATTATCCAATCCAAATCCTCTCTCTTCTCTCTCTCTTCTCTCCTCTCTCTTCTCTCTCTCTCTCCTTTTCCCCTCTCTTTTTCACCATCCGACCAAATTTATTTGAAAATATCAATTTGGAATGAAGGAAGGAGGAATGGCAAAACGTGATGTATGAGGAAAACGTAAAAAATGTTTCCGGGTATTTTTTGGTTTTGGGGGGAGGCGTGTCCTCATTTGAAAATTTTTAGTTTTTTATTTCAAAGGATTTTTTTTCTTCATAATAAAGACCATTTCTTGGTTTTTTTATGGGTAAACTGCAACAAGGTTTTTTTCATGTTAAAGTCTGTTTGTTGGCGCGTTCAGATTTTTAAAACGGGAATCATTTCTTTGTAAATAAACTTTTAAACTGGGGCCAGTCAGTTTGATGACCCCTCCCGGGGCTGGCTGGAGGTGTCCACATTGACGGGGAGCCTGTTGGGTCTCCTTTTCATTTACTCCGCCCGACGCCAAGTCCCCCTGAAGTGGGGGGCCCTGTTCGGGGCCCAAATCCCCTCTCCCCCGCCGGGAAGGTGGGGCCATCACTCTGCCTTCCCGGCTACCATATTGGTTTTGTTAACCGGGGTTTGGGTGTGTGTGTGTGTGTGTGTGCGTGCGTGCTGCGTCGTGCTCGTGCTGCGTGGGCGTCGTGCGTGCGTGCTGGTGCGTGCGTGCGTGCGTGCGTCATGCGGGCGTGCGTGTGTTTTTCTACCGTTTTTTTTTATTTTTTTGGGGGGCCCAAATCTGTCGTCTTTTGTTCTGAAAACATATACTTTTCTTTTTCTCTGAGCTTTTTCCCCCCCTTCTATTGTTAGACTTCGAAATCGGGCTATGTGAAAAAAGGGGGAACCCTGTATTTATCAGCCACACCCTTTTTGTTCTTTTGTCTCTTTGGTATGTATTTCCCCCCCCCCCCCCCCCCCCCCCCCCATGGTTTACTGTTATGCAGTGACTCTTTCCTCCTGAGTTTTCACTCTGAAAAAGGGGTGTGGTGGCTGTGCAAAGGATCAAAACGAAAACCCCAAGCTGTCGCGAAGGCGTTTTACTGAAAAACCCCCAAGAGGTTTTCAGTTTGTTCCCCCCCTTTTTCTAAATGCAGGGTCGGCCCTCCCCAGTGATTTTTGATTTAGGCACGGGGACTCAAGTGTATTTCAAACGTTTTCCCAAATTGTCCAATCCCGGGAAAGAGTGGGGATACAGACCCCCCCCCCCCCCCCCCCCCCCCCCCCCCCCCCCCCCCCCCCCTCCCCCCCCCCCCCCCCCCCCTTTCCCCCCCCCCCCCCCCCCCCCCCCCCCGGCCCCCCCCCCCCCCCCCCCCCCCCCCCGTGAATTTAAGAAAGACATTTCAGGGGGTTTAAAACCAAGGGGGAACGCATGGTGATCTCAAATTTTTAAATCTAACCCGGCTAAAGTTTTCTGCACCCAAAACGTAATTCAAATATGTTTCTGCATTTTGAAAACAATCATTTGGGTTTAAAGACCATGTGGTTTAAAAAGTGTACCTTGTGCTATACTTGGTGAAATTTCTAAAATGGGAAGATATCTGTTGTAAAAATTTTTTTCATGATGTGGTGAAAGCTATTACCATGTGGTTAAGATTCTTTGTTAACAATCAGACGACCATTCTTTGTGTACAGTCAGACTTTTGCCAGTTTGCAATTCTATCTGATAAGATAACTAAATGATAAATTTTGATCAGAAAGACAGTATGCCTGTACTAGGTGAAAACTGTTGATGTGATTTATAAATAACGGTGGTTGTTGGAATGCTTTGTAGTGTGTGACTTTAAGTCTACACCACATGTGTACTTGTGCTTAGTGTATCCCAAGTTAAAGTAATTTAATTCATAAGAAACATTGAAGAGTTATTTGACTAAAATTGTTTCGCATTGTATTATACTCTCTCCCCTTTTGTAAACACCACTCAACATTTAAACAAAATGGAGATTGGTAATGATGGCAGAAATACTGTGCTAGTCTAATCCTTTGTTTGCTGAGATCTCACATATTCTCTGAAAGATAAGAGGGCAAGTGTGTGAACTTGACAAGCCAGACTCTCAGCTACTTACCTACAGACCAGGTCCTCTTTGTTGAAGACCTGGGACACTATCTACCCTGGGCATTCCAGTAGTGAAGAGACGCCATAGCCCAGCAGGTCTACACAGCAGGATGAGTCACCACAGGGAGATCAACTATCCTCTCCGAAATCAGTTAAGTTCTGATATTCCAATTGGACACCAACTCAACTCATCCAGAACTTCTCCCTCACTTAATGATGAAACAGTGAGAACCAAAACTCAGCCTGAAAGGCCTATGGTAGAATAACTTTGAATATTTCATCCTTGTGTAAGCAAGTTAAATTGATGTGTGAAAGTGCACTAAACTTGTGTCAGTTCTTTGTTGTTCAATCAGTATTGAATATTTGAACTTCTCTCTAATTCTGTCTCTCGGAGCTACAAGTACTTTAAAGAGTACAAGCCTAAAGAAACTTATCCCACGCAGTCGGTTGAGGATGACCTGGCATTACACTTTTCCTGGTATTGATAGTAGAGTAACTCCTCTCCAGTTGTCGCACTCTGAGGGGCTGCCTTTTTGGGATACAGACGACTTCGCCATTCTTCCAATCCTCTGGGATGACACTGGACTTCCAAACCTGGTTACAGAGACTGCACATCCACGAGACGATGCAGTCACCACCACCTTCAAGCATTTCCGCTTTTATTCCATCGAACCCAGGGGACTTATTGTTCTTTAATGTCTTGATGGCTATTCTGATCTCCTCTTCAATGAAGTCACTGGCGTTGATTGAAAACAGGAGGGATGGGTCTTCCGCCTCAGCTGATGTATGGTGGCTCGGGCCTGTTAAGAACTTCTTTGAAGTGCTCGGCCCATTTTGCAAGCTTGTTCTCATCTCTTGACAGAAGTGTGCCATCTCTTGCCTTCACAGGTGCAGAGCCAGTCCTCACAGTATACCAGTTATCTTCTTTGCGATCTGGTAGACAGCTCTCATATCGTTGCGCTTGGCAGCTTCTTCAGGATCTTCTGCTTGCTTGTCCAGCCAATCCCTTTTATCTTTCTGCGCAGGATAGGAGCCAGCATTTAGTACCCTATGTTATATGTCTACAAAGTTACAGGATCAGGCCAGGGTCGCGTCTTCTATGTTGTAAGTTTACAGCGTGACAGGTTTAGGGCCAGGATTTATAACCTGTGTTTTTTGTACTACACGCCTACAAAGTGACAGGATCCCAGCAAGAATTTAGACTTATGTGTACGTTGCATGCCTTGCATCATCCAGAAACCCCATCTGCTTGTGGAGCTGTGTACAGGTTGTAAAACAGCAAGCTTTTTAAGTCATGTGGATGTATGCATTTATTGTAAGAGCTGGATTACTTGCAATACAAAACAGAGTCCCCTCTGAACAAGACCTCAGCCCGACAACAGAGATCAACACCAGGCTCAGCGTGGCTTTGGAATAAATCAGAAACTTTCATCTACGAAGATCGGTCACTGGGAGAGAGAGGCGGGTGGGGGAGGGGTGGGGGGTGGTACCACGGACATTGGGCAGGGGAGAACAGGGGAGGGGGACTATTGCGATCGATGCTTAGTGTAGGTAATGTACCTTTGTGTGATTACGACAAATGGTGACAATGAAGGGAACAAAAGAAAGCACGTGGAGTGGTGGCGATGCTCAAGGTAAAACCGAATGAATATATATATATATATATATATATATATATATTATATATATATATATATATATATATATACATATATATATATATATATATAATATATATTATATATATATATATATAAATATATATATATATATATATATATACAAAAAACTAATAAATTCCAAGGATAAGTACTGAGGACCATTCCAGCAACTTACAGAGCAGCTTGGTGTCGCAATGACTGCAAGAAATATTCAATTATAAACAAAGCTTGCTCTTATGTCTTGGATTGAAGAAATAGGGGAAGATAAGCATTCATATCTGCAGTGGTAGTTAATACTGCCTAACTAACAGTATGTGCTCAAGTGGGTGGATGGGGAAAAATAAAATAAATGCTTCTCAAAATGAGAATAGCATTCTTCTTAAAACCGAAAAGGCAGAGGAGTCAAATTACCACTTTCCACGGTCACTGAGGAGAAACAACCAAGTTTCGAAATATCGGTATATGACCAGGAGTTATGTATTAGTGAGTTTCCTCCCCATTGGAGATTATAAGCTTGCTGAAGGCTCATTTTGAGAAGCATTTATTTTATTTTTCCCCATCCACACACTTGAGCACATACTGTTAGTTAGGCAGTATTAACTACCACTGCAGATATGAATGCTTATCTTCCCCTATTTCTTCAATCTAAGACATAAGAGCAAGCTTTGTTTATAATTGAATATTTCTTGCAGTCATTGCGACACCAAGCTGCTCTGTAAGTTGCTGGAATGGTGCTCAGTACTTATCCTTGGAATTTATTAGTTTTTTGTAATTTAGTCCCTTGCGGATTCATTCCAAGAACTGGCCCTCAGCACTTGTGTCTTAAGAGGTTATCTTTTTATATTTTCTACTTTTCACAAGAAAATGTAGCTTGTTTGCTCTTTCATGATTTTCTTTTGCTTCTTAGGTGGCACCTTTGGTTGGTTTTTTGAAAACTCAACAAACATACTACGGTATTGCACACCAGCCTTTTCTGGGATACCATTCTTCTTAAAACCGAAAAGGCAGAGGAGTCAAATTACCACTTTCCGCGGTCACTGAGGAGAAACAACCAAGTTTCGAAATATCGGCATATGACCAGGAGTTATATGTTAGTGAGTTTCCTCCCTATTGGAGATTATAAGCTTGCTGAAGGCTCATTTTGAGAAGCATTTATTTTATTTTTCCCCATCCACCCACTTGAGCACATACTGTTAGTTAGGCAGTATTAACTACCACTGCAGATATGAATGCTTATCTTCCCCTATTTCTTCAATCTAAGACATAAGAGCAAGCTTTGTTTATAATTGAATATATATATATATATATATATATATATATATATATATATATTCATTAAAGCAAAACTTGCTCTTATGTCTTAGATTGAAAAAACAGGGGGAGATAAGCATTCATATCTGCAGTGGTAGATAATTCTGCCAAACTGTATGTGCTTGAGAGGGTGAATGGGGAATAATAAATGCTTCTCAAAATGAGCCTTCAGCAAGCTTATAGTCTCTAAGGGGAGACAATCTCCAATGGGGAGGAAACTCACTAACATATAACTCCTGGTCAGATACCGGTATTTCGAAACCTGATTGGTTCTCCTCAGTGACCGCGGAAAGTGGTAACTTGACTCCTCTGCCTTTTCGGTTTTAAGAAGAATGCTATCCCAGAAAAAGGCTGGTGTGCAATACCGTAGTATGTTTGTTGAGTTTTCTGTATTTTTTATATATGTATAATGCTGAACAATTCAGTAGTCGGGGAAAACAAGCGCAGGCTAACAATTTCTCCGTCATTATATTAATGACTTGGCAAAGATTTAAATTAAAGGAAAAAATGGGGGAGGTATGTGTGTGTGTGTGTGTGGTGTGTTGACACAACGCCCGCAATATGGCAGCAAGGAGCCATTGTTCATCCGATTTCCTGCAGATGAAGATGGTTAGATTCTACGCATACTAATCATGTTTTTGAGTCACTGAACGTGACAGTCAGACTAGAACATGAACTGAAGCCCGAAAGGGTTAAATTCGGCTAGGGTTTGCTAATTTCAAATTAAGAGAGGAGAGAGAGAGAGAGAGAGAGAAGAGAGAGAGAGAGAGAGAGAGTACCAACAGGGAATTTTCAATATTTTTAGCGAACA
>CM031619.1:38442093-38469593 GCA_018398815.1 Conus ventricosus | reverse complement strand
GACTGAAGACAGACTGGGGTGAAGGAGGCCAGTTGGGTGGGGCCAGAGGAACCTGAATCTCCAGTCAGCTAGTTCAGACCAACCCACTTCTCCCCCTCCCAGTTGTCATCTTCAGGTCAAAGACGGATGCTCAGTTTCAAACTCGCTGGCGCAGTTGACAGGAGGAAATTGTACGTCTCTAAGGACAGTAACACAAATATTCGACTGATATTCCATAGAAATTTCTCTGTATTCTTTGTTGATCTGTCCATTGTCTTTCTGTTGTATGTCAG
Source organism: Conus ventricosus (assembly GCA_018398815.1). Taxonomy (NCBI): domain Eukaryota; kingdom Metazoa; phylum Mollusca; class Gastropoda; order Neogastropoda; family Conidae; genus Conus; species Conus ventricosus. Next base: position 38,469,321 of record CM031619.1, on the reverse strand, counting down.
TACACACACACACACACACACACACACACACACACACACACACACACACACACACACACACATACACACACACACACACACACACATACGAACCGGGTTTAATACAATAGGCCTATGTGGATATCCTATGTGGCCGACCCCGTCGATACACTAGCCCACCTATCGGTCAGACCCAGTAGCCAAACACGTAATTGGGCAAGCAGTAATATGTCGGGTGATCCAATGCGTGACTTTGAGGCGATTTACACTTACTCGTTCGGATGGAGCCGCTGAATGTTTCAGAACCGTTTGCTGCAAGCGTGTTTGCCTATTTATACTTGGTAGGTAAGACAGCGCCGACATAATTATCTTGACCGCTAAACTGACTCGTGAAAGTAGGTGGAGAACGCGGAAGCAAAGTCAATAGCTGTTTACTTCAGCAGACCATGCTGTTGTGTTGTTTCACATGTCGTGGGCGTTGCAAGGCGAGTCGAGAGTGATGTTGTGTCATCAACAGGAAACAGCTTTTTTGGTTTCTTTTGAAGGTCGTAGTCCGTCCCATACTTAGAAAAGCATTTTGTTCGTCTTTGGTGTAAGTAGCGGTCATTGTTCTTGGTAGCAGCACCGGTCTGGTGCATGAATTTTGCGGTGGTAGGTCCAGCCTCTGGCTGAGAGGAGAAAGTAAATTCCAGACAAATTCCAGAGATTACAAGGACTGCCGTGTGCATAGAACACAGAACGCTTCAAGCAACATGGCGAGGTAGTCTGAGACGAAACCGGTTGGAAACAGTCCGCACGAACGGATGTGTGGTGGTAAAAAAACTGGAAGACACAGTAGTTTGATCAGGTGGACATCACCTCATTGTACTTCTGGAGCGTGGGCTGTCGTCGGGTGTGGATCTTCGTTGAAAGGACGTTTCGTGACGTGGATTTTGCGGATGGGTGGTGGGGTGGGTAGTCGGGGGTGAGGGATTAGTTATTGAGTTAGGGAAAACATTCAGTTTAACTACAGTGCTATCCCTTCAGGAAGAACGTGTCTCTCTTCTGCTCTCTCTCTCTCTCTCTCTCTCTTCTCTCTCTGGTGAACTGCGGTTAAGATTGGCATTTCTAATCGTTTTGCCTTTTTTTTTTTTTTTGATTACCTTTCTCTCGAGTATATAGCCAGAGTTAGGACTCAATCCTTGCCAGCATAAAAGAAATAGTGCCAGCACTTTCCGACTGTCTTTTCAGCGAGATGTGGCGGCCTTGTCATTTGTCTGTGGCCTTTATGTGACAAGGGAAGCAGACGAAGCTTCAATTCCGAAATGACCAGGTTGACATGCGTAGTCCAGCAGCGGTGTCACCCTTGCCTGCACCTCACTGTGGGCCGGTTTCATGTGGCGTTCGTAGCAGATATGAACTAGTTCGTAGCGAAAAAAAGTTCGTAGCTTGTGAAAACTGCGTTTCATGTACGAATACGTAGAGAGATTTGTGTTCGTAAATAAGTTCGTTAACTTTAGTATGTGCTACACCCCACACTTTACTCTGTCGTAGCGTACGCTGACAGCAGAGCCGCTTCAGCTTTATCAGCAGTTGTGTGTAAGCCACGAGGCCTTCACTGAAAAAGTAAGAGAAGGTGTCCGCGTTCATGAAAACTCACTTTTATTAACTTTTTTTTTTCTGAGAACACGTCAAATTTTTTTGGATCACATCAGGCGTGTGCGTTGTGAGAAGTTTGTGACGGTAAAATTCTACATTTCTCTATTCTCTCTCTCTCTCTCTCTCTCTCTCTCCTACTCCTCTCTTCTCTCTCTCTCTCTCTCTCTGTCTGTCTTGTCTCTCTCTCTGTTCCCACCGTGCCCCATCCCAATCCACCCTTGTATGTCATCAGTGGATTTTTATTCTTACAGACGAGACTGCCTTCATCCACAATACAGATACGATTGCCTTGCGGTTTTATTGTAAATGGCAGATTTAAATGGATTTTAGTGTGCAGCTGCACGCACGACCGTGTGTGTGTCGTTGGGTGTGTGTGTGTGGTGTGAGTGTGAGTGTGTGTGTGTGTGTGTGGGTGTAAGTTTGTGAAGGTATACTCTACATGGCTCTTTCTGTCTGTCTGTGGCCTATCCCCTTTCCAATCTCTGTTTTCGTGTCTCAATGTTATCAATTCTCTCTGTGTTTGCATGTGTGTGTGTGTTGTGGTGGTAGGGGGGGGGGGGGGGGGGGGGGGGGGGGGGGGATAGCAAAAGAAGGTATAGCCAGTGCATGCTGGGGCTGGGGTGTTGGGTAGTTGAGGGTGCGTAGCTGTGTTGGTTGTGTGTGTGTGTGAGTGTGTGTGTGTGTGTGTGTGTGTGTGGGCTGCTGTGTGTAGTTAGACTAATATATCGGTGTTTTCTTGTGAGAGATGATTAATTTGAACCTTGCACTTTCGAAAAGATTGATTTTTTTCGCAGGCGTTGTATTGACGCTGCACATGAGATTAAAAATGGTCTTAAACAAGCCATTGTCCAAAACAAGCTGCAGTAGATCGTGGCAAAATATTTTGTTTAGTCTTTTTCCAATGCTTGTTAAAATTACGTAGTGCTGTCCCGTATAACCAGAACACAAAATTTTAGTTTATCTTCCATTTGTGATGCCGTGTATTAAGAAAGTTATTGACAGCTGTGAAAATCCACGCTCAGTTTGCTTGCCAGCTCATAGCTGAACTAACGTAATTCTAGAATTTGTTAATTATTGTGACAAAAATCATAATAGATAACTGAAGTGCAACCGAATTTAAGGAAGATAAAATCATTTTGGGAAGTAGAAATACCAGAGCTGGGTTTTTCAATTTTTTTCAAGACCGGGATGTTCAAAATTTGGAGCATTTGGACCCAAAAATAAGATAATGTCCCGGAAACATTCCCACATCACATTTTTAACTCAAACCGGCTACACACAACACCGCGCGCGCGCGCGCGCGCGCCACAACACACACACACACACACACACACACACACACACACACACACCACACACACGCGCGCGCAGCGCGCCAGTCTTCCCTTCCTCACCATGTTTGCCTTTTTCTCAGCTTCCTTCTCATCCTTTCATTCCTCTTCTTGTTCTATTTCTTTTTCTCCCTTAGCTCCCCTAACCTCCTTTCCCTCCACTACACCTCTCACTCTCTAAAGGGAATTGTGAGAATCTACTGACACAGTGTCAGGACGGGGAAATCGTTGATGGTATTGCTTATGTGCACTAAGTTGATATATTATTAGTCGGCTTAACACACCAAGGTTATCTTTGCACTCATACACGCATATGCACACTCAATGCACCCCCAAAATTCACCTCTCTCTTGGGAATGGATGTCACGCATTCGTTCTTTCCTAACTCGACCGTGAACAAGAAAATTCAATTTCTATGCTTCTTATAATTAATCATGAAAAATCAATCACACAAATGAATAAATCAACACATTAAAAGATCAATACTTCCTATATCCCGGGTTATAATTAAAAATAATGACTTCTTACCTGGCCAGTTTTCACACAACAACCCACGCTTTCACACCACACCACAGTTCTTGAACAAGTTTTCTTCATGTCTTCGTCAGCACTGCTTGTTGGTGGACGCCTTGGTTGACTGGCTCCAGGTTTCAGGATGGGTCTTCGTGGGTCGTCTCTGGGATCTCGACGTAGAACTCTTTTCTTCGTCTCTTTCACCCACTCTGGGCTTCAAACTTAGTTTTTCTTCTTCCAGCTTGTCTTTAACTCTAAGTCCTTGCTGTCTCTGTTCTATTGTCCCAAGACCACGTTTTCTCTCGACTTTCTCTGTCCTGCTCACTCCTTTCCTCTCTCACTCTCTCTGCCTTCTCTCTCTCTCTCCTGGTGTTGTTCTCAATCAGTTATATAGGGTTGGTAACAAAAAGGATTCCCCTTCTTTGGGCCATGCCTTTGTCCATGGACTGCTTCTCAAACCCTAGGTTCACAGTACCCTGAAATCGTCCATCTCGTTTCACTCTCACACTCATCTGCATGTTACACACACCCTACCATAAATTGATTGCTAACACACACATGCACCAGATGGACATCGAAAATTCCCCGCCAAATTCGGTGGTCAATTAACACAGTATTATCTTAAGGAGGGCTACTCAACCTCCACACGCTTTTCAGAAAGACGGACAATAGAACAACACAGTGACCCACGGCGAATTCCTTCCGAAGGATCCAAAAGACTCCTGCTCTTCACTTGATGTTTCACAAGAACATCAGCTGAATGAGACATTTAGCATCAATTGGAGCGCCGGAGGTGTAGTGGTTACATCCTCCCCCCTTTACGCCACCGGGCTGCGTCCGTGAAACTATCTCCTAGGTGTCTTCTGTTCACCTGGCCATTTCGGCCGCCTTCACACATGTAAGGCCGTGTGCGTTGGGTTAAGGTACCCTGGTTATTGCCTATTACATATAATTGGTCTATTACCTTTTTGTATAGAACTACGTTACAACGTTCCTTTGCGCTCAAGTGTTCTAATTGCCTTTTGGGTAGAGGTTTCACGATCCTTGACAAATTCCCCCCACTCTGAAGAACAATGCCCTGCATTGGCTTAAAACTTATACATTCAAGGAGATGAAAACCCTCATAGTTTTCCCATCGTATACCAGTGCTAATATCGGCCTTCAAAAGCCTATTACACCAGGATCGCACGGCGAGTGTGTCTGCTACAAAAATTAGAGAAAAACTCAATTACATACACACCATCCAAGCAAATATCAACATATATCTGGAATCTCCACCAGCTCTATAGCGTGTGGTGCCCATATAAAGCTAAACGTTATGTTTTCTACGGAAGTCTCTCCCGCCTTTATTCGTCTATAGCACGTGGCCCGAACAGCCACGTCTCGCATACGGGACAATGCCAAGACCAGCACACACTACATATGTACAGTGCCAGCTTTTGCCCAACCATTTTATTTTGGCCTCTGGTCCCGTCCTCTTTTCTTCACTCTCTAACCACGTTGTCGTAACCGCGCGACATGTGTTGCAATGGCACAGACAGGAGCAAACGCCTGATATACAAGGATACCGGGCAGTAGTACTCTCGAGTCACTGCCTTTTGTGAGGCCGCTTCTTACCGAGTTGGCCCGAGGCTGACGTACATGATTTTCTACATCACGCCTTTCTGCGCTTCGTAGGCACATCGATCTGTCGTTTTTGTCTTCCCCGAAACTCATGTGATGGAGGAAAGTTCGGTACATACCCATCCTTTATATCGCAAACCCGATTGTGCCCTCTTTAACTTGTTCTTCTGCCCTCTGTGAGCAAAACCAATTCAGTTTCTGATGCGAGTAGTCGCCTTGTGTTCTGCTTGTTTGCTTGTAATTGAAGTGGGGTTAGTCTCACCGGACATCTCCTGTGCTTTCTGGAGTGTTTGACTGCCTGGGGCCTTTTCCTCAGTGGTTCTTTTCTCTGAATTCGACAACAGAGTCAGCGTTGGGTTTTCGCACCCACGTGCTCCTGGAATGTTCCAATTACCAATTCATACGGCGGCTTTGGAAACAGCCAACGCGTGTACGACTCCACTATAGAATGGTTGTATCAATGAACACCAGTGCCGTTTTGAATTCTGCTATTGTTCCATTATTTGTCCTACACCTCTGGGCTTTCTGTGAATTGTCACTTCTCAAACCAGGGACTCCTTCACCCATACGCCAGTGGCACCAGAGTTCTAATGACATAACTACATTGTCCCCCCAACTCTGCCTTTGTGCATCGTCCATGTTATCGCTCATGAATCTGTGAACAACAACAGCACAATCCAGAAAAATGACGCTGTAAATCTTGTTTCATCTTTTTCTATCGGCCTCTCTCTTGGCCTGGTATCCTCATTGCTGCTGCTTTCTGAGGTCCTAAAATCGGGCAGACTCTAGCCAAGTGTCCTGTATTATCACACAGAATACAGGTTCGCTCATTCCTAGCCCCCGTGGCTATTGGTCTTCACCCTTGTTTGTCACGTGACGCTGTGGGGATCGGGTGTGTGTTTACTGCTGACTCATTGCCGTGAGTCATGTGCGGCTGTGCTATCCTCTGAATATGCTCCAGGCTTTCCTCTTGTTAAGGCAAATCACCGCCACTCGCTTCCCTGGTATGTCTCAGCGGTCTCAAGTACCTAGCTTATTGTGGTTGCACCTCTTTTTCCTTAATGTGAATGGTGGGCCCGTCCCACAACCACAAGTATCGTTCCTTCATCAACCAGTGTCTTGAGGCCTTCAAAGTTCACTGTCTACTCCCACTAAGTTCGACCCATTTTGTTGAAATAGTGATCCAGTCTAACAACAAACTGTTTTATTTCTCCCCATGTTCGATTTTGCCTCGCGGAAACTTACGCCCTAAATCCTTCTTCAGTCAAATCATATGCCTTTAGTATTGCTTGTTTCACTTGTCAAATTCTCTCTGATCACTTTGGGTAAGGTGGAGGATATGTGTGTAACGCACTACCTGTTCAACAGAGCAGAAGGTTTATTGCCACAGTCATTTCGGGCCCGCCCTCTGTGCTCGGCCAACGATTTCAAACGACTGATGATAGGATCGATCGAATCAGTTTCTTCTCTGAACCAGTGGAGTTTAGGTTAGGTTTGCGCACAATTAGTCTGCGGCCTACTGACTCAGAACTGGTGTCGATTTACTTACGATTTTCAGATTTTATTCATTCCAGACTCATTTGTTTGGCTAAAATCTCAAGATTCCGCTTCTGACCTCTCGCCCTCTCTGCATCTGCTTTTAGCCATTTGACGCAACGTTTCAAGTTAAGTCTCTCTGGCCTCGGCATCTGCTCTCACTTTGGGAGCTGCACTCTCTGCATCTGCTCTCGTCTGGCAGCTGCGACTCTCTGCCATCTGCTCTAGCTTAGACGCAGTGGTTTCGTGCCCTCTATACGTTCTTTTCAAATTTCCTCCTTTCAGCTCCTTTCATCTCTCTCAGTCTTCTGTGAGTTTCAATGAAACTACGCAGTTCTCTCCTGTATATCCCATTTCTTTCCCCAAACTTAATAGTTTCTCTAGGGGGGTAAAAATTTCTTCAGCATTTTCTTTTCTGATATGTTTTAGCACACTAAACAGTTTACGCTTATAGAACCGGATAAAAAGTCAGTAAATCAGTTTATCTGCTAAACGTTATGAGTAACTAACCAGTGGTGGGATAGTGTTCCTAACACATGGGAGCCTTAAATCTTAAACTCCTCAGCTTCTGTGAGTGTTTTAAGATAGACCTCGTTCTTCGTTTCTCTGAACGACTTGGATTAAATACACCACCTCACACAAGCAATACTCAACACTCAAAAGAACTAAAGGAATTTTAGAAGAGCAAATTAAAAATTTGCCCTTTAGTGGACGCTTCGCCCCAGTACTATCTGTACTCACTTTTTTCCCCCTCCTGAAACTTTTGGGCCAGAAAATCCTGGCAGGCTCCCCACTTTGTCCGGACGGGGAAAACGGGGGATGGTTTGCTTAAGTGCACTAAGTTGATGTTTATTGCAGGCTTAAACACCAAGGTTATCTTTGCACTCATACCGATAGCCACTCATGCACCCCCCAAAAATTCACCTCTCTTGGGAATGGGATGTCCGCATTGTTTTCTTTCCTAACACGCTGAGCAAGAAATAAAATTTCATGTACTTAAATTAAATCATGAACAATCAATGCACAAAATGATAAATAAACACATTAAAAGATCAATTTCCCTTCCAACCCCCGGGTTATAATAAAATGACTTTTCCCGGGCCCAGGTTTTCACACAACAACCCGCTTTCACACCCCCACAGTTCTTGAACAATTTTTTCGGCTTGCGCCTGCTTGGGTGACCCCCCTTTGGTTGACTGGCTCCAGGTTTCAGGACGGGGTCTTCGTGGTCGTCTCGGGGTTCGAGTGAATTTTCTTTTCCTTCTTTCCCCCCATTTGGGGTTTAAAAACTTAGTTTTTTTCTCTTCCAGCTTGTTTTTTAACTCAAAGACCTTGCTGTCTTTTATCTCCCTCCCGTTTCTCTCGATTTTTTTTTCCTTTTCCTGCTACCTCCCCCCTCTTCCTCTCCTCTGCCTTCTCTCTCTTTTCCCCCTGGGTTGTTTCCCTCTTTTATTTGGGGAGGGAAAAAAAGGATTCCCCTTTGGGCCATGCCTTTGTCCATGCTGCTTTCTCAAACCCCTAGTTCACAAGTACCCTGAATTTCTCCATTCGCTACACTCTCACCCACATCAGCATTTACACACACCCTACCTAATTGATTAGCAAACACACACATAGCACCAGATGGAACATCGAAAATTCCCCCCAAAATTCGGTGGTCACTTAACACAGTAATTATCTTAAGGAGGGCTACTACAACCTCCACACGCATTCAGCCAGCCTGACAATAGAACCAACACAGTGACCCACGGCAATACCATCCGAATGAATCCAAGACTCCTGCTCTTCACTTGACTGTTTACACAAGAACATCAGCTGACTGAGCATTTAGCACTCACTTGGAGCGCCGAGGTCGTAGTGGTTACATCCCTCCCCCCTTTCGCCACCGGGCAGGTCCGAACTCCTCCTAGGTGTCATCTGTCACCTGGCCATTTCGGCCTCCTTCACACAGTTCGGCCGTGTGCGTTGGGTAAGGTACCCTGGTTTAATTGGCCTATTACCTATAATTGGTCTATTACCTATTTGTATACTACGTACAACGTCCCTTTGCCTCCAAGAGTCTAATGCCTTTTGTGAGAGGTTTCACGCTCCTTGACACACAGCTGTTTCCCTGACCAGTGATGAAAACTGATCCTTCCTTGCAGGATGGAATGGCTCCAACTTTGTTTATAACATGCTTTGAGACAGGATAAACAATAAGTTGCCTTCAGGCAAGGAAGTCAGAAACGAAGGCATAAAGATTTGCTGTGCGTTATCATGGGAACGGTCACTAAGACAGCATAGGAAAGAAATCAAATGAAAATGCTTGAATGCAGATGAGTGTGTGCGTGTTGTGTGTGTGTGTGTGTGTGTGTGTGTGTGTGTGTGTGTGTGTGTGTGTGTTTTACACAAGTTAACTGAACAGAATTGCAGACTAATTAATAAGTTTTACTCCTAAATACATGCAATCAATATTTGTGGTATGGAATTCGTTGCAGCCAGTCGCCGCCATTTCCATCGCACGTGTTCGGTAATTTTCCGAAAGAAGCGGGAAATCACGCGCTTGTGCCCAAAAGTAGCAAAGAACCGTTCGTAGGTGTGTCGTGAAACCGGCGTAACTGATTTACGAAACAGTTCTTTGCTACGTGGATTTTGGGCTTACGAACTATGTTACGAAAATAGTTACGAGGAACGGCTACGAACGCCACATGAAACCGCCCCTGATGTTTGGGGTTACGTTGCGGTGACGTGGGGCAGAACCCCAGATCCAAGACGATCACACTGAGGCCGAGCAGGATCTACAGCACAGGCACGTGGAGGACCCACACGGACAGGACGGAATCCTCCAGTGGCAGCCCTTCGACTCCTTGTCGTCAACCAACCCTCCATGCCAAGGGGGACAACATGATGGAGATGTTGCAGTCCATGAAGGCCAAAGTGACCAGTCAGTTCCGTGCTGGAGCACCTCGTGTAGGTGGCCCTGTGCATGATGCCGTCTCCAGCGAGGAGTGAAGGACTTGAAGGAGGATGTGGGGGCTGTTAGAAAGGAATACGATGGTCTTGTTAAAACTGAAACTGAACTTGTAGCTTAAGTGCAACAGTTGGAAAAAGACACTGATGATCTTGAAGGGAGATCTAAAGGAAATAATTTGATTAGCTGTGAATTACCGGTCAATAGATATGAGTGAATTACCGGTCAATAGATATGAATTTACTGAGCAGTGCGAAGAGAAGATCCGAGATCTGGCCTACACTGGAAATTTCCAGTTACATGTTTTTGACGCAATGCACAGATCAAAGGGAGAGTGTCACTGTATAAGACAGTAGACAGGGACATATGTATGAATATATCCCCCGTTATAACCACCCCTTTCCCCCTTTTACTGAGTATGAACGCCACACAACAAACACACACACAAAAGAAAATACGGTGCACAAACAGAAGGCTTTATTTGCATTCACACACGCACTCACCCACAGAATGGCAGATGAAACACCAGACCTCTATATATATCCAACCCACACAGGCGAATAAAAAAAACAAACAAACCCCAAAACAATCCAACTATGTTACCAATACCCGACCATCAACGCATGGCCCCTTCTGCATACCGGTGCACGCATGTACTGCACATATACATTTAACGACCCTTCCCTCAGGAGGCACAGATACACACCTCAGCCCACTAAAGGCCAATACCAGAGGGGACAAGGGTGAAATCACATCACCTGTAATCCCGGGATGAAATATCAAGCAAGGTTGATACGTCATAAACCCGAGATGCCCACGCAATGCTTTTCTTTCAAATGTATTCTTTATACTAATTTTTATGTGCCGGTGTCAAACCATCGGACACCCAAAGCTTAACCCCCAAATATTCAACACCAATTGTTCAGGTAACCCGCACCCAATGTCGTATTTTCAATACTTCATCCGAAGTCCCTGGCGGGTACTTGACACAGGCAAAAAAAAAAAAAACTTCTTCCAAAAAAAAACAAAACCACACACACACAAAAAAAACAACGGCAACACAGCGTTTCCCGATACGGTTATGGAAACGTCGGTCTGCTTGACGGCGCTCTCACACTAATGCACCGCCAAAACACAAAACCTTCACTGAAGCGCTTGATACGAGACCGGAGAGGAACGTTGTGACACGTCGAAGAACGCGGTTCCCTCCCTACCGGGCACCAACCACACCCGCGAGTCACACGCTGATGGAATACTGCGGTGGGCCCTCAAGACGCTTGCCACCCTGAAGAGACAGTTGAAGTCAGAGGAACTGCCACACCCTCGGACTGTGGAAGGGAGATGACGTCCCGACCGGAACGCATCCTGCCGGCTCCGGGTGCGTCCCCACTCCGGCAGAGAAGTGGGCAGGGATGACAGTGGGGATGGCGGTGCCAACTCCCACCACCTGAGAGGCCGACCCTCACGGATTTGCCGTGTAGGGGAGGTACATAAAACTCGCCGGAACCCTGTGCAAAAGGAAATGTCTTACTACCACAGAAGAATGCAGTTATACTTATTTGTTGCTTCACTAAAGTAAATGGTTCTCAGTGTTTACATGTCACAACCCAAAGTGCGACAGCTAATTGGAATTTTAAATCATGACTTATACAACCAGTCACCTTGACATCAAAATTCTCTCACACCAGAAATGTTCCATTACACATTTAAACCAATTTCATTGACTCTCCACTTCCATCAGCAGCCATGAACATAATTATAACCGTTCCTTCATAAAAGTGATTATACCGTCTGAGTTACACACCCACGACTTCATTTCCCATCTGGGCCTCTAAGACAATGATTTAATAGGATTATAAATCATATTCACTTCAACGAACAAACTAACAATCCGACCGTTAGTGACCCCAGTATCGGTCACAATTCAGGATCAATTACTTAGTAACATGCTTGATAGAATCAAACACATTTCAAGCAAAACCAAAATAATAGAATTGAACCCGTTATCCACATTCTTAGCAAGCACAATCCTAATCCTACAAATGTCATCGGAAATTATCAAGCGCTGGGGCAATCACCAATTACATAATCTCGACAAGGATTTCCGAACGCTGCTATACATTGTCTACTGACACCACAATGCTGCGGAAAACATCTTTGAATACTGACGCACCCCCGTCGACTAAAACAACCATATACATATATACACCAAATGTAGGCTTCTGAGGCACAATTCCCAAATATCTCATACCTTTTATTATTATCTGCTATTTTTTCTCTTCTATTTCTAATCGTAATAACCTATACCAAGTAATCTAACTAATACTACTATTATATTTAACACAATCATGACTTCACCTGCAAATCTTTAATAATAATTTAAAAAAAGAAAAACAATTCTTATATAAATATAATGATCCTTAATTTTCCTTTCCGCCCATCCACCCTGGTTTAGTTCCGAGCGCAAACACCAAAAGTGAACTTCTACAAGACCTGTCTATCCGAGGTACCACCACCCGTCACCTATCGATAAACCTCACACACGCCCAGACACATCACAAGCAGTCTGCCCTCCGTACCTGGCCTGCACCGCGTGACAGTCTCCTCTTTTAATATTAAAAGTTCCCGTCCTCCGATACCAACGTACACTCTCAGAAAATAACCAATCTTTATTAAACTTGAAACCAATATTTCTGTACACCAGCGACCACTACCAAGTACAACATATGTCTTAGCACATCAATACCGCTGTAACACATCCACCTATCTGTATCAGTGTAGAACCGGAATGCACATTACTTCATTCCCATATGTACGGTTTTTCCCCCGACCTTAAGTTCAAGTTATATCTCTTCTCTTCAAACTTCCGCACATTTAAATCTCCTCCTCTTAGCCAAATTCACAAAAAGAATCTTTGCGAATAAAAATCAAATTAAAAGGAAATCCTCCCGTTCCGGGAACTGAAACACAAAAGTTGATGAAACCATGATATCTACAAACAACCAACTACACAGCCCTCCAGACTTTCCATTACTTTACACGCTCACCTTGGACAACAACAGGAATGACACACAAAGGACGACACCCTCAGTCGCCGGGACACTGCCAGACAGCCAACGCCCTGGTACGTGCAGAACCCGTCGCTGAACACCAAACACCGACAGTCAAGACGCGGACGACACACTGGACGACACCCTCAGTCGCCGGGACAACTGCCAGACAGCCAACGCCCTGGTACATGCAGAACCCGTCGCTGAACACCGAAACACCGACCGTCTTCTCTGGTAGCCAAACCTTCAAAAGTCGGTCGAGGGCATACCAAGACTCCTGCCCCCAACGGCAGAAACAAACATGAGCACGAGGCCAACCCAACCTTCGCGGATAACGCCTCAGTTCGTACTAACTTGCAGACACACCACGACACTCCGAGTTCACCTCGGGAAACTCACAAGACAGCACTCACATTCACGGAATTCCCCATACACATCGAAGAACTCCAGTTTCACGAGCGTTAGTTTACACACGTAAACTCCACTATTCCGACGAGCTTGACACTCTCCTCCCTCCCCCCTCCAAGAGTTAACAGGTAAGCAAATTCCCGGCAGGATTCACGCACTTCACGGTCACTGCCACCTGGCACTGGACGGGTCACACTCCACAATTGTCACTGAGGCGACCTGTGTCAGTTCGTGCGTGACAGAGAGCCAGATTCGCCTATGATTGCCAGATGCTGCCTTATAAAGCCAGATTCGCCTGTGATTGCCAGATGTTGCCTTATAAAGATAGATTCGCCTATGATTGCCAGATGCTGCCTTATAAAGCCAGATTCGCCTGTGATTGCCAGATGTTGCCTTATAAAGCCAGGTTCGCCTATGATTTCCAGATGCTGCCTTATAAAGCCAGATTCGCCTATGATTGCCAAATGCTGCCTTATAAAGCCAGGTTCGCCTATGATTGCCAGATGCTGCCTTATATAGTTATAAAGATGGATTCGCCTATGATTGCCAGATGCTGCCTTATAAAGATAGATTCGCCTATGGTTTGCCAGATGCTGCCTTATAAAGATAGGTTCGCCTATGATTGCCAGATGCTGCCTTATAAAGATAGATTCGCCTATGATTGCCGGATGCTGCCTTATAAAGATAGATTCGCCTATGATGCCGGATGCTGCCTTATAAAGATAGATTCGCCTATGATTGCCAGATGCTACCTTATAAAGATGGACACAAATTCTAAACGCGAAAAGAAAATTGAAAGGTTCAAACATTTTTACTGGGGTAAGCCATATATTTTTCCTTTGAGGATGAGGGAGTTGAGAAGAAAACTCTGAAGCCGTTGAAAGGAAGCTAAGAGTGGGCGGGGAAAAAGCCATGATGGTTTTTGTCTTGATGTCAAGGGCCAGCTGAAAGAGAGCAGGTAGGGAGGGTGGCCGTGCAGTTGGTACGATTTGTTTGTCTGTGAGAGTGCACAGAGAGGGAACAACAACAATCCAACACCGATAACACCACGCCTCTTAATGCTGTCGGTGCCACCAGTGAACCGAGTGTGCCGATCATGCTGGTAATGCTGTCGGTGTCACCAGTGAACCGAGTGTGCCGATCATGCTGGTAATGCGGTCGGTGCCACCAGTGAACCGAGTGTGCCGATCATGCTGGTAATGCTGTCGGTGTCACCAGTGAACCGAGTGTCTGATCATGCTGGTAATGCTGTCGGTGTCACCAGTGAACCGAGTGTGCCGATCATGCTGGTAATGCTGTCGGTGCCACCAGTGAACCGAGTGTGCCGATCATGCTGGTAATGCTGTCGGTGTCACCAGTGAACCGAGTGTGCCGATCATGCTGGTAATGCTGTCGTGTCACCAGTGAACCGGTGTTCTGATCATGCGGTAATGCTGTCGGTGTCACCAGTGAACCGAGTGTTCTGATCATGCTGGTAATGCGTCGGTGTCACCAGTGAACCGAGTGTGCCGATCATGCTGGTATTGCTGTCGGTGTCACCAGTGAACCGAGGTTCCGATCATGCTGGTAATGCTGTCGGAGTAAATTACAAACAGCACGTTCGAGAACGTGCAAAGAGACCTGTGTGTAAATATTGAGGTTACCCCTTTTTCCTTTTTCTATTTTTGTTTCTCTCTCTCTCTCTCTCTCTCTTCTCTCTCTCTCCTCTCTTCCTCTCTCTCTCTCTCTCTCTCTTGTTTGTTTGTTTTTGTCGTGGAAGATCAATGGTTTGTTCTCCAAATTCTTTTTATACCCTGACTTTTTCTCATTTGCATATGGATTTGATTTTGTTTGTCTGGAACTTTCATAGAAGCATGTCATCACAAGATTTTTCCAGGATTTAAAATATTTTTAAACCAGCCATCAAGCTCACAGAACAAGGGAGACGTTGTGGCGCGCGGGGTGGGGGATGATCCGTGTGATTAGAAACGAACCGTCTTCCTTTGTAAACGTGGTAGATGTTCATTGTATCATCGGTTTACGTGTAGGGTGGTGGTGATCCGTGTGATTAGAAACGAACGGTCTTCCTTTGTAAAAGTGGAAGATGTTCATTGTAGCATCATTTTTTTATTTATTTTTTTTTGATTGACAAACAAATGTTTGGAATAGATAAATTTGTCCTTTATGTGTGTTCATACGTGCCATCAGAAACCTCAACGTTTTATGTCCATTTTAATGCTGACAATTAAATCAGTTTAACTGAAGGTTGTTTAGTTGACTGTTTAGTAATCAGAGACTTTATTCAGTTTTAAATGCTGATTTGAAGAGCAGTACGTCAAAATATATCAGAATGTTCTTGCAGAGTATGACATCCATGTACAATGCAGAAGTCGGCCTGGAAGTGCAAGTCGTCGTTGTGAAGGTTTACCTCTGTGTCACGGACAAAAATGAAACAACCAAACTCGTGGTTAGTCGCCAGCCAATTTGTTCGGACATAAGCTTCAACTCAAACATTCTAGGCGCCAGGTAGACGGGCCCATGTGTCGGGTCCAGCCAATTAAGCTTAGCGGAGAGGCTTCACGGAGACGGTACGGTCCAGCCAGACAGACTAAGCCGTTTGACCGACGCCTCAATGTCTGCCCGGATGGATCTCAGTGCCTGGGCCAGACTCATCTAGCCAATTTGTAGGACTAGCGCCAACAAGTTAAGTCGGACGTCGCCAGTTGAAGTAGGAGGGGGGAAGGTAGTGTGTGGTGGGGGTGAAATCAAGCTAATCAATTAAATGACCAATTGACCACCACAGAGAGTAAGGCGTGTAGGCGTGACTGTCATGATTTGAATATCCAATGGAATTAGAGGGAGATAACTTCGGGTACGAGGCGGTAAAAATACTGACCAATGGTACTCGCCCTTGGACAGATGAGTTTCAAGATAAGATAGAGATGCGGGAGTGAAGGAAGAACGAGAGGGGGAAGAACGAAGAGAGAGACAGAGAGAGAGGAAGAGGTTCTGTGTAAGCTCTGACGAGAGAGAAGCAGAGAGATGAGGGAGGAGAGAAGAGAACCAAGTTGAGAGATTAGCAGGAGATAGTCTGCAGAGGAAGGACTAAAGAGAGATGTGGAGAGAGAGAGTTGCTAACTAATGAAGAGAAAAAGAAAGAAAAGAAAAGGAAAAGAAAAGCAACCATGTCCATTTAATAGAGCAGACTAGAAGAGAGAGAGAGAGTGCAATGCGTTAATGCAGGAAGGAAGAAAGGAGAACAGATCGATGTTGATAGTCACTGTTCCATCTTAACCGGGTTCGACCTCATACCTGGCAGCGTCACTTCGTCAAGCAGAACCACAGACCAACGCCAGTGCCAGCAGTCTAACCTGACCAGGTGCCAGCAGACCAAGACCAGTGCCAGCAGTTGTGTCGTGCTTGTGAAAGTGACAGTGAAAAGAAAAAAAAAAAAGAAAAGAAAAGACAGTGATTCGTGAATAGTTAAGATCACCTGGTCAGGTAAGTAGAAATCTATTTATACCCGGGTTAGTTAATGACGCTTTAGATAAATGATTTTGTGAAGTTCAGGAAGGAGAGAATGTTTTATTTTGTTTGATTCCATATGCATTGATGTTTCGTTCTATGATCATGTGTAGTAAAGTTATAGACTTTACTAGTGGTTTGGTGTGACGAATGCATGATACATGAATGAGATCGTAAGCAAGCTGTGAGTGTGTTTGGGCTGTGCGCTAGTCCTTCCTCCATCGACATCACCCGAGGTTGACAATTTATTGGCGAGCCTGCCAGGATATTCTGGCCCATTTATTATAATTGTTCAACTTCTCAGAGAGGAAGCTGGGTGGGATTCAAGTATTGTAATCCTAAGACAAGGTGTTGTCTTACTGTATGTCCCAAGATAGTTAAATACTAGGCTTGGCATTGCTTCCAAGATAGTTAATACTAGGCTTGGCATTTCAGCCCCAGAGTACTTATTTCGCACAGATTGCCTATAATTCGCTCTCATAGTTGGGTCAGGCCTGGGCGTCTTATAAAAACTAATTACGTTTTTCCCAAGCTAATATTATCATTCATAGGATTGTGCTATTACGTCACTCGTGTCGGTAACCACCAGTTTGGCTGTCGTAGTAATAAAATCTTGTTCAAAAAAAAAAAAGAGATATAATGGCGGAAGAAAAGAACACCCCTATTGAACAACTTGTGAGCGTCGCTCGTGATTTAGGCTATTCAGGAGAAGAGTTGCGAGCATTCGTTGAAAACCAGCAAAAGATGGAAAGGGATGAGCGAGCGGAAAGACGACGTGTCGCGGTAGAAAAGGAAGAAACAGAAAGGTTAAGGATTCAGGCTAATCAGGAAGCGCAGGAAACAGAAAGAATAAGGGAAATGCAGGAAACAGAAAGAATGAAGCAGGAGACAGAAAGAATAAGGAAGCGCAGGAAACAGAAAGAATGAAGCAGGAAACAGAAAGACTAAGGGAAGCGCAGGAAAACAGAAAGACTAAGGGAAGCACAGGAGACAGGAAGAATGAAGCAGGAAACGGAAAGATTAAAGGTTCATTAGAGTTAGAGAAAGTGAGAATACAAAGGGAGACCACCGAGGATTGGAGTTCAGTTTCCAGTGACTCTGTGCGCAGCTATGCCCCCCGACCCAAGTTGCCAAAATTCTCGGAAGGACCGATTCGATTGATGCATACATCAGTCGTTTCGAAACGTTTGCGACCAGTCAGGGTTGGCCTCCAGAAGAGTGGGCAGTCATTTTGTCGGCGTTACTGACGGGTAGGCATTACAAATTTTCACTGCGTTACCAGCAGAACAACAGTCTGATTTCGGCGCTGTGAAGGAATCGTTGATGAAAGGATTTGACTCACAGAGGAGGGGTTCAGGAAGAAATTTCGTTCAGCTAAATTACAAGCAGGTGAGACGTACACTCAGTTTGGTGCACGTTTAGATAACTATTTTGAGAAGTGGTTTAGAGTTGAGCGGTACGAAGAAGGAGTTCGCTGAGTTGAAAGATGATTAGTATGAAGGAAAACAGATTTTGTCAGGTTGCGGCCCTGAGTTAACCATACATTTGAAAGAGAGACAGCCAGAGACAGCAGGAGAGTTGCTGAAGTTCGCAGAGGTGTATAGAGAGGCACGTTTGGGCACTAAGGTGCAGGAGAAACAGGTGCCAGGCACAGGTGAGAAGAGTGCAAGGAGACCAGGGGAGTTTTCTGCAAAGTCTGCAAACCCCGTGGTGGGGCAGAAGGAAGGGCAAAGGGACATTAGGTGTTTCATTTGTCACAAGAAGGGACATGTGGCGAGGGATTGTCGCATGAGGTTCCAGAAGGCAGCAGCCTTGCAAGAGGTGGATAAGGGTCGCCAGGGGAAACGACCTGCAGTGGAACCAAAAGGGATCCAATCTGAAGAGGGTAGAGTGCAGCCTATGGCTAGCACTGGACAGCAGTCAGTGTCAGGGATGGAGGGCACTAGGCTGAGTGGTTCGTTACCAGTGGAAGAAGGTGGAAGCAGAGGGTGAAAGTGTTACGAGACACTGGTTTTTCATGCGGTGTAGTTAGAACAACGCTGGTCGAGAAAGGGGATTTGACAGGGCAAATCCAGACCTGTACTCTAATCGATGGCACTGTGAGGGAGTTTCCAGTTGCTAAGATAGAAGTACGTACCCCTTACTTCTCAGGCGAGTTGTCTGCGTTGGTGATGGAGAAACCCCTTCATGATTTGATCATTGGAAATATTCCAGGTGCAAGGGATCCAGGGGATCCTGAGTTGTTGACTGCTACAGGGGCAGCAGTTCAAACAAGGAGCAAGAAGGAGGAAAAGGTTGATAAACCGTTAGTCGTTCCAGCAAGGAAGTCAGGCATAGATGTGTCGCCTGATAAGTTTAGGGCAGCGCAGGAACAAGACCCTTCGCTCGTGAAGTCTTGGGAGTTGGCAAGAGGTGGAGAGAAACAGGTGGTTAGAGGAGGTGAGACAGAATTTCTTGTGAAAGGCGGGCTGTTGTACCGAGTGTTCACCAAGGGGAAGACAGGTAAGGTGACAACTCAGTTAGAGGTACCAGCATGTTATCGTGACACTGTCATGTCAGTGGGTCACGAGTCGCTCATGGCGGGTCATCTCAGCACCAGCAAAACAGCTGACCGAATCTTCGATGATTTTCATTGGCCAGGGGCAATGGCAGACATCAAGCGTTTCTGCATGTCATGTGACGCGTGTCAGAGGTCAGCCACAAGAGGGGTGAAGAGGAAGGCGCCTCTTAAACATCCCCCTTTAATTGACACAACCGTTCAGGAGAGTGGCTGTTGATCTGATTGGCCCAATCTCGGCCCTGTTCCAAAGGTGGGCACAGGTATGAGACATGTAAGGTTGCAAGGGAAAGTTTGCAGGAGGCTAGGGTCGTTCAGAAGAAGCAATATGACAGGAAGGTGAGGAAGCAATCCCTCAAGGTGGGAGATCAAGTCCTGGTACTGCTTCCCACGGATCACAACAAGCTGCTGATGCATTGGAAAGGACCATTCACCATCACTGAAAAGGTCGGTCGGGATTACCGAATTGATGTGAATGGGAAACTAAAACTTTTCCATGCGAATTTTCTCCGCAAATATATTCAGCGTGAGACTCAGCACATAGGCGCAGCAGCAATCATTGATGAGGTGAAAGAGACCCAGCAGAAGAAGGGGAGATTTTGTTGCCTAAGTTTTCAGAAGAGTCATACAGGGATGTGTCACTGTATGAAGGGCTAGACAGTAGGAGTTCCTAGGTTTTGTTGTCGGAGGCGACACAAAGCAGCCAGAAAAGGGAAAGGTGGAGAAGATGATGAATTCAGAGAGACCAAAGACCAAAACAGAAGTCAGGAGTCTGCTAGGTTTTATTGGTTTCTATAGGGAGTTTGTTCCAAATTTCGCAGCAATCACGAGTCCTCTCAGTGATTTGGTCAAGGCAGGGAAACCGGCAGTGGTCGAGTGGTCAGACGCTGCAGAGCAAGCACTGCAGACGGTGTTGGAAAGACTAGGTTCCCGTCCCATCTTGAAGCTACCAGATATGTCCAAACCATTTTTGTTGCGGACAGATGCATCAGGTGGTGGGATAGGTGCAGTATTGTTGCAGGAGCATGAAGGGGTCGAGTTTCCTGTGAGGTATGCTAGCAGGAAGTTGACAAGGTGTGAAGAAGGGTACGCAACGGTGGAGAAGGAGTGTTTAGCTGTCGTGTGGGCCATGCAGAAATTCCACAAATACTTGTATGGGAAAGAGTTCGTGATAGAGACTGATCATCAACCATCAAATTCCTGCAGGAGGCGCAGTTGAAAAACAGCAGAGTACTGCGTTGGGCAATGGCATTGCAGCCCTACAGGTACGAGTGCAGTACATTCCAGGTCGACAGAATGTCGGAGCTGACTATTTAAGCCGTGTAGTCTAGCAAGCTGCAACTCAGAGGAAGTCAGTCATATCCGGGGTGCTTTGTTGATAATATGTGTTGATTACAGTTATGTTGATTGGATATGGGTTCATTCCCAGTTGGCTATGGTTCATATTTTTGTGTGAGATTTGTTCATGTAAATGTAGTTATGCTTGGAGCATACAGTCGCTTGTGTAGTGAGGCATTATTTGCAATAAGTGAGGATGGAGATTCCTCAGTGAAGTGTCATGGATCGTGATCATATATCATATTGTGCTCTTCAAAGTAGTTGTGAAGAGGAGAGATGGCAAATCCGCAGGTAGGGGAATTGCATAGGTGCGCACAGAGGTCGTTATAAAATGAGTCGAAATAACGCAAGAGCGCACGTCAATGATAACTCATTGGAGTGGTATTCACTAATGATATATTTTATAATTTGTAAACCGGTTGTTGTAAAGTATTTTTCAAACTTTGCACGTGTAGCTGTGTGTCAGCAAATTCGGTTGTTGTCTTTTTTGTACCGTTGTTTTGAGACAATGCGGAGCATGGTCTTTTGCAAGGGGGAAATTGTCACGGACAAAAATGAAACAACCAAACTCGTGGTTAGTCGCCAGCCAATTTGTTCGGACATAAGCTTCAACTCAAACATTCTAGGCGCCAGGTAGATGGGCCCATGTGTCGGGTCCAGCCAATTAAGCTTAGCGGAGAGGCTTCACGGAGACGGTACGGTCCAGCCAGACAGACTAAGCCGTTTGACCAACGCCTCGATGTCTGCCCGGACGGATCTCAGTGCCTGGGCCAGACTCATCTAGCCAATTTGTAGGACTAGCGCCCACAAGTTAAGTCGGACGTCGCCAGTTGAAGTAGGAGGGGGGAAGGTAGTGTGTGGTGGGGGTGAAATCAAGCTAATCAATTAAATGACCAATTGACCACCACAGAGAGTAAGGCGTGTAGGCGTGACTGTCATGATTTGAATATCCAATGGAATTAGAGGGAGATAACTTCGGGTACGAGGCGGTAAAAATACTGACCAATGGTACTCGCCCTTGGACAGATGAGTTTCAAGATAAGATAGAGATGCGGGGAGTGAAGGAAGAACGAGAGGGGGAAAGAACGAAGAGAGAGACAGAGAGAGAGGAAGAGGTTCTGTGTAAGCTCTGACGAGAGAGAAGCAGAGAGATGAGGGGAGGAGAGAAGAGAACCAAGTTGAGAGATTAGCAGGAGATAGTCTGCAGAGGAAGGACTAAAGAGAGATGTGGAGAGAGAGAGTTGCTAACTAATGAAGAGAAAAGAAAGAAAAGAAAAGGAAAAGAAAAGCAACCATGTCCATTTAATAGAGCAGACTAGAAGAGAGAGAGAGAGTGCAATGTGTTAATGCAGGAAGGAAGAAAGGAGAACAGATCGATGTTGATAGTCACTGTTCCATCTTAACCGGGGTTCGACCTCATACCTGGCAGCGTCACTTCGTCAAGCAGAACCACAGACCAACGCCAGTGCCAGCAGTCTAACCTGACCAGGCGCCAGCAGACCAAGACCAGTGCCAGCAGTTGTGTCGTGCTTGTGAAAGTGACAGTGAAAAGAAAAAAAAAAAGAAAAGAAAAGACAGTGATTCGTGAATAGTTAAGATCACCTGGCCAGGTAAAGTAGAAATCTATTATACCGGGTTAGTTAATGACGCTTTAGATAAATGATTTTGTGAAGTTCAGGAAGGAGAGAATGTTTTATTTTGTTTGATTCCATATGCATTGATGTTTCGTTCTATGATCATGTGTAGTAAAGTTATAGACTTTACTAGTGGTTTGATGTGACGAATGCATGATACATGAATGAGATCGTAAGCAAGCTGTGAGTGTGTTTGGGCTGTGCGCTAGTCCTTCCTCCATCGACATCACCCGAGGTTGACACTCTGAATCACTGTGGTCAGCAGCTGGTCAATAGGTGCTCTGCTATGGGATTATGTATACTGAATGCTGTGTTCTCTGCTATGGGATTATGTATACTGAATGCTGTGTTCTCTGCTATGGGATTATGTATACTGAATGCTGTGTTCTCTGCTATGGGATTATGTATGCTGAATGCTGTGTTCTAGGGCGACCGAAGTGTTTGCAACACACACACATCTGATTTTGGAAATAGTGTAAACGACTGTTTCATATTTTCGATGACATCAGCCAGGGAGCAGTTAAGTCCCTTGATTTCTGAAAGGTATGCCCTGTGGGTGCCTGCACCCAACGTGAACACAGCACAGGCTTTCCAGGGGGGTGCAGGATAACTCCCAGCTGGTTTGTTTGGTAGTTGAAGAAAGTACTTCTCTGGACCTCCCTGCACCTTCGGATGCATCTTTTTCTGTCTATTTCATATTATCGAGCGACCTTCTTGCCCTTGTTTATGGGGTTTCCGTTCTGGAACATACAGTCTGATCACTTTCTTTGTGGTGTTCATGTTTTCCTTCTTTTAATTATGTGTGGACTGAAGACCGTAAGCAGATAGATATATAGAGCTGACCACTCAGACTGTTCCATATCTTTTGACCTCCCTTGCATCCTTGAATGGATCCTCAAGCATAGGCTCAAAGATTGTCCCTTACATTTTATACTGTTTGAATAATGCTTTTAGTTTTTCAGCAACTTTTTTCCTCTCCACACCTTTGTTTTGTTCCATTTACTACCCTTCGCTGGATGCTTTGGAGGTGCTGTTGGATTCTTTTTTTTAACCCTTGACGGTGAGAACACCACAGAATTATGGACTGTGGTGTGTCTCTATTTGACACCAAGAGCACAGACACAATCAGCCGTGTCTCCCTGATGAGTCCGATCCAGCGGACGAAAGGCCTAGGAGCAGGCAATACAAATAAATGTGCCTTCGAGAGAGATTATGATGGTTCCCTCAGGCAGCTAGTGAAGGGCTTCTCATAGTTATAATATATTTCCCCATTTTCTTCATCTTCAATTTTTTATTTATTTTTTTTTTATAATTTTAAGTTCAAATCTTTGCCAAGTCATTACTATAACGACTGAAGAATTGTTAACCTGCACTTGTTTTCCCCCACTACTTAATTGTTCAGCATTCTATTGTTTGGTCAATCAGTGGAGATTGCATCTCTTAAGAGATCCAAGTAAAGGTTGTTCTGTACAATTCTTAGCCACTCACAATGCTTGGGTTATTGAACAGCAGAGCTGACCACTCAGACTGTTCCATATCTTTTGACCTCCCTTGCATCCTTGAATGGATCCTCAAGCATAGGCTCAAAGATTGTCCCTTACATTTTATACTGTTTGAATAATGCTTTTAGTTTTTCAGCAACTTTTTTCCTCTCCACACCTTTGTTTTGTTCCATTTACTACCCTTCGCTGAATGCTTTGGGGGTGCTGTTGGATTCTTTTTTTGAACCCTTGACGGTGAGA
Source organism: Conus ventricosus (assembly GCA_018398815.1). Taxonomy (NCBI): domain Eukaryota; kingdom Metazoa; phylum Mollusca; class Gastropoda; order Neogastropoda; family Conidae; genus Conus; species Conus ventricosus. The sequence goes on along the minus strand of CM031619.1, from coordinate 38,445,518 downwards.
ACACCACAGAATTATGGACTGTGGTGTGTCTCTATTTGACACCAAGAGCACAGACACAATCAGCCGTGTCTCCCTGATGAGTCCGATCCAGCGGACGAAAGGCCTAGGAGCAGGCAATACAAATAAATGTGCCTTCGAGAGAGATTATGATGGTTCCCTCAGGCAGCTAGTGAAGGGCTTCTCATAGTTATAATATATTCCCCCATTTTCTTCATCTTCAATTTTTTTTTTAATTTTAAGTTTAAATCTTTGCCAAGTCATTACTATAACGACTGAAGAATTGTTAACCTGCACTTGTTTTCCCCCACTACTTAATTGTTCAGCATTCTATATATATATATATATATATATATATTATTTATAGATATATATAAACAGTCAAAGTAGATAAAAATCCAAACAAACAAGATTAAAATTTCCCAAATTTTCGGCTTTATTTGCCATCGTCAGGGGGTACAGACTGTGACAGTAAAAAGCTCGCATTCTCCACCCTCAGATCCTGAACACGAATCACGAATGTATGCAGTTGGGAAAAGGAACCATAATTAAATGTTTTAACTTTAAAATAAAACGGTGAGTATAAAACATGGCATCAATAGGAAACATAAAATTAGGATGGGAGTTCCAATATATATATATATAATATATATATATAATAGACTAATAAATTCCAAGGATAAGTAACCGAGCACCATTCCAGCAACTTACAGAGCAGCTTGGTTTGCAATGACTGCAAGAAATACGCCTTGGCTTAAGGCTGTGTCAGACCAACTGACATAGGCCAGAACACCAAGGCTACATCAAAATGTTGTTATGCTCTGCATAGTTATGTGGGGATTGTCTTCAGTCGTGACAAGCTCCTAGCATAACATTATCAGTCTCCCAAATCCCCCGAAGTCGGAGTGTGGCTGCCCATGTGGCGGGGTAATCAAAAACGGTCACACACGTAATGTTCTCATCCCCAGCTGATGCATTTGTTCCATAGTGTTCAAATACTTCGGCTGTTCGGATGATCCCTGGAGTCTTTTAGCCAGGGTACGACAACAACAACAACTGCAAGAAATAGTCAATTATGAAACAAAACTTGCTCTTATGTCTTAGATTGAAAACTCAACAAACATACTACGGTATTGCACACCAGCCTTTTTCTGGGATAGCATTCTTCTTAAAACCGAAAAGGCAGAGGAGTCTGTTTACCACTTTCCGAAACAATCAGGTTTCGAAATACCGGTATCTGAACAGGAGTTATATGTTAGTGAGTTTCCTCCCCATTGGAGATTGTCTCCCCTTTCAGCTTGCTGAAGGCTCATTTTGAGAAGCATTTATTATTCCCCATTCACCCTCTCAAGCACATACTGTTAGTTAGGCAGAATCAACAACCACTGCAAACATGAATGCTTATCTCCCCGTATTTCCCCTTACTTCTTCAATCTAATACATTAGAGCAAGTTTTTATTATTGAATATATATATAATATATATATATATATATATATACACATATACAGACAAAGATTGTTGTAATAGAATGCATGCAAATATGGTAATTGGTTTGATTTATAGAGAGGTTAATGATGCTTATTAATGAGCTAGCAGTTGAAATAACCAGTAATGGAAGAAACAGCGCCATGTCTTTTCGGGATGTTTTTTTTTTTACCTTAAACCGTAATAGGATTACAAACATAATCAAACATATGCTTGAGATAAAGATGGTTCCATGATGGTTGTATAACGCCTGTTGCCAATGTGTATGTATTTGGGAATATTTTCTGCACGCGGCTGAGTTTTGTAGTTGCGTGTAAAGATCTTGCAAGTCGGGCTAAAAATGCGTTAATCTGTATCATGAAAACATTGTACATCCTCAATGGCAATTCGTTAGTCTTATTTATGACCTTATTTTACTCTCAAGTTCCGACTATGGTACAATATGGAGCAGAGTTATGGATTACATGAGGCAGCAAATTAGTTTGAAACAGTTTCTTCTTACACTTGAAAGAAATTATCAGAAGTAGATTTTAGGAGACGGATGGACCTTATATTTGGGAAACTAACAAGTATGCCAGATATGTAAACTCTGTTGTCAGATGCGTTTGCAATTGGTTAAAGATGTCACAAATGGACGAGCAAAGAATTCTACAAAACGTGTAATATGTGATTTAGATGTTAGAGAGAGGTAAACTAAACTGGGTGCCACAAATGCATAGATGTTCGTTTGAATACGGTTTGGGGTTTGTCTGGTGTAATTAGGGGACAGAAAGCACTTACAATTTTATTCGTACTTTTCGTTAATTTAATAGACTGTAATTGGCAAAAATGGACTAAACATATTCAGACCAGTCGCAAATTTGACATGTACAGAACCTTTTGTTATGTACTTTTTTGACGCCTTACGTATGACTGGATTTGACTCCACCTTTGAAAGATGTAACAACACGATTCAGACTTGGAATATCAAATTTGTCAGAACATAGATTTAGGTACGGAGCTATCGACAGAAATGTTTTGATTTGTCCATTGTGTAAAGAAAAAGAAGAAAATGAAGTGCGTTTCGTTTTGTGTTGTCCAGCTTCAGAAGTATTCACGAAAGATTTATAGACCTAAATGTTAGTGAAAACCTTTCTCATTCAAACTTCGCTAACGAAAGTCTCGACACGGTACATCTTTTTTTCATGTATCTGCCTAAAGCATTTTAAGTTAAGAGAACTAGCAGCACAGAGAGAGAGATATATACCTTTTTCCCCCTGCGTATGGTTAGTGGCTTTTGTTAAGCAAATTCTCTTTATGTATCCATGCCCTTTTTGGTTACTATTGCTTATGTGGTGTTCACACACACCTTCATAAGGTGCTGGGGCTACCCCCCCCCCCCTCCTGTGTGTGTGTGTGTGTGTGTGTGTGTGTGTGTGTGTGTGTGTGGTCACACAAGGCAATGTATTCATGTAGTTTATCACTGGAGTAACCCAGTTTCTAACCCTGCGTGAGGAAACGCTCAAAATCTCCAGTAGCAGGTAAAGGTGGGGGGGGGGGGGGGGGGGGGGGGGGGATGCAAAAACTCATAATCAACAAACAATTAATACTCTTAGGATTCTTTCCAACCCCTTCAATGGCACTAACTACTAAGTCCCAGTCGGGGTCTGTCTCTGTTCCAGTCTCCGGGCCTAGAGGTGGTACTGTCAAAGCCGTCCTTGCCGTCGTTACCGTCTACGGCTGTTCTATCGCAGTGCTAGGGCAACACTGTCTCCTAAGAGGTAGAGGCCTAGCACTGGTCTGTCGCTAGCATCACCGTCAGCACGACGTAGCCCCTCAACTAACAGTAAGTGAGACACCCGTCTGCTTCGAGCCCACGTTGTGGTACTGCTGGAGGTCGTACTGCTGGAGGTCGTCTGCTCGTTTACCTGACCGTCAGTGAACACTTCTCACGCGAGGCGC
>CM031619.1:38357093-38437093 GCA_018398815.1 Conus ventricosus | reverse complement strand
GATCAGAACGCACTATTAGACCTCAGCTTGTAGCCCATGTTTAAGGCAGAAAAGGTGCAAGAAACTGCTACACATGTAAACTGTGGTCATTTCTGCGATAAAAATGCACAGGTTTTTAACATATATTTCGTAACTCGTGAATACAAACTCAAGCAGTTTGTCTTTCACCGTTGTATTTGTTTTGCTGAGCAGGCTAATGTTTAACTGTCGGTAGTAAATGCAGTTTCCAAAGATGTCATAATGTGCAAGTTTCCAAAGATGTCATAAAGTGCAATTGCCTAGATAAAGAAAGAACAAAAGTTTCAATGCAGTATTTTGGATATAAACATGAGAGAGGACGCTGTGTTCTCATAGTGTACATTCCATCTGGGTGTGCTGTGTAATATCAAGACAAGTGCTTTATTTCTGTAATTATAAGGGAATTGTCATGCCATGCATTAGTTCATATAATATCAAGACAAGTGTTTTATTTCTGTCATTATAAGGGAATTGTCATGCCATGCTTTAGTTCATGTAATATCAAGACATTTAGTTCATATAATATCAAGGCAAGTGCTTTATTTCCACAGGTACATTTCGTTTTTTTTTGTTGTTGTTTTTTTTTTTAAATTATTTCTCGTCTGTCACTTGCTGTAGAACTGACGTGAGATTTCAGCAACGAGAAACACGAGCCACGGTAGACGCATTCTGCAGTACACCAGTGTTCAGACAACGACAGCCTCAACTTCATTTTTTCACATTCTGTCCTGAAGGATCTGGCGCGTGTTTCCCTTCATGTACGTAGGCTTGAAATGAGATTTCCCAACGATGCTGTCATTAGACCAGTCTGGAGCATGCAGTATGTTTCCGTGTTGCCGCAACGCTGCCAAAGTCAACACAGCCCAAGTGCTGCGAGGGGAAAGTTGCAGTTTCTACACCTGTCATTTCCTGTACCAGCTTTATCCACATGTTACCAGTGTTTCTGGAAATACTCTATACGCAGTTTTACGTAAGAGACAAAAAGGTTTGGTCTCGACAATGTTCCTTTCCTGCTTTTTGTTTGTTTTGCAGTATATTCTTCGTGACAGTATTCACAATGGAAGAAAAGGATCATGTCTTCCCTGCCCTTCACTGAACAACTCACGAAGGCGTGCAAGGATTTAAATTCAATTAACAATTGATTTGTATTATTACCACATAAAAGGGGGGAGGTGGGGGGAGCTTAAAAAGACCTTTAATTCCTGTGAATGCGCATGTTCCTCTTCACACACCTTCGACAAATCAACATTTGCCGTGCTCATCCTAGTGCTCACCGACATTGCAGCCACTACCACCAGCAGTGGCCGTGGTTCCCCTGTTCTCAACTTACACAGAAGGGTAAAGGGAGAATACGCTTATTCAGTAAAACGCCCGACTCTCGGCAGAATAAGCTGATGGTAAGCTTGCAGCCAGGCGAGACAGAGATAACGGCCACATATGCCGGAATCAGTGAAACGATACAGTGCGCCTCCCAAAACAGCATGCTGAAACGCGTCAACATCGTGCTCCGCCAAACGAGGAGAGGAGAGAGAGAGGAGAGAGAGGAGAGAGAGAGAGAGAGAGAGAGAGAGAGAGAGAGAGAAGAGAGAGAGAGAGGAGCGAGAGAGAGAGAGAGAGAGAGAGAGAGAGAGTGTGTGTATGTGTGTGTGTGTGTGTGTGTGTGTGTGCCGTACAGCCTCCCTCTCGATGGTGTTTTTTTTTTTTCAACCTTAGGAGTAAAGGGAGTAGCCAAGACTGACTGCTACTAATTTCAACAAGCTGTTGATCGCTAATAAAAGATCTATTAAACTCTGTATCCTTGTTTGATAGTGTATAATGTGTAAGTTTTTCCGTTTGATAAGAATGGTTGATAAAGTGAAATGACTTAGCAAATTCAATTTAAAAGAATTCAGTTAATTCGTTATTATTTACATTCGATAGTTAAGAGACGTATGGCAAGAGTGATTTTCATGTAAACCTGACTGGCTATCATGAATTAAATCATAAAGCTGAAAATGAGAATAGAGTTGTGTGTGACCATGTCTTTCAAGTGGTTTTGACATAAGGGATAGTGTTGATATAAGTCTAGAGTTTAGAGGGATTGGCGGATCGCCATTTTTTGTAGAAAGGGAAAACTTTGGCTTGTTTGCACTTGTGAAGAAACTGGTATGGTCAACTCTTAGATTATAAACATAGGTGAATAGATCAGCGATAGCAGTTGAGGCCATTTTTGGTGTCTTTCCATCCATTCCGGGAAGTCCTCTCGTTCTTGATTGGATTCAACGAATCAAACGCTTAAACACTTCGTCTGCTGAAATTGATGGCATGGCGAAAGTCGAGATGTTTTTAGAACGGCAGTGTTGTAGTTCATGTAAATCGTTTCGATTTGTTTCATCATTTACTGTTTTGTTGTTACCAACTTTACTAAATGAATATTTGAATCTCATGGTGAAATTTCTCGCATTTTGAACTTTAGAGTCAAAAGATTAATAGCCTTCCAAATCAATTTTGAATTCTTAGAATAAAATTGAAACAAATCTTAGAAATGTTTGAATTGAATTCACTTAAATTTCTTTGTTTCCTGAATTATTCTTTGTCCTTTGATTTGTAAGAATGATCTCTGTTATGTATATCATTGTTTGATTCCTTTGTCAACCACGAGTTTCATAACATGTTTCACTCGCTTTCTCACAAAGGGAACACGCTTATCATATATTGAATGGAATGTGTGTATCCAGAGATCAACAGCTTCATCCGGGTGTCCTATTTGGTAAATATAATCTAGGCCCAAGGAAAGTACATCATCAGGAAAGGCGTTTTTGTCAAAACGTGTGAAGGATCTGTAAAAGATTTCCTAATATGCCAGCTTTGGAATTTTTACTGCTTTCTTCATCCATGTTGAAAAACAACAACAGACGAATGGTCGCTGCATCTGGCTGGAACAGAGTGCATTACCACTATGATAGCTTTTGTTCTGACATAAACATGAACAGCTAGGGTTTCAGAGGGTTCAGTCATGCGTATCTGACTTTCAGTTGTTTGTTATAATCCACACATAGCATAACTACGACTCTGCTATTTTCCAGATATTGTTAATCGATAATACAATCAGCCAAGAGAGGTATTTCGTTTGGACTAAAAAATAAATCGCAGCATCCATTGTCAAACTAAGCTTATGTTTGTGCTTAGCAATTCTACAATAATCGGTTTACAATGTTTCAGACTTATTTCTATCCAAGTAGATTCAATGCTATATTTCTCCAAGTTTGGCTGTCTTTGCAATTTTACTGAATTTGCACACTATAGAAGTGACCCTGTTGATTTCGGTGCACCTGAATCTCATAGTTTGGCATGTACATACTGGAATCTGGAATCACACCCGTTGATATAGAATCAGCGACACAAAAGACATAAAACTTATTTTCGTTATTGTGTAAAATTGTAGCAATCTCATCGGTCTTATTTCCAGCACTGTTGATATCAGAAATGCAAAACGAAGCTCTGTCTGTAAGGTCCACGTGTCTAACGTAGAAGGCAATATACTACCTACTACCACTATAACACTCAGCATACAAACCACAGGCCTGTGCACATAAATATAACTTAGCTATAAACTAGCTATAAACCTTTGATTTGTTGAATTCAAGCAGACAGATTATAAATCAACTATTATTATATCACTATATTAAAATATGACAGACTTACGAACATATGTCAAAGAACATGAAACGCTCCAACAAGAACATCCACACAGGGAACAACTCCTACAGGCAGCAACAGCAATGTATGAAAACGGAAAGTCAAAAGTGCAAATGAGCAGTTTATCTAAATGCACAACAAATTTGCTGACCGAACACATTAGCACAGAGAAGTGGCAAGCATTTCCGTGTGGATAACTCTCAGCACAAACACTCTGGATGCCATTGGCTGCGACAGCTGCGTTATGTCTGTAACCATTGTTCTGCGACTATCGGTGATTCCACCCAATCCAGCAAGGTGCAACACTCAGGCGCTCGCACATGCAGTCACACACACACACACACACGAGCACGGTGACGCAGTTGCACTTGTTGACTGTTGATGTTTGATGCCATCAGATCCAACAAGAATTGGTCGTATGAAATAGCTGGTTTCGAAGTTGTCGTGATCCCTCCCCCACTCCCCAGGTAATAAAACCTTTCCCATTGTGACAGAGGTTGTAGGGTGGTGGGACTTGGTTTGACTGAAATGACTGACCGCTGGTTTGTAGGGAGGACGGGGTAGGTGAAGTCGAGCGTCGGAGGGTAGGATCAAAGGCGCTTGAAGTTGGTGGTGACAAGGGGTTTGTCACGGACAAAATAAAACAACCGAATTCGTGGTCAGTCTCCAGCTAGCTCAACTGGGCATAAGCTCAAACTCAAATATCCTGGGCGCCAGGTAGACGGCCTCATATGTCGGGCCGACGCCTTCAAGCATCGCCTCAGCCAATTTGGGCACAGTGAGGAGGCTAATCCTAATCCTCCACGGAGACGGTCTGTCCAGCCAGACAGACTAAGTAGCTGACGATGCCTCGATGTCTGGTCAGACGAGTCTCGACGCCTGGATCAGACTCATCCGGCCAATTTGTGGGACCAGTGCCCACAATTAAGTCGACGTCGCCGGAAAGGGAGAGGGAGAAGGTACTTTTGTAGTGGGGGTGAAATCTAGCTAATTAATTTAAATGACCATTGACCACCACAGAGAGCAAGGCAGGTAGATGTGACTGTCATGATTTGAATATCCAATGGAATTAGAGGGAGGTAACTTCGGGTACGAGGCGGTAAAAATACTGACCAATGGTACTCGCCCTTTTGACAGATCGGAACGGGATAAGAAAGATGTGAGAGTGAGGGAACGAGAGAAAGGAGAGAGAACGAACAGACAGACAGAGAGAGGAAGAGGTTCTGAGTGTAAGCTCTGCAGGAGAGAAGAGCAGAGAGATGAGGGGAGGAGAGAAGAGAACCAAGTGGAGGCATTAGCACCAGATAAAGTCTGCAGAGGGAGGACTAAGAAGAGATGTTGAGTGAGAGAGAGAGTTGCTAACTGATGAAGAGAAAAAGAAAGAAAAGGAAAAGAAAAGAAAAGCAACCATGTCCATTTGATAGAGCAGACTAGAAGAGAGAGAGAGAGAGAGAGTGCAATGCGTTAATGCAGGAAGAAAGAAAGGAGAACAGATCGATGTTTAATAGTCACTGTTCCATCTGAACCGGGGTTCGACCTCATACCTGGCAGCGTCACTTCGTCAAGCAGAACCACAGGCCAACGCCAGTGCCAGCAGTCTAACCTGACCAGTGCCAGCAGTCTAACCTGACCGGTGCCGGCGGTCCAACCTGACCAGTGCCAGCAGTTGTGTCGTGCTTGTGAAAGTGACAGTGAAAAAAAAAAAAAAGGAAAAGAAAAGACAGTGATTCGTGAATAGTTAAGATCACCTGGCCAGGTAAAGTAGAAATCTGTTTATACCCGGGTTAGTTAATGATGATTTAGATAAAATGGTTTTGTGAAGTTCCAGGAAAGAGAGAATGTTTTATTTTGTTGATTCCATATGCATTGATGTTTGGTTCTATGATCATGTGTAGTAATGATATATGAATGAGATTGTAAGCAAGCTGTGAGTGTGTTTGGGCTGTGCGCTAGCCCTTCCTCCACTGACATACCCGAGGTTGACAATTTATTGGCGAGCCTGCCAGGATATTCTGGCCCATTTATTATAATTGTTCAACTTCTCAGAGAGGAAGCTGGGTGGGATTCAAGTATTGTAATCCTAAGACAAGGTAGTGTCTTACTGTATGTTCCCAAGATAGTTAAATACTAGGCTTGGCATTGCTTCCAAGATAGTTAACACTAGGCTTGGCATTTCAGCCCCAGAGTACTTATTTCGCACAGATTGCCTATAATTCGCTCTCATAGCTAGGCATCTTATAAAAACTAATTACGTTGTCCCAAGCTAATATTATCATTCATAGGATTGTGCTATTGCGTCACTCGTGTCGGTAACCACCAGTTTGGCTGTCGTAGTAATAAAATCTTGTTCAAAAAAAAAAAAAAAAAAAAAGATATAATGGCGGAAGAAAAGAACACCCCTATTGAACAACTAGTGAGCGTCGCTCGTGATTTAGGCTACTCGGGAGAAGAGTTGCGAGCATTCGTTGAAGCCCAACAAAAGATGGAAAGAGATGAGCGAGCGGAAAGACGCCGTGTCGCAGTAGAAGCGCAAGAAATAGAAAAATTAAGGATTCAGGCTAATCAGGCTAGCGAAGCGCAGGAAACAGAAAGATTAGCGCAGGAAACAGAAAGATTAAGGATTCAGGCTAATCAGGCTAGCGAAGCGCAGGAAACAGAAAGATTGAGGATTCAATTAGAGTTAGAGAGAATGAGAATACAAAGGGAGACCACCGAGGATGGTAGCTCAGTTTCCAGTAACCCTGTGCGCAGTTATGGCCCCGACCAAAGTTGCCAAAATTCTCTGAAGGAACAGACTCGATTGATGCATACATCAGTCGTTTCGAAACGTTTGCTACCAGTCAGGGTTGGCCTGCCAGAAGAGTGGGCAGTCATTTTGTCAGCGCTATTGATGGGTAAGGCATTACAGATTTTCACTGCGTTACCAGCAGACCAACAATCTGATTTTGGTGCTGTGAAGGAATCGTTGATGAAGGGATTTGACCTCACAGAGGAGGGATTCAGAAAGAAATTTCGATCAGCTAGATTACAAGCAGGTGAAACGTACACTCAGTTTGGTGCACGTTTAGATCACTATTTTGAGAAGTGGTTAGAGTTGAGTGGTATGAAGAAGGAGTTCGCTGAGTTGAAAGAGCTGGTTATGAAGGAACAGATTTTGTCAGGTTGCGGCCCCGAGTTAACCATACATTTGAAAGAGAGACAGCCAGAGACAGCAGGAGAGTTGCTGAAGTTAGCAGAGGTGTATAGAGAGGCACGTTTGGGCACTAAGGTGCAGGAGAAAACAGGTGCCAGGCACAGGTGAGAAGAGTGCAAGGAGACCAGGGGAGTTTTCTGCAAAGTCTGCAAACCCAGTGGTGGGGCAGAAGGAAGGGCAAAGGGACATTAGGTGTTTCATTTGTCACAAGAAGGGACATGTGGCGAGGATTGTCGCATGAGGTTCCAGAAGGCAGCAGCCTTGCAAGAGGTTGATAAGGGTCGCCAGGGGAAACGACCTGCAGTGGAACCAAAAGGGATCCAATCTGAAGAGGGTAGAGTGCGGCCTATGGCTAGCACTGGACAGCAGTCAGTGTCAGGGATGGAGGGCACTAGGCTGAGTGGTTCATTACGGTGGAAGAAGGGTGGATTGGCCAGCAGAGGGTGAAAGTGTTACGAGACACTGGTTGTTCATGTGGTGTAGTACGAACAACGCTGGTCGAGGAAGGGGATTTGACAGGGCAAATCCAGACCTGTACTCTAATCGATGGCACTGTGAGGGAGTTTCCAGTTGCCAAGATAGAAGTACGTACCCTTTACTTCTCGGCGAGTTGTCTGCGCTGGTGATGGAGGAAACCCCTTCATGATTTGATCATCGGAAATATTCCAGGTGCAAGGGATCCAGGGGATCCTGAGTTGTTGACTGCTACAGGGGCAGCAGTTCAAACACGGAGCAAGAAGGAGGAAAAGGTTGATAAACGTTAGTCGTTCCAGCAAGGAAGTCAGGCATAGATGTGTCGCCTGATGAGTTTAGGGCAGCGCAGGAACAAGACCCTTCGCTCGTGAAGTCTTGGGAGTTGGCAAGAGGTGGAGAGAAAACAGGTGGTTAGAGGAGGTGAGACAGAATTTCTGGTGAAAGGCGGGTTGTTGTACCGAGTGGTTTACCAAGGGGAAGACAGGTAAGGTGACAACTCAGTTAGAGGTACCAGCATGTTATCGTGACGCTGTCATGTCAGTGGGTCACGAGTCGCTCATGGCGGGTCATCTCGGCACCAGCAAAACAGCTGACCGAATCTTTGATGATTTTCATTGGCCAGGGGCAATGGCAGACATCAAGCGTTTCTGCATGTCATGTGATGTGTGTCAAAGGTCAGCCACAAGAGGGGTGAAGAGGAAGGCGCCTCTTAAACATCCCCCTTTAATTGACACACCATTCAGGAGGGTGGCCGTTGATCTGATTGGCCCAATCTCGCCCTGTCCCAAAGGTGGGCACAGGTATGAGACATGCAAGGTTGCAAGGGAAGGTTTGCAGGAGGCTAGGGTCGTTCAGAAGAAACAATATGACAGGAAGGTGAGGAAGCAATCCTCAAGGTGGGAGATCAAGTCCTGGTACTGCTTCCCATGGGTCACAACACGCTGCTGATGCATTGGAAAGGACCATTCACCATCACTGAAAAGGTCGGTCGGGATTACCGAATTAATGTGAATGGGAAACTAAAACTTTTCCATGCAAATTTTCTCCGCAAATATATTCAGCGTGAGACTCAGCACATAGGCGCAGCAGCATCATTGATGAGGTGAAAGAGACCCAGCAGAAGAAGGGGAGATTTTGTTGCCTAAGTTTCCAGAAGAGTCATACAGGGATGTGTCACTGTATGAAGGGCTAGACAGTAGGAGTTCCTAGGTTTTGTTGTTGGAGGCGACACAAAGCAGCCAGAAAAGGGAAAGGTGGAGAAGATGATGAATTCAGAGAGACCAAAGACCAAAACAGAAGTCAGGAGTCTGCTAGGTTTTATTGGTTTCTACAGGGAGTTTGTTCCAAATTTCGCAGCAATCACGAGTCCCCTCAGTGATTTGGTCAAGGCAGGGAAACCGGCAGTGGTCGAGTGGTCAGACGCTGCAGAGCAAGCACTGCAGACGGTGCTAGAACAACTAGGTTCCCGCCCCATCTTAAAGCTACCTGATATGTCGAAACCGTTTCTGTTGCGTACGGACGCATCAGGTGGTGGGATAGGTGCAGTATTGTTGCAGGAGCATGAAGGGGTCGAGTTTCCTGTGAGGTATGCTAGCAGGAAGTTGACAAAGTGTGAAGAAGGGTACGCAACTGTAGAGAAGGAGTGTTTAGCCGTTGTGTGGGCCGTGCAGAAATTCCACAAATACTTGTATGGGAAAGAGTTGGTGATAGAGACTGATCATCAACCACTCAAATTCCTGCAGGAGGCGCAGCTGAAAAACAGCAGAGTGCTGCGTTGGGCAATGGCATTGCAGCCCCACAGGTATCGAGTGCAGTACATTCCAGGTCGACAGAATGTCGGAGCTGACTATTTAAGCCGTGTAGTCTAGCAAGCTGCAACTCAGAGGAAGTCAGTCACATCCGGGGTGGCTTTGTTGATAATATGTGTTGATTACAGTTATGTGAGTGGATATGGGTTCATTCCCAGTTGGCTATGGTTCATATTTTCTGTGTGAGACTTGTTCATATTTTTTTTGTGAGACTTGTTCATGTGAATGTAGTTATGCTTGGAGCATACAGTCGCTTGTGTAGTGACGCATTATTTGCAATAAGTGAGGATGGAGATTCCTCAGTGAAGTGTCATGGATCGTGATCATATTATATTGTAATCTTCAAAGTAGTTGTGAAGAGGAGAGATGGCAAATCCGCAGGTAGGGGATTGCATAGGTGCGCACAGAGGTTGTTATAAAATGAGTTGAAATAACGCAAGAGCGCACGTCAATGATAACTCATTGGGGTGATACTCACTAATGATATATCTTATAATTTGCAAACCGTTTGTTGTAAATTATTTGCAAAACTTTGCACGTGTAGCTGTGTGTCAGCAAATTCGGTTGTTGTCTTTTTTGTACCGTTGTTTTGAGACAATGCGGAGCATAGTCTTTTGCAAGGGGGAAATTGTCACGGACAAAAATAAAACAACCGAATTCGTGGTCAGTCCCCAGCTAGCTCAACTGGGCATAAGCTCAAACTCAAATATCCTGGGCGCCAGGTAGACGGCCTCATATGTCGGGCCGACGCCTTCAGCATCGCCTCAGCCAATTTGGGCACAGCGAGGAGGCTAATCCTAATCCTCCACGGAGACGGTCTGTCCAGCCAGACAGACTAAGTAGCTGACCGACGCCTCGATGTCTGGTCAGACGAGTCTCGACGCCTGGATCAGACTCATCCGGCCAATTTGTGGGACCAGTGCCCACAATTAAGTCGACGTCGCCGGAAAGGGAGAGGGAGAAGGTACTGTGTAGTGGGGGTGAAATCTAGCTAATTAATTAAATGACCATTGCCACCACCAGAGAGCAAGGCAGGTAGATGTGACTGTCATGATTTGAATATCCAATGGAATTAGAGGGAGGTAACTTCGGGTACGAGGCGGTAAAAATACTGACCAATGGTACTCGCCCTTTTGACAGATCGGAACGGGATAAGAAAGATGTGAGAGTGAGGGAACGAGAGAACAGGAGAGAGAACGAACAGACAGACAGAGAGAGGAAGAGGTTCTGAGTGTAAGCTCTGCAGGAGAGAAGAGCAGAGAGATGAGGGGAGGAGAGAAGAGAACCAAGTGGAGGCATTAGCACCAGATAAAGTCTGCAGAGGGAGGACTAAGAAGAGATGTTGAGTGAGAGAGAGAGTTGCTAACTGATGAAGAGAAAAAGAAAGAAAAGGAAAAGAAAAGAAAAGCAACCATGTCCATTTGATAGAGCAGACTAGAAGAGAGAGAGAGAGAGAGAGAGTGCAATGCGTTAATGCAGGAAGAAGAAAGGAGAACAGATCGATGTTTTATAGTCACTGTTCCATCTGAACCGGGGTTCGACCTCATACCTGGCAGCGTCACTTCGTCAAGCAGAACCACAGGCCAATGCCAGTGCCAGCAGTCTAACCTGACCAGTGCCAGCAGTCTAACCTGACTGGTGCCGGCGGTCCAACCTGACCAGTGCCAGCAGTTGTGTCGTGCTTGTGAAAGTGACAGTGTGAAAAGAAAAAAAAGGAAAAGAAAGACAGTGATTCGTGAATAGTTAAGATCACCTGGCCAGGTAAAGTAGAAAAACTGTTTATACCGGGTTAGTTAATGATGATTTAGATAAAATGGTTTTGTGAAGTTCCAGGAAAGAGAGAATGTTTTATTTTGTTTGATTCCATATGCATTGATGTTTGGTTCTATGATCATGTGTAGTAAAGTTATAGACTTTACTAGTGGTTTGATGTGACGAATGCATGATATATGAATGAGATTGTAAGCAAGCTGTGAGTGTGTTTGGGCTGTGCGCTAGTCCTTCCTCCATGACATACCCCGAGGTTGACAGGGTTGTCCTTATGAAGTTTGTGGTGGCAGGGGTTTGTCCTTATGAAGTTTGTGTTGGCCCAGGATTGTCCTTATGAAGTTTGTGGTGGCAGGGGGGTTGTCCTTATGAAGTTTGTGGTGGCCCAGGATTGTCCTTATAAAGTTTGTGGTGGCAGGGGGTTGTCCTTATGAAGTTTGTGGTGGCAGGGGGTTGTCCTTATGAAGTTTGTGGTGGCAGGGGGTTGTCCTTATGAAGTTTCTGGTGGCAAGGGTTTGTCTTATGAAGTTTGTGTTGGCCCAGGATCGTCCTTATGAAGTTTGTGGTGGCCCAGGATTGTCCTTATGAAGTTTATGGTGGCAGGGGGTTGTCCTTATGAAGTTTGTGGTGGCAGGGGGTTGTCCTTATGAAGTTTGTGGTGACAGGGGGTTGTCCTTATGAAGTTTGTGGTGGCAGGGGGTTGTCTTTATGAAGTTTGTGGTGGCAGAAGGTTGTCCTTATGAAGTGTGTGGTGGCAGGGGGTTGTCCTTATGAAGTTTGTGGTGACAGAGGGTTGTCCTTATGAAGTGTGTGGTGACAGAGGGTTGTCCTTATGAAGTTTGTGGTGGCAGAGGGTTGTCCTTATGAAGTTTGTGCTGGCAGGGGGGTTTTCCTTATGAAGTTTGTGGTGGCAGGGGGTTGTCTTTATGAAGTTTGTGGTGGGAGAAGGTTGTCCTTATGAAGTTTTGTGGTGGCCAGGATTGTCCTTATGAAGTTTGTGGTGGCAGGGGGTTGTCCTTATGAAGTTTGTGGTGGCAGAGGGTTGTCCTTATGAAGTTTGTGCTGGCAGGGGGTTGTCCTTATGAAGTTTGTGGTGGCAGGGGGTTGTCTTTATGAAGTTTGTGGTGGCAGAAGGTTGTCCTTATGAAGTGTGTGGTGGCAGGGGGTTGTCCTTATGACGGAGGCATGGGGAATGGTTCATGGACTCTTCTGGTGGACAATCGGTAGATGGTGCATTGCTTTGCTGGCTGTCAACTTGAAACCTGTTCTGTTGATTCGGAAATGAATACCAGTTACTTTCAGAACGGTTGGAGTTTAGTTTAACTGATAATTCATAACTGATAATTTCTGTCTTAAATCAAATCGCGATATTGAAGGGGGGGGGGGGGGGGGGGGGGGGGGGATAATCTGCTAGCATGCTGGAAATTAGTTGCCAGTTTGGCTGAACCGCGTCGCCTTGGTGAATGAGGTTCCTGCGCAAAGTCAGTTTAAGTTTCCCTGCAATAGTTGTCAATGTGGTGTAGTTGTCAATGAATTCTACTTTCGGCATTTTACAAGCTTTTTGCACATTGAGATTTAATAGTTAATTTTTAAGGAGATATTTACCTCTTGCCGGTGTTATGGATCTAAGGACTACTTTGGCGTTCGGAAAAAAAACTTGAGCTGCCAGGTAAAAATGATGTTGGTACTCCTCGGTAGCCCTACAGTCATAGGTACCTATGTTGATACTCAACACTTTGAGGTCAGGGAAACTAGTGCGAAAATGTAGCCTGTAAAACAAATCATCGATTGACATGCCTTAGACAAAGATTTTGGAAACAAAGTCTTTTCTAGATACTGTTCTACGCAGGTCAGTGTCTCTGGTGACGAGTTGCCGGTAAGGAGAGCTGAACTTCTGTCAGACCCTGACCTTTCTGCAGATTGTTCTTGCCGTCTGTGTCTCAGCAGTTCGTTGCTGGCAGATCGAAAAGAACCACTGCAGCTTGTTCGTGTGTGCGTTCCGCTGTTTAGAAGGTTCAGGTGTATTTTACACTTCCTTACCTAGAGAACTGGATGGATTAGCTGTGTGGATGGAGTGCCTATGCTGTTGAGCGGGATCCTGGTCGTCTGGTTGACCTTTGGGCTGAGAGGTTTGATTCATCACAAGCGTTCGCAGAGTTCTGTGACAATTCTTGTGGGGCCAGGACAGTTGGGGCGAATTCATTTCTGGAGGCTACTGATCTGGTGTAGTGGCGTCACGTGATCCAGTGGGCTTTAGTGTTTTCGAACCCGTATAGACATATAGACACTTACTGAGCTGTCAGTGTGTGATTTTTTTTTGTTTTGAGTATGTCTACTTGACTGTCCAGCTCATTGATATTTGCCTTAAAGACAGACAATCATTGTATGGAGCAAGTCAGTGTTGGGGTCAAAGTGTGTTCTTATTTCATTGTTCGCTCCTACATCAGCGACTTCAGTTGACCCAGACACTGAACTCTGAGGTTCAGATAAAGAGAGCTGGAGGTCAGTCACTGTATCCTGGAGCTGTTGAAATCTCCCGGCGTAATTCATCAGGGATACCATTTTTTCCTGGGGCCCCTGTCTGTCGTGGGGTGACTCAGAGAATACTGGAGAGCTTGCGGAGACCTTGTGAGTGACACAACTTCAATGTCCAACACAGGAGTTGAAGGGACGTGGGATTCCTCCCTCTTGGAACAAGATGATCATTGACCTTCTGCTCCAGACTGCGTATGGTGTGGTGTTGATGACTCCAGGGTTAACTGCTCAGCGTCAGTTTCACAATTTTTTTCATATGAAGGGTTGCTGAACGGTCTACTTCCAGTTTGGGCGACACCGTGATGTGAACATCAATGGAGTGCTTGGTAGTCGGTTGAGGGGGAGGAGGGAGGAGGGCACGATCTTCAGAGCGAAAACTTTTCTCTTAGAATCCCTGCAGCGGAGAAATGGAACACGTACTGATGGTGATGATGATAGTGACGCCTTTGTCACTATCTACAACCTTCACTGAGGCGACTGTCATTTTTTGGGACTGAGACTGACGATCGAACACAGGACCTAAGAAAGTCAGTGGAATGCTAAGCCATGGCTATCAGACAAACCACATCCACTGTGAAGGACTGCGCCAGGTGTCTGACGACCGCACATGTCTCTGTGTCCCACTGTCTACAGTCTTTACCTTAGCACAGGATGCTCCCAGCACTTGAACTGGACTTGAAGTAAAGAGTTAGGGTCAGACATTTTGACGTGAGCTGGCAGGAGTATACACGAATGACTGTTTTAGCCAGAGAATCGCATGCTTCAGATAGCCACTGGGATGATGCAGGAAGGACACGTTCATACACATCATAGTCAGCAGATTCCAGTTTGACTGACTCACTGGCAGTTGCAGAGCAACGACAGAGAAGCACATTACTCCAGACTATCAGTTCTTTTTCATCGCACCTAAGTCGCCTTTGAATGTTATCAAGGGTTGGTTCAGTTTGGGGTCAGGCTCGATATCATGGGCCTGTTGCTGGATGTCGCAATTGTGTCACACAGGTAAAAACAACTCACATCACGCCGTTACAATGCTGACCCCGAGGAGGGGTCACCAGTGTTTTTTTCATCACACGATCACAGGCTTCCGAAATATGTAACTTAAAAATGTATATAGCACACAGAAATAAATAGAGTACTGGCGAAAAACACATTTGTCAAGTGATAGGCAATATCAGGCCAGTGCCATCATTAAAAAATCTGAAACATTTACGAACTCAAATGGATCAAAATATTTTCTGCCAATTTATCAAACGGCTGACGATCGAGTGGTGACAGTACTCCGTTTGGACAGTCACACGTCCACTGTTGTATGAAGTAGGATTGTTTCGAGTGGACTGACGCTGAAACTCCCAAATAATGACAGACGAAACTATAAACAGCGCAACATGGAACTATGAACAGCACAACGTGGAACTATGAACAGCGCAACGTGGAACTATGAACAGCGCAACGTGGAACTATGAACAGCGCAACATGGAACTACGAACAGCGCAACGTGGAACTATGAACAGCGCAATGTGGAACTATAAACAGCGCAATGTGGAACTATGAACAGCGCAAAATGGAACTATGAACAGCGCAACATGGAACTATGAAAGCGCAACGTGGAACTATGAACAGCGGAAAATGGAACTATGAACAGCGCAATGTGGAACTATAAACAGCGCAATGTGGAACTATAAACAGCGCAATGTGGAACTATGAACAGCACAACATGGAACTATGAACAGCGCAACATGGAACTATGAACAGCGCAATGTGGAACTATGAACAGCGGAAAATGGAACTATGAACAGCGCAATGTGGAACTATGAACAGCGCAACGTGGAACTATAAACAGCGCAACGTGGAACTATAAACAGCGCGACATGGAACTATGAACAGCGCAACATGGAACTATAAACATCGCAACATGGAACTATAAACAGCGCAACATGGAACTATGAACAGCACAACGTGGAACTATGAACAGCGCAACATGGAACTATGAACAGCGCAACGTGGAACTATGAACAGCGCAATGTGGAACTATAAACAGCGCAACGTGGAACTATGAACAGCGCAACATGGAACTATAAACAGCGCAACATGGAACTACAAACAGCGCAACATAGAAGTGGACATGTTGTTGGACGGAATTCCCACAGTTGGCAGGACATTTCATGGGACTGCATGACCGTTGGAGCCTGCTTCGTCACTGGTGTTTGATTAATTTTTATATTTTAAAGAAATCGTGCATTTAACAATCTCGGCCCTGTGTGTGTGTGTGTGTGTGTGTGTGTGTGTGTGTGTAGCGGCCTTTAGATACCTCCCAACAGCAGCCTTGAAAGCCGTCTAAGGTAGCGGCCTTTAGATACCTCTCAACAGCAGCCTGAAAGCCGTCTGAGGCAGTGGCCTTTAGATACCTCCCAACAGCAGCCTGAAAGCCGTCTGAGGCAGTGGCCTTTAGATACCTCCCAACAGCAGCCTGAAAGCCGTCTGAGGCAGTGGCCTTTAGATACCTCCCAACAGCAGCCTGAAAGCCGTCTGAGGCAGTGGCCTTTAGATACCTCCCAACAGCAGCCTGAAAGCCGTCTGAGGCAGTGGCCTTTAGATACCTCCCAACAGCAGCCTGAAAACCGTCTGAGGCAGTGGCCTTTAGATACCTCCCAACAGCAGCCTGAAAGCCGTCTGAGACAGTGGCCTTTAGATACCTCCCAACAGCAGCCTGAAAGCCGTCTTAGGCAGCGGCCTTCTGATTGTCATTGCTAACCTTGTCAGGAGAACGAACAGCTTCCCACTTTTGTATCATTGTGACGTCATTTCCTGTGTGTCCGGCGACAGGTGGAAGGATGGTGGGCGAGCCGGCGCGGGTGGCGTGGCGAAGTGACCATGACTGGGTGCTGCCGAAACGGGCGGTGCAGACCATCCTGGCCGTGGCTCTCCTCTTCCTCTTCCTGGGGCTGATCCTGCTGGCCGTGGGCGGAGGGGTGCAAGTGGGAGGGTGAGTATCGCCGCTGGCTATAAATAGTCTCCCTTTACTGTTTTATGGGCCTGAGCCCCTTGGCAAAGGTGGTTAAGTTGACAGCGCACTGTTCTAAGAAGCGAGAAAAATCCCTGTGCATGATTTGTGTTTGGCATGTTGACATTTTTGTGTCGTGCTCTCAGAGTGGGTGGTGGTGTGAGTGCTGGTTTCTCGCAGGCCCGTGTGAAGCACCATCACACAAACAGTGACAACAACATCACGACAACAATGACAACAACATCACAACAACAGTGACAACAACATCACAACAACAATGACAACAACATCACAACAACAATGACAACAACATCACAACATGACAACATCACAACAACAATGACAACAACATCACAACAACAATGACAACAACATCACAACATGACAACAACATCACAACAACAATGACAACAACATCACAACAACAATGACAACAACATCACAACAACAATGACAACAACATCACAACAAATAAGGAGAACGAGTGAGTTGTTTCTGGCAGTCTTTTTTCTTATCCTTGTTGATTTGTAACGACCGCACGCGTCCTACATATTGACATGTGCATGCACTGACATGGCGTGTCCAATTATTAACGGTGACAAATTATGTTGAAACTGTAGTACTTGTAAACAGCGACAATGACTATGGGAAACTGCGTAAACTATGTTAGTAATGATATAGGAATAACATGCATGTGGATAGGCGTGGTAATATGAAGTTATGTTGCATGTCTAAATAACTTGTGACAGTTTGCAAGGTATGTATTTTTTTCTGTAATATTGTGAGAACTTCTTTGGCATTTAGGTTCAGGGGTAAGTGAGACCCAAAGAAGAGTACCAGAATGTCACAGACTTCTTTGAAATGGGTCAGTTCTAGGTTTGGGAACCTGGACTTTTGTAGAATTCATGTTGAATTAGTATTGGACAGTTTGCGGGAGTATCCAGACACTTTTTTTTGCATGAACATTCCTTTATTGATAGCGAATACATTTAACGGTAGAACTCAACTCACACACAATTCCTTTATTGATAGCAAATACATTTAATGGTAGAACTCCACTTGAAGCTAATCCGATTCTGCAAGGCTTGAGGATTTCAGGCAAGCTGCTTCAAGGGCCTGTGGATAAATGCTGATTAAACATTTCACTGAACCAGCGGCTGTGGCGTAGTGGTTAGCGTCGCGGACTCCCGGCTGGTAGGTCGTGAGTTCGATTCCCATCACAGAGTCACGTGGGATTGTTCTGCTCCGACCGTCTTCTACCCAGAGTTGAGTTTGCTGGGACCACACAGTGGCGTTTCATCCACTTAATGGAGGGATGCGTCTCTGAGAGTGTTGCTCAAATTTCCTGACCAACATTGCAGGTGTCTGTATCTCTCGGGCGTGGTTGATGCCGCGTTTGGTTCCGCCAGGGTCACCGGTATCGGCGAATCCATGGGGGCTGTCGTTGAACGGACAAGGTGCCTTCTTCCGGAGGGAGATCTCACTCACGGCGGCTCCGCGACTAAGCAATTATTGTCGTCAGTAGGGGGCTTAGTAGGTGGTGTCCTGCGTATGTTGTACAGAACAGGCGCCATTGAACACCACCAACGTTACTCGGCAGCAGTGCAGTGTCTCCTCCGGTGGGTTGCCTCTTGACGACTTGACATTGACTGCTCCCTGTGGATTGCCGGGGCTGCGGCGGGACTGACCGGGCTGTGGCTGTGGACGGGGTGTCGGAATGAGCGGCATGGGTGCGTTGCCACTGAGGTGGCACAGAAGATGGGACAGCAAAAAAAAAAAAAAAAAAAAAAAAATTGCGCTGACTGTGTCAAGTAGTGTCAACAGTAATTGATTGAAGAGAGTGTGTATATTTGTTAGGCATGATTTCGTGGCATGAAAGTTCAAAAAGTGCTTAATCCTGCATGACTGATGTGTTTTTGTCTAGATTTTGTTTTGCATGTTTTGATGTCCGCATCCATGCAAAAAATGTATGAATAATAAACTCTCTCTCTCTCTCTCTCTCTCTCTCTCTCTCTCTCTCTCTCTCTCTCTCTCTCTCTCTCTCGCCCTCTCGCTCTCGCTCTCTTTCTCAGGGTTGGGGTTGTTCTGCCTCGGGTCCAGAATCGCCCCCCCCCCCCCCCCCCACGCCCACTCCCCGCCCCACACTCAGATGCGGTATGCTTTAATTGATATGCTTTGTCGTTTGGGACGCTTTGAGAATTTTGAAGGATGGAAATAGTGTTGTAACAAAGGGGAGGTGGGGGTGGATGGGTCTGGACATACTCCCTGGGGTGGGTTGGTCGCTATCAGCCGGTGGAGCGTGCTGTGGCGCATGAAGTGATTAAGGACCAGAACACCGGCCTGCTGGCCCTCTGGCTGCTATGGATTGGCTGCCAGGCCTGCTTCGCTTCTGCTTCATATCCAATTAGCTCCATCTGCCCGGCCTCTGGCGGTTCTTGACGGAGGAGTTCCAGAGTGTACTTTTGGGATGATGAGACTCTCTCTCTCTCTCTCTCTCTGGGAAATGATCACGTGACTGCAAACATAGTGGATGTTTTTGAACTGAGCAATTTCATTTAGAGATTATTTTTTATTGGTTTTTCTTTTTTAATCTTTCTGTATCGGTAGAAATGTCCAGTTCTAGATAACGTCAATCTCGTAAATTTCAACGAGCCGTGAGTGCAAAGAAGCATCAACATGGCGGATCGAGTGTATGAAGGGCTGCAATCCGCCTCTTTTTATGGACGAAGTTGTGCAGAAGCTGTATACACCCAGTACAGGAGGAAGAAAACAGTATCCTGGATAGCGAGAGTTGTCGGACTTTAACTGACATGGTTGGCGCTGTGTTGTGGTGTTTGCTGTTACTGTCTTCACTGTGCAGCTTCTAAAGGCCGTGGAGGTGGTGAGGAATAACTTTACCTGGGTGAAAAGAGAAGTGTTCATGGGGACACTGCTGGGTGGAGATGTGTCATGTGTCACTCTGACCTTCCAGGTGAAGTGGTTCACGCTGCGCGGTGTGTCGGTCCACTGGGCTTGTTTTTGTGGGTTACGCTGTGTATCTTCTTCTTCTTCTCTCCGTAAGGGCCGGGTTCATTTCTGAACGTAAGTGGCCCAGATGGGGATGTTTAACCTGCCCGTGCTCGCAGTCTTCAAGTAGACTATTATGGCACACAGGTTGCATGCATTGTGTATTTTCGTGTAGCCGGTACTCACCCGTCTTAGGACATGAGCATCGGGATCTTTAGAGTCCGTGTATGATCTTTAGTGCATGTGACACAGACTAGACCTCGGTTTATAGTCCCATCCGAACGACTATATGGGGGATGGAGTCAGAACCAATGTTAACTCCGAGGGAAAAATCCCCCCTAAGCCGAAATTCGAACCCGCAACCTCAGGATCACGAGTCCGGCGCTCTACCAACTGAGCTATCGGCCCCCCTATACTCGACTCTCATGTCGGAATGGCAATCCATGGCATCATCTTCATCATCCTCATCTTCATCGATTAGCATGTAAAAAAGTCTCCATTTGTGTGGCCCTTCATGCCCTGCTGTCAAGGTGATCTCAGTTTCGATATCCTGTCCATGTCTGTGGCCTTGATTTGGTTCTGTCGGGGTCACAGGTATCGGCAAATTCATGGGCGCTGTCGTTGGACAGACGTGGTAACGTCCTCCTTAGGAGAGCTTGCTCACGCTGGCTCAGCGCCTAAGCAGTTATTGTCGTCAGTACGGGGCTTAGTAGATGGTGTCCTGCGTATGTTGGATCAGAACAGGCGCCACTGAACACCACCAGTGACTCGGCGGCAGTGCAGTGTCTCTTCCGTTGAGTTGCCTCTTCACTTGACATTGACTGTTCCCTGTGGATTAACGGCTGGGACTGCGGCAGGCTGGGCTTGGCTGTTGTGGACATGGGGGTCAGAATGATCGGCGTTGGTGCAATGCCACTGCGTGGCACAGATGATGGGACAGCAAAAAAAAAAAAGTGCTGCTCCAAACGTCAGTAGGATCTGCTTTTGAAGGCTGCTGTACCTGTGGATAGAGAAATAAGAATATCGCGACACGAACTGTTGAACTCGTCCAAGGCCAGGATAATTTAGAAAGAAAAGGGGTTAGTTATCGCCAAGGACACAGACAAACAAATTACAGGACAAATCACAGTGCATTTCGACCTCTTGGGTCTTCTTCAGGCAAAATCAAATAACATCTAGGACAGTGAAAACGAAGAGCAAGAAACCACTTAGCTTCTCCTATTTGGCGCAAAATGGCTGTTGCATGAAAACGAAGCCGTTAAGGAGAGGATCATGGGAGTTGAAATAGTAATGGTGACTGTGATGATAATGGTATCAATGGTAATAATCGTAATAATAGTGATCATTGTCATAAATGAAATAATGTAGTGGCATTGGTATAATAATGCCGGTTGGGGGAATAAAGAAAATGATCAATGACTGATGGATGATGATCATTGTCATAAGTGAAATAATGTGGTGACATTGGTATAATAATGCCGGTTGGGGGTAAAATGGAAATGATCAATGACTGATGGATGATGTTCATTGTCATAAGTGAGGTCAACAGTACTATAGGATGATGATCATTGTCATAAGTGAGGTCAACAGTACTATAGGATGATGATCATTGTCATAAGTGAGATCAACAGTACTACAGGATGATGATCATTGTCATAAGTGAGGTCAACAGTACTACAGGATGATGATCATTGTCATAAGTGAGGTCAACAGTACTATAGGATGATGATTACCCATCTCCCGCTGGCGTCGAGATTTTTGAGGTGTCTGATTGAATGACTCCCTAGATGTTCTCCAGATGTCTCCACACTTGTCCCCCAGATAATGTCTCCACACTTGTTCCCCAGATGATGTCTCCACACTTGTTCCCCACATGATGTCTCCAGACATGGCTGGTAGTTTGTGCTCCAATCTGCTCTTTCCTATCAGTACGTCCAGTTCGTTGACTGTTTGCCATTTCCTTTTGCACTTGGGAGTGGCAAGTTGAGTTTCTGGTATGGAAAATCAGCATGGATGTCCTCGGTACTGCGGTTTGAACCCTGGCCTTGCATTCCGACGGTTTGAATCCTGGCCTTGCATTCCGACGGTTTGAATCCTGGCCTTGCATTCCGACGGTTTGAATCCTGGCCTTGCATTCCGACGGTTTGAATCTTGGCCTTGCATTCCGACGGTTTGAATCCTGGCCTTGCATTCCGACGGTTTGAATCCTGGCCTTGCATTCCGACGGTTTGAATCCTGGCCTTGCATTCCGACGGTTTGAACCCTGGCCTTGCATTCCGACGGTTTGAATCCTGGCCTTGCGTTCCGACGGTTTGAACCCTGGCCTTGCATTCCGACGGTTTGAATCTTGGCCTTGCGTTCCGACGGTTTGAATCCTGGCCTTGCATTCCGACGGTTTGAATCCTGGCCTTGCGTTCCGACGTCTAATCAGCAGTCACAGTGTGCTGTTGTTCACAGGTCAGGGAGATCATGAAAACAGTACAACCCTTTGTCGTCCTGTGGGTCTTCATGCCGCGTACAGGGAGAATGTCCTCCCACAGACACAGGAGAATTCCATGGATTCAGCAGTCAGAGTGGGATGTCAATGCTCAGTCAGAGTGGGATGTCAATGCTCAGTCAGAGTGGGATGTCAATGCTCAGTCAGAGTGGGATGTCAATGCTCACTCAGAGTGGGATGTCAATGCTCAGTCAGAGTGGGATGTCAATGCTCGGTCATGAGTGGGTTGGCGCCGATGGAATCATCATTTCTCTCCTTCTCAGTGAATCCTGGGGGTGTCTCGTTTTGGGCTCGGGTGTGTTTGGTGAGGACAAGGTGGGGGAGCAGCCCACAGGACGCATTGAATCTGGTCTTTGCCAACGTCATCGGTCTTTCCTGACGTCATCCGGACAGTACCCGGTATCAGTGTCCAGTCATGAGTCAGTAAAACGACATTGAAGGGAGAGCTAGCAGAATGTCCTCTGAGAAGACCCCCACCCACCCACCCACCCTCTTCCATCCCCTACACACCAGTGGTTTGGCCCTGAATTTCCTTACTTCACCCATGTTTGTGTGTATCTCATCAAAAATTATTTATTTCAGCCGTGTGTGTGTGTGTGTGTGTGTGTGTGTGTGTGTGTGTGTGTGTGTGTGTGTGTGTGTGTGTGTGCACGTTTCAGGCTGGTGTCCGCGGGGGCCGTGCTGGCAGGGATTGGGGGATGTGGTCTATTGGTGTGCCTGCTGCTGTGTCTGCACGCCTACTTCATCTTCAATGTTCGTGACCAGGCCATCCAGACCCCCGTGAGTAGCTGACAACCATCTGTCACTGCCCAGACCCCGCCTTGCTTTTTCAGAGCTCTGCTGTTTTGAAAAACTTAGAAGTGTTCTTGCAGTATCATTCATTCGCCCAACGAAGTTTCCAAAGCAACCAAGTTAATAGCACTGTATAAGAATTATCATCACTGCCGACTGACCCTCACTGTTCGCTGACCCTCACTGTCCACTGACCCTCACTGCCCACTGACCCTCACTGATCCTCACTGTCCACTGTCCCTCACTGTCCACTGACCACTGTCCCTCACTGTCCACTGACCCTCACTGTCCACTGACCCTCACTGTCCACTGACCCTCACTGTCTTCAGACCCTCACTGTCCACTGACCCTCACTGTCCACTGACCCTCACTGTCTTCAGACCCTCACTGTCCACAGACCCTCATTGTCCACTGACCCTCACTGTCCACTGACCCTCACTGTCCACTGTCCACTGACCCTCACTGTCCACTGACCCTCACTGTCTTCAGACCCTCACTGTCCACAGACCCTCACTGTCCACTGACCCTCACTGTCCACTGACCCTCACTACCCTCACTGTCCACTGACCCTCACTGTCTTCAGACCCTCACTGTCCACTGACCCTCACTGTCCACTGTCCCTCACTGTCCACTGACCCTCACTGTCCACTGTCCCTCACTGTCCACTGACCCTCACTGTCCACTGACCCTCACAATCAACTGACCCTCACTGCCCACTGACCCTCGCTGTCCACTGACCCTCACTGTCCACTGTCCTCACTGTCCACTGACCTCACTGTCCACTGACCCTCACAGTCCACTGTCCACTGTCCTCACTGTCCACTGACCCTCACTGTCCACTGTCCCTCACTGTCCACTGACCCTCACTGTCCACTAACCCTCACTGTCCACTGTCCCTCACTGTCCACTGACCCTCACTGTCCACTGACCCTCACAATCCACTGACCCTCACTGCCCACTGACCCTCACTGACCCTCACTGTCCACTGACCCTCACTGTCCACTGAACCTCACTGTCCACTGTCCTCACTGTCCACTGACCTCACTGTCCACTGACCCTCACAGTCCACTGTCCACTGTCCTCACTGTCCACTGACCCTCACTGTCCACTGACCCTCACTGCCCACTGACCCTCACTGACCCTCACTGTCCACTGACCCTCACTGTCCACTGACCCTCACTGTCCACTGTCCTCACTGTCCACTGACCCTCACTGTCCACTGACCTCACTGTCCACTGACCCTCACTGTTCACTGACCCTCACTGTCAACTGACCCTCACTATCCACTCACCCTCACTATCCACTGACCTCACTGTCCACTGACCCTCACTGTCCACTGACCCTCACTGTCCACAGACCCTCACTGTCCACTGACCTCACTGTCCACTGACCTCACTGTCCACTGTCCTCACTGTCCACTGTCCACTGATCCTCACTGTCC
The DNA here is from genome assembly GCA_018398815.1 of Conus ventricosus. Lineage (NCBI taxonomy): Eukaryota > Metazoa > Mollusca > Gastropoda > Neogastropoda > Conidae > Conus > Conus ventricosus. Next base: position 38,412,880 of record CM031619.1, on the reverse strand, counting down.
ACTGACCCTCACTGTCAACTAATCCTCACTGTCCACTGTCCACTGATCCTCACTGTCCACTGTCCTCACTGTCCACTGTCCACTGACTCTCACTGTCCACTGATCCTCACTGTCCACTGACCTCACTGTCAACTAACCCTTACTGTCCACTGACCTCACTGTCCACAGACCCTCACTGTCAACTAACCCTCACTGTCCACTGACCCTCACTGTCCACTGACCTCACTGTCCACTGACCCTCACTGTCCACTGTCCACTGTCCTCACTGTCCACTGACCCTCACTGTCCTGACCCTCACTGCCCACTGACCCTCACTGACCCTCACTATCCACTGACCCTCACTGTCCACTGGCCCTCACTGTCCACTGACCCTCACTGTCCACTTTCCTCACTGTCCACTGACCCTCACTGTCCACTGACCTCACTGTCAACTAACCCTGACTGTCCACTGACCCTCACTGTCCACTGACCCTCACTGTCAACTGACCCTCAGTGTCCACTGACCCTCACTATCCACTGACCCTCACTGTCCACTGACCCTCACTGTCCACAGACCCTCACTGTCCACAGACCCTCACTGTCCACTGACCTCACTGTCCACTGACCCTCACTGTCCACAGACCCTCACTGTCCACTGACCTCACTGTCCACTGACCACTGACCCTCACTGTCCACTGACCCTCAATGTCAACTAATCCTCACTGTCCACTGTCCTCACTGTCCACTGTCCACTGATCCTCACTGTCCACTGACCCTCACTGTCAACTAATCCTCACTGTCCACTGTCCACTGATCCTCACTGTCCACTGTCCACTGACCCTCATTGTCCACTGATCCTCACTGTCCACTGACCTCACTGTCAACTAACCCTTACTGTCCACTGACCTCACTGTCCACTGACCCTCACTGTCCACTAACCCTCACTGTCCACTGACCCTCACTGTCCACTGACCCTTACTGTCAACTGACCCTCACTGTCCACTGATCCTCACTAGCCACTGACCCTCACTGTCCACTGATCCTCACTGTCCACTGACCCTCACTGTCAACTAACCCTCACTGTCCACTGACCTCACTGTCCACTGACCTCACTGTTCACTGACCCTCACTGTCAACTAACCCTCAATGTCCACTTAACCTCACTGTCCACTGACCTCACTGTCCACTGATCCTCACTGTCTATTGACCCTCAATGTCCACTGAACCTCACTGTCCACTGACCTCACTGTCCACTGACCCTCACTGTCCACTGACCCTCAATGTCCACTGATCCTCACTGTCCACTGACCCTCACTGTCCACTGTCCACTGTCCTCGCTGTCCACTGACCCTCACTGTCCACTGACCCTCACTGTCAACTAACCCTCACTGTCCACTGACCCTCACTGTCCACTGACCTCACTGTCAACTAACCCTTACTGTCCACTGACCTCACTGTCCACTGACCCTCACTGTCCACTGACCCTTACTGTCCACTGACCCTCACTGTCCACTGTCCTCACTGTCCACTGACCCTCACTGTCCACTGACCCTCACTGTTCCTTGATCCTCACTGTCCACAGACCCTCACTGTCCACTAACCCTCACTGTCCACTGACCCTCACTGTCTTCAGACCCTCACTGTCCACTGACCCTCACTGTCAGCTAACCCTCACTGTCCACTGACCCTCACTGTCAACTAACCCTCACTGTCCACTGACCTCACTGTCCACTGACCTCACTGTCCACTGACCTCACTGTCCACTGACCCTCACTGTCTTCAGACCCTCACTGTCCACTGACCTCACTGTCCACTGACCCTCACTGTCAACTAACCCTCACTGTCCACTGTCCTCACTGTCCACTGACCCTCACTGTCCACTGTCCTCACTGTCCACTGACCCTCACTGTCCATTGACCCTCACTGTCCACTGAACCTCACTGTCCACTGACCCTCACCATCCACTGAACCTCACTGTCCACTGATCCTCACTGTCCACTGACCTCACTGTCCACTGAACCTCACTGTCCACTGAACCTCACTGTCCACTGTCCTCACTGTCCACTGATCCTCACTGTCCACTGACCTCACTGTCCACTGAACCTCACTGTCAACTGAACCTCACTGTCCACTGACCCTCACTATCCGCTGACCCTCACTGTCCACTACACTGACCCTCACTATCCACTGACCCTCACTGTCCACTGACCCTCACAGTCCACTGACCCTCACAGTCCACTGAACCTCACTGTCCTCACTGTCCACTGACCCTCACTGTCCACTGACCCCCACTGTCCACTGAACCTCACTGTCCACTGATCCTCACTGTCCACTGACCCTCACTATCCACTGACCCTCACTGTCCACTGACCCTCACTGTCCACTGATCCTCACTAGCCACTGACCCTCACTGTCCACTTATCCTCACTGTCTACTGACCCTCACTGTCCACTGACCCTCACTGTCCACTGATCCTCACTAGCCACTGACCCTCACTGTCCACTGATCCTCACTGACGGCCAACTGGGGTTTTTGTTTTGTTTTGTTTTGTCTGTTTGTTTGTTGTTTTTGTTGCTTATGCTTTTCTGATTTCTCAGGTGTGGCAAAAACAGCAAGTATTTTTCCCAGCAGAAGATGTTCTTTTACATACAAGAATTACAGCCAACTTCACTGCCATGTACATTACTTCTCCATATCTTGATGGCTGATCATTTTATCTCTGTCTTTCAAAGCGCTTGAACTGATTGAACGAATAAACAACGTTTCTCCTGATAAAAAGATGTCAAGATCGTTTAAATAGCCAACAGACATGTTGCAACCAGTGAAGCCTAAACTGACCAGAATCAAATATATGATTGCACAGTTTAAACAGTGAGATTTGTATATTCTTGGAACTGATGACTGATCTAAAGGAAAGGACATTCCAAAAAACACAGCATCATAGTTTTCAGTTCCGTATCTGCAGGGAAACAACCCAGGTCAATCCAAACCACGCAGGGTAGAGCTGAAGTGTGAACACCCAGAATCACTGCCACACAACGTGACTGGAGCCTGTTGTCAGGCTGAAATGTGCTCCAACTCCCGGATTTCACCACCATGCTGTAGCACTGAGGAAGCCGTCTTCCAAACAGTTCAATCTGATCATCCAGGGCAACTGATTCTCTCTGATTAATTTTGTCCTAGAAGGGAAAACATAGCACTCATGGCAAGTTTGCAACGTTCCTTGTTTCAGCAACCAATCCATCATAATGAAAGATCACGCTTAGAGACTTACAATTCTAAATAATATTAATTCAGTGGCCTTATGATATAACTCTGGAATTTCCCGAACTTTGCCACGGGAGAAAATGACAACAATCTCTCTTTGTCATACTAATGTTTGATTTCAAACGCCATATTTCATCCTATTTATGTAACGCATTAAACAACTGTGCTTGTCCTTAGGTGATTCTGTCAGTATTACAGTGTTTGTATAACAAGACAAAGAGGGTGAAATATTTCTCAACGTTCCCTTTAGGTATGAGTATACGTTGTGTGTGTGTATGCGCGCGTGTGTGTGTGTAAGAGAGAGACAGACAGACAGACAGACAGACAGACAGACAGACAGAGAGAAGTGTGTGTGTGTGTGTGTGTGTGTGTGTGTGTGTGTGTGTGTGTGTGTGTGTGTCTGTATGTGTGTGTGTGTGTCTGTGTGTGTGTGTGTGTGGGTGGTAGAGGTTCGCAGATACAAACCCCTCTTCCTTCCCCACACCCGCTTCGTCTCTATCTCTGTCTCTGTCTCTGTCTCTCTCTCTCTCTCTCTCTCTCTCTCTCTCTCATTTCAGAAAACATGGTTAAGAGAACTTTAACTGTCGTTGGTCTTTATGTAGGATTATCATGTTGATTATGTAAAACTTTGTAAATTACATTTTACGCCCCCAAAATTTTTCAGTCTCAAAAATATTGACTTCGCCTGACTCTTCTCCTTTTTCTAAAGAGTGATCATAATTAACCGCTATCTGTTTCCATCTTTGCTTGCTTCTTTCTTCCATGTTAGCCCAAAACATCACTCCCTCTTGAACCATTCGCTGGAAGACAAACAGTATACGTGTGTGTATGGGGTGGGGTGGTGGGAGGTGGAGGGGTGGGGCGGGGAAGCTTTCCATTTCTCATTGAGCCTTTGGCAAATATGCAGTCTTCATTATGCGGCTTGGGGAGAAGCTAACGATTTTTCAGAGAGAAAATCTGGACTGACACGGGGCACAGAGAAGGCGATGACTTTGTTCTAATTAGTGGCCCAAGTGGCTTAAAGACATGATGAGTTCCACCCGCCCCGTTCCTGCTGCTGCCACTTCGCCGCCAGCTCTGCACACCTAGGAATGACGAGGCTGTGTTCTTTGAATGCCTCACACACAGGAATGACGAGGCTGTGTGCTTTGAATGCCTTCACACACAGGAATGACGAGGCTGTGTGCTTTGAATGCCTTCACACCTAGGAATGACGAGGCTGTGTGCTTTGAATGCCTTCACACCTAGGAATGACGAGTCTGTGTGCTTTGAATGCCTTCACACACAGGAATGACGAGGCTGTGTGCTTTGAATGCCTTCACACCTAGGAATGACGAGGCTGTGTGCTTTGAATGCCTTCACACCTAGGAATGACGAGGCTGTGTGCTTTGAATGCCTTCACACCTAAGAATGACGAGTCTGTGTGCTTTGAATGCCTTCACACACAGGAATGACGAGGCTGTGTGCTTTGAATGCCTTCACACCTAGGAATGACGAGGCTGTGTGCTTTGAATGCCTTCACACATAGGAATGACGAGGCTGTGTGCTTTGAATGCCTTCACACACAGGAATGACGAGGCTGTGTGCTTTGAATGCCTTCACACCTAGGAATGACGAGGCTGTGTGCTTTGAATGCCTTCACACTTAGGAATGACGAGGCTGTGTGCTTTGAATGCCTTCACACTTAGGAATGACGAGGCTGTGTGCTTTGAATCCCTTCACACTTATGAATGACGAGGCTGTGTGCTCTGAATGCCTTCACACCTAGGAATGACGAGGCTGTGTGCTTTGAATGCCTTCACACCTAGGAATGACGAGGCTGTGTGCTTTGAATGCCTTTACACACAGGAATGACGAGGCTGTGTGCTTTGAATGCATTCACACATAGGAATGACGAGGCTGTGTGCTTTGAATGCCTTCACACATAGGAATGACGAGGCTGTGTGCTTTGAATGCCTTCACACATAGGAATGACGAGGCTGTGTGCTTTGAATGCCTTCACACACAGGAATGACGAGGCTGTGTGCTTTGAATGCCTTCACACCTAGGAATGACGAGGCTGTGTGCTTTGAATGCCTTTACACACAGGAATGACGAGGCTGTGTGCTTTGAATGCATTCACACATAGGAATGACGAGGCTGTGTGCTTTGAATGCCTTCACACATAGGAATGACGAGGCTGTGTGCTTTGAATGCCTTCACACCTAGGAATGACGAGGCTGTGTGCTTTGAATGCCTTTACACACAGGAATGACGAGGCTGTGTGCTTTGAATGCCTTCACACATAGGAATGACGAGGCTGTGTGCTTTGAATGCCATGGGACAGCAGGCCTGATGGGATCCAGAGAAAATAGGCTGTACATGCTGTTGAAAACGGAGTTGTATGATTATCAATGTATCCAATGTCAGTGCAGTGTAAATAAACAGAATTTCTGTCAACAGTTATTTCCTGGAATCGAAGTTGTCCGGTCCAGATACTTAAGGGCCAAACAATGAAACGTTTCTTTTGGTATCTGCACACGTTTAATACACTTAGGCAGTGTGTCATTTCAGTCACCGGCGTTTAAGTTTTCTGGCCTTGGCGGCGTGAAGCAGCGGTGACCATGGGGACATCTCCGCACAGCTTCCACGGCCGTCAGTGAGGTTGTAGACACAGTGCTGATATGGGGACATCTCCGCACAGCTTCCACGGCCGTCAGTGAGGTTGTAGACACAGTGCTGATATGGGGACATCTCCGCACAGCTTCCACGGCCGTCAGTGAGGTTGTAGACACAGTGCTGGTATGTGCTGACTGGCAGCAGCAGACCAAAATGCCAGAGTCGATGGGAAAAAAATCACCTGAGATGGAGCAGAGGGGAGGGGGGGGGGGGAGGATGGGATGGGAGGGAAGGGTCTGGACTCTTGCCAAAACGTTGGCGGCTGTTCTTACAGCTTCTTTCAGCGCTTAAAGGCTAAGATGGATGCGAGACTCGTTACTTTATTTTTCATATACATTGACTTGTGTCTGCCACTGCGTTTTGTTCAAATCGTCGGTAAAGCAATTTTGCATAACAGGGCTTCCAGAACTGTCACTTCAGCCAAACAAGTTCAACTGGAAATCTGAAAGCGAGCCAGTGGATTGTACTCTCTCTCTCTCTCTCTCTCTCTCTCTCTCTCTCTCTCTCTCTCTCTCTCTCTCTCTCTCTGTTCGTGTGTGTTTTTGTGTGTGTGTGTGTGTGTGTGTGTGTGTGTGTGTTGTGTGTGTGTGTGTGTGTGTGTGTGTGTGTGTGCGTGCGCGCGTGTGCGTCATGTAACAGAGAAAAGTGGAAAGGAGGACAGGCGGAGAAAGGCAGGCAGGGAGAAAAGGGCATTAGGGAGGAATCATAGGAAAGGTCCACATGGAATTCCCTGTTCAAGGCATCGCTGTGACACTGTCAAGGTGACAGGGAGAAAAGGACATGAGGGAGGAATCATAGGAAAGGTCCACATGGAATTCCCTGTTCAAGGCATCGCTGTGACACTGTCACGGTACACACTGTCTCGGTCACCTAACGTTGGGTTATAGAAACATAGAAACCAAACGGCACGGCTACACTCCGTCCTTTTCCCCGAGTTTCAGAAATGACGCCAAAATACTCAGCATTATGGGCTAATCAAAGGCAGATTGTTCTAACAAATTAAATTAATTTGAAAAGCATTTTTTATGTCTGTTCTTTGTAGCGCCTGAAGATGATCTGTATGTCAGGAGCTGACTTGTCTGCTTCGTACTGTGCACCAAGCGTTGCTTTGCATCGTGGTTATTGTGTTCATTTGTCTTTCGCTTTCCTTCATCAGATCCGTCTGTTTAAGGAAAAATGATCTGTAAGAGTCTATGTGTAGAATCAACAGTAACATCCATGTATATTTGTGACAGAATGAAGAAATAATCTTGAAACTGGAAGTGGGTATGCTCTTCTTATAAATGTCTTCTTTAGCCTTATTCCGGAGAATGGTATGCATACAAATAACTGGTGGATTTTGATTACTGTGTATACAAATCACCACTCGTGGAGGCTCAATGTTCTCATCATTAGCAGTCTATTGAGTGTTAGAGTGTTTGCATGTGTACCTTGTTCCTTGCTGAACGCCGTGAGTGGTGTCTTTTGCCTGTAGGCTACTTCATCCCTAGTGGTTTGATATTTTGTCCTTTGGCTAGACCTCGGTCTAAAAGGCAATACTACAACAGGGATTAGTATGGTGCCTGTCAATTGCTGTTTCTCGTCATGATGCCAATAAAGGAAAAGAGTGCCTTCGTTGGATAGGAGAAAAATGAAAGGAAACAAAGAAAAGACTGAATGAAGCTGAATCAGCCTCGAAAAGAAAGAAGAAAAAAAAGATTTGGGATCCAAAACGGTTTGAAGATGTTAAAATGCACAGTTGCACTATCTTTTTTTTTACCCGCTCACAGCTTCATTACTTTCCAGATTGTTTTACAAGATAGCGTTGTTCTTATGAGCCTTTGTAACCAATCTCAATCACCACGATTTAAGCATGCATACATACATACATACATACATACATACATACATGCATACATACATACATACAAATATACATACGCACACAAACTTATACTATCCAGATCCTTATTATCTCGTTGCTTAGCTTTCCTCATGGCTAGCCTCTTTTTTTGCGTTGATTGGGGAAGAGGCCAGCTCGTGAGATTTTTATGTAATCCGTCTATACAACTTTTTTTTCTTACTTTCTGGGTTTTTGTTTGTTTGGTTGGTTTGGTTTTTTATTTTTATTTTCATTTTTTTCTTTGTTTGTTTTTGTTTGTTTTTTCACTCGAGGGATGAAGGGGGAATCGGTTGAATGGGAAAAAGAGAGGAAAAGGGAAATTTAGACTCAGAATGTGGTTCAAACGTGGACACATCACAATGTGTTATACACAGTTTTTGCATCACTCCGGCACATGTAATTCGTCTTTACTGTTGTGTTTTACTGTTGATGTTTTTTATTTTTATTTTGTGTGTGTGAGAGAGAAAGAGAGAGAGAGAGAGAGAGAGAGAGAGAGGAGAGAGAGGAGAGAGAGAGAGAGAGAGAGAGAGAGAGATTGAATATGGCAGAATGAAAATATCAATAAACCAAATATTAGTACATAAATGAACCCAGATCCTTCATATCAAACGTCAGAATGTTGGAGTCTGCAGTCCATGAGTAACAGAACATACAGATGTATGGTGACACTATCACGAAAGACGAGAAAGAGGGCGGCAAGAAGTACTGCCTGTTGTGCATCAGCTTCTTTTTGTTCCTTTGGTCTTTGAGCGGAACTGGAACCCAACGGTTATGCAAATACTGGCTGATCCAGGTCTACGTCCTTATGGACACCCCACATCGCTGTAGTCTGATTTTGAGTTTATCCCTTTAAACTTGATCAAAAGGTTTTTTTTCCATGTCCAGCCAGACAGCAAGCATGTGCTTATTGTCCTGGGAGCATGGGGTACTCGTAAGACATTCTAGTCCTGATTCAGTGATCGTGGACCAATTAGTTGATTTATAACAAAGCTTGTTAGCAGTAGGACACATTAAAGCCTTGTACAAACGGATATGTTCCTTGTTCTTTTTTTCAGACATTAAAACAACGTTCATATACAAAAACACACACACACGCACTCACACACACACACACACACACGCACGTACACACGCACGTACACACACACACACACACACAAACACACACACACACACACACACACACACACACACACACACACACACCACACACACACACACCAAAACGCACGTTTATTTGTGTTAATATATCTGTCTAGTGACTCGCCTATACACTTCCATCCGCCATCATAGGTAGGTATCTTTGCTCATGTCGATGTCTAACCATCTGTTTCTGTCCTTTTCATCAGGAATTCCCTTGGTCAGATGACGTGCATTCCACACAGGATATACCTGGCTACGCCATAGTCAACAAACCGTCGGCCCTCAAATCCGAAAGTTTACGGCGAAATGGCAATAACGGCGGAGTGAAGAAGGTCACTATGGCACCGGATGTCGCGCTCGATGCCGACGTGAGAGCGCCTGCACTGCAGACGACCTCAGGTAACTTCGCGCAGATGCGTATGTCTCCAGCCACTCCAGACTTGGCCCTGGCATCACCGGCTTCCCCAGGTTATCGCACCCTAGGATCGTATGCAGTGACTGATGCCGGTGGAATGTCCAGGGGACAGAAGGCGTCAGGTGTATCTGCCATGGAGTCCTTCGATCAGAGGAGCTACGCCCAACAGCAACAGTTTCAGGACATACAGCAACAAAAGTTGAAACACCAGGTATCCGTGATGCGTACTCGGAGCGTGACATCTGTTTTGTTAAAGAAGCTATTCATGTATAGGTAGATCTTGACACTGGATGTCTGCCTAGGAATAATTTCATTGGTCCAAGTATTTGATGTCATTTCATTGGTCCATGTGTTTGATATATCTTTTTCTTTCTCTCGATCTGATCAGCGGAATCACTGTCCACTGCGTGAAGTCCCAGCAAACATGGAGACACTGAAACAGACAGACACAAGCATGCATGTGTACACAAGTATAATTGAAGGTGTGAACGTAATCAAAAGCACAAAGTTCAGACTCACACTAAAACCCTTTTAACTGGTAAACTTGTACTATAGAAAGTAGTGTGCACTCAGTTACACAGCCGCAAAGATGGCATAGGATTCTTCTATCTCCAGCATGGATATCATGCATTCTACAACATGAGCAACATTGACTGCTCTCCACCCTGTGCTTAGTAGTCAGCTGTATTGTAACACCTTGTAATTAAACATGTGTTGCTGACCATTGTTGCTGACTGCGAGCCCCACTCACTGAGTTGTTGTTTGCTGCTGTCCATCACAGGCCAGCCAGCAGGCGGTGGAACGTCAGCGGACTGACATGGACGTCCAACAGAAACGACAGCAGCTGGAGTTACACCGTCAGCACCTGATGCAGCAACAACACAGACAGCAGCAGCCACCCCATCACTTCAGAGTGCAGGTGCAGCAGCCGTCTCAGTCCCAGCCTGTGACTTACGCACAGATCCAGCGCTTTCCCATTCCTGTGCAACATTCCCCGTCGCCCTCCGTGTCCTCTCAACAGTCCTCCGTGTTCACCAGTGCTACTGGCAGTCTCAGTGGAGGAGCAGGGGGAGGAGGCAGTGGATTTACCGCTGTGGTAACGGGAAGTAACATCGGAGGAGGAGGCGGTTACGGTGCTGGCATGGGAACCGGAAGTAGTCTGGGTACGGCGCAGACTTCCTCTTCCTTCAGCAGCTACAAGATCCGGACCCAAGGTCTGCAGTATCAGAGCGGGCGGCCCTACATGGAGGACGACGACTATGACAACCCTGCGGAAGGCATGCCCATCTTGGCTCAGAGTTCCCTCACCACCTCAGCCAAGGGGGTCAGCTTCAGCGGAAGTGGTCACAATAACGAAGCGGAAGTTCCCGAACCAGCTCCATTGCAGTATCCGTCAGAACGCCGTCCAATGACATTTGAGCAGCAGTCCTCCTCCAAAATGAGCATCTATGACAACGTGCTGTTTCCCTACGCTGAGGCTGAGGGAGAGTGATGGGGAAGGACGATGATGGAGCTGATGTTCAGGCTGCGGAATGTTGTTGACTCTACTCTCCTTCTTACTGCTTATAGAAATGGTCAAAAAGGAAAGAAATCTGTTCTCTCTCTCTCTCTCTCTCTCTCTCTCTCTCTCTCCTCTCTCTCTCTCTCTCTCTCTCTCTCTCTCTCTCTCTCTCTCTCTTACTCACACACACACACACAAACATTCTGTGCGCGCACTTAAAACATGACAGTTGACACACTATGAGAGCAGTGTGTAAAAGGGCTGTCAGAATTCAGTCAGACTGCAAAGGAAAGAAGAGAGAGACAAACGGTATGAACTACCTGTGACAACTCTGGGGTTCCAGAAGGAACCTCTGTTCTAGTAACAGCCCTGATATGGCCCTTTGCGGTCGGCTGGGCTATAAGCAACATTATCTTATCTTATCCTGTTCTAGTACTATGGCATTCTGTACATCAGTGCAGTGTACATGTACACAGAGTGCACATTTTGATGTTTGGAAGAATGCTATAGAATGTGACAAAAATATGAATGCGACAACGAAAAGAAAAAAAAATTGAACTTTACATCAATATCTTGTGGTTATGAAAAGGTTTGCAGCACATTGTTTTAAAGAAACTGCGACATGGTAAATGTCGGGACAGTAGCACTGCACACTTGCTTTCCATGTGCCAAAATCACTCGATCGTGAAGAGACCACTCGTTACGTTGTGCTCAACAGGACGGCTGAGTGTGCTGTCCACAGTGACCAACTGGGCGTGAGTTGTAGCACCGAGTCGTGGCTGAGGAAAGTCCCCCAGTCCCGAGAGGTGTTCACACCACGCTGCAGTCATGAGGGGAGAGGTACAGTTTCAAATGGCGGAGGTTACGTTCTCATTCTTCAATGCCTGCAATGGTGTTCGCTGTGGTTGTGTTCGCTGTGGTGGTGTCTTGGTGGTGTTTGCTGTGATGGTGTTCACTGTGGTGATGTTCACTGTGGTGGTGTTCACTGTGGTGATGTTCACTGTGGTGGTATTCACTGTGCTGGTGTTCACTGTGTTCACTGTGGTGATGTTCACTGTGGTGGTGTTCACTGTGGTGGTGTTCACTGTGGTGATGTTCACTGTGGTGGTGTTCACTGTGGTGGTGTTCACTGTGGTGGTGGTCACTTGTGGCTGTTCTGATCTGACATGCAGGGCACCACCAACTAAGCGCCAGACTGGCTGTCTTTGCTTTATCGCGGTCTGTCCCTTAGAACTCGCCGACCCCAGCAGCTAAGATCACCACAGGAGCAGGGCACAAAGATACGAGCACGTGAGAATTTTTATAACAATAAATCAACAAAGAGAAGGCTGTAAAAGGGGGAACTTAAAGAGCAAAATGCGTGTTGGAAATGTGATGAAGTCATGATATTTTACAAATGTCTGGAAATATCTTGACGCCATATGAGCAGGGAGGGGAGAGAGAGGGGGGATGGGAAGCGAGAGGAGTGCCGGTGTAGGGAAGAGAGACGAGGGGTGGGTGGATGGTGGAAATGAAAATGGTAGATGCAGTGAAAACAACAGATTTGAAAAATGATAAAAATGAAAGAAACAAAAATCACTGATGGTAATCGGAGGAAGAAGTCAGAAGGGGAGTTAATGGTGTGGTGTTTAGATGGGATCAGGTGGATGGACTCGAGGGAGGGTAATGGGGAGGGAAGAGGAGGATTTTGTTGATGGAGAAGGCTGGCGGAATGTGAGGATGGTATGAGGCAGTAGGAGGGTTTGGGAAGAGAGAGGGAGTGGGTAGCAGGGGGAGAAGAGGACGGGCCATGGGAGAGGAGTGTGTGTGTGTGGGGGGGCGGGGGGGGGGGGGTGTTCTTCCATACCATCATCCCCATCCAACCTAACAGCAGAAATATGTTCACACATGTCTTCTACAAACCCACTGATTTAATGCCGCTGCTGGCTGTACTCATCGCGTCACCCTCCGGCGACAAAGTAAGAGCATACCGTTTTGGCCGGTACTCTGGTACAGGAGAGTGCTGCGATGACACCGACTTCCCTAAGCAAGCGCAAATCCTGGCTTATTCTTCACGAACAAAACATGGCTTATTCTTCACGAACAGAACATGGCTTATTCTTCAGGGAACATGGCTGCTTCTTCACAGAACATGGCTTATTCTTCAGGGAACATGGATGCTTCTTCACAGACCATGGCTTATTCTTCACAGAACATTGCTTATTCTTCACAGAACATGGCTTATTCTTCACAGAACATGGCTGCTTCTTCACAGAACACGGCTTATTCTTCACCGAACATGGCTGCTTCTTCACAGAACATGGCTGCTTCACAGAACTCGGCTTATTCTTCACAGAACACGGCTTATTCTTCACAGAACATGGCTTATTCTTCACAGAACATGGCTGTTTCTTCACAGAACATGGCTTATTCTTTACAGAACATGGCTTATTCTTCACAGAACATGGCTTATTCTTCACAGAACATGGCTGCTTCTTCACAGAACATGGCTTATTCTTCACAGAACATGGCTTATTCTTCACAGAACTCGGCTTATTCTTCACAGAACATGGTTTATTCTTCACAGAACACGGCTTATTCTTCACAGAACATGGCTTATTCTTCACAGAACACGGCTTATTCTTCACAGAACATGGCTTATTCTTCAGGGAACATGGCTTATTCTTCACAGAACACGGCTTATTCTTCACAGAACATGGCTTATTCTTCACAGAACATGGCTTATTCTTCACAGACCATGGCTTATTCTTCACAGAACATGGCTGTTTCTTCACAGAACATGGCTGTTTCTTCATAGAACATGGTTTATTCTTCATGGAACATAGAACATGTCTTATTCTTCACAGACCATGGCGTATTCTTCACAGAACATGGCTTATTCTTCACAGAACATGGCTGTTTCTTCACAGAACATGCTTTATTATTCACAGAACATGGCTTATTCTTCACAGAACATGGTTTATTCTTCACAGAACATGGTTTATTCTTCACAGAACATGGCTTGTTTCTTCACAGAACATGGTTTATTATTCACAGAACATGGCTTATTCTTCACAGAACATGGTTTATTCTTCACAGAACATGGTTTATTCTTCACAGAACATGGCTTATTCTTTACAGAACATGGTTTATTCTTCACAGAACATGGCTTATTCTTTACAGAACATGGCTTATTCTTCACAGAGCATGGCTTATTCTTCACAGAACTCGGCTTATTCTTCAGGAAACATGGCTGCTTCTTCACAGAACATGGCTTATTCTTCAGGAAACATGGCTTATTCTTCACAGAACATGGCTTATTCTTCACAGAACATGGCTTATTCTTCACAGAACATGGCTTATTCTTCAGGAAACATGGCTTATTCTTCACAGAACATGGCTTATTCTTCACAGAACACGGCTTATTCTTCACAGAACACGGCTTATTCTTCACAGAACATGGCTTATTCTTCACAGAACATGGTTTATTCTTCACAGAACATGGCTTATTCTTCACAGAACACGGCTTATTCTTCAGGGAACATGGCTTATTCTTCACAGAACATGGCTTATTCTTCACAGAACATGGCTTATTCTTCACAGAACATGGCTTATTCTTCGCACAATATGGCTTCATAGCTTATTCTTCACAGAACATGGCTGTTTCTTCACAGAACATGGCTGCTTCTTCACAGAACATGGCTGTTTCTTCACAGAACATGGGTACCCCCAGGATGTTGTCAATGAGGTCCTGCACCTCGCTTTGTAGGGCACATTGTCGCCAGCGACAATTTGTGTCTGTCATGAAGACACCAGTTGTCGCCTCCAGCACATATTGTCTCCCGCTCAACAATTCATGTCGGGAGTATCTACAGTTTATGTTTGAAGTAAATGTATTTCGGCATAGGCCTACCATTTATTTTCCCTAAGATGTAATTATTCCATTGTCCATCGCCCCTGTGTCTCTTTTACTTCATTGTTTGTACCTGCTAAAACTTCATTACCCCGCCACGAGAAACATATGCAACGAATTCATTTATTTAGTGAAATATGTTGTAAGACTGCCTTTTAATGGGGGATTGGATTTCACCATCCCAGGAGGTCGCTGAGACACCGCTGCATGATATTTTTTTATAATTTCGTATGCTTGATTACTTTGTCTACCCCGGACCAATGTAAGTGAAGCAAGGTGTGAGTGTCAGAGGCAATGGGTCTGGTTTGTAGCACAAAGTAACAGAGTGCAGTCAGACTGAGTTATGTATCCCTGGGGAAGTGTTTCAAACACACAGTCTTTGAAAACAAATGAATACTAATGAATGATCCAATCAAAGAAACAAAATTCGATCGAGAGATTGGTAGTCCCTTTACGGCTCAGTCACGTCAAGCACAGTGATCGGATGTCCTGAGTGAAGCTGCTGAACTGCCCACTGATATGGACAGCACTGAATGCCCTCTGCAGACGCTGGATATCCATTCTTTCCCCTCCTCGTGTTCCTTGTCTTAAACTTCCACAAGGGAGGAAGCCGACAACTCACGCCCTCTGAACTAATATTTCCCGTAACAAAAGTCGATCTTTTCTGCTCTTACCCTGTCTACGTCTTCTGGCTCAGTCTCTCTTATCCCTGTGTTGTCAGTCACTCTGTGTGTGTGTGTGTGTGTGTGTGTGTGTGTGTGTGTGTGTGTGGGTGGGTGGGTGGGTGCGCGCATGCGTGAAAGAGAGTTGAATGTGTAGGGTGAAAGGAATACGGGTGAAGGAGTGAGGAAGCGAGAGTGTATTGTGAAAAAAAAAAGAAGAGGCGTGAGGGGAGGGGCCGGGCGGTCTTTTCACCTGCAGATTAACTGAACCTTTCTGTCCTGTCGTCTTATTCAACATCAATACATAGAGAGATCACTGAACCTTTCTGTCCTGTCGTCTTGTTCAACATCAATACACAGAGATCCCTGAACCTTTCTGTCCAGTCGTCTTGTTCAACATCAATACATAGTAAGATCCCTGAACCTTTCTGTCCAGTCATCTTGTTCAACATCAATACATAGAGAGATCCCTGAACCTTTCTGTCCAGTCATCTTGTTCAACATCAATACATAGAGAGATCCCTGAACCTTTCTGTCCAGTCAAGACGTTCAATATCAATACATAGAGATCCCTGAACCTTTCTGTCCAGTCGTCTTGCTCAACATCAATACACAGAGATCCCTGAACCTTTCTGTCCAGTCGTCTTGTTCAACATCAATACATAGAGATCCCTGAACCTTTCTGTCCAGTCGTCTTGTTCATCATCAATACATAGAGATCCCTGAACCTTTCTGTCCAGTCGTCTTGTTCAGCATCAATACATAGAGATCCCTGAACCTTTCTGTCCAGTCGTCTTGTTCAACATCAATACATAAAGAAATCCCAACAGAAACGCTTTTTTTCGAGTGGGGGAGGAGGGGGGGGGGGGATAGAAGGAGGCGTGTGTGTGGCCTGTACATAAACAATTATCGATTATTTTCACATCAGTCAACCAACCCGACAATATTTCAGTGCCTAGTAGGCCTACATGAGAATGGAATCTTGTGGAGAGATGATATTGTATGAATAGTGTGACATATCCTGGTCAACAGTTTCAAGTAGTATAGCACTTTTCTTGTTTTTTTTTTTTAAATAGCTATTGTGATATCTGTTGCTTTTATATACGTTGGAATTTTATCTATCATACAACAATGATGGTGATGATAATGATAGTTGTTGCTGTTATCATCGCTGTTGCTGCCGATGCTATCATTGATAACATTAATAGTATTGGTTGTACTAGTAATGGTACTCGACGTGGTGATATAAGTGGCCTTGTAGAACTTTGTTATTGTTGTCATGTAGAAAGAGAAGGAGAGAGGGAATTACAGCAGTGTGATTTGTCTCACGTTCATGTTGGCAAAGCGGTTCTCATTCACTCTGAAGAACATGGACGTTACTGTCAAGAGACAACAGAGAGAAAACGGCATCCAATGTTCTGTCACCTTCACAGTTTAATTCCGTTGTATTTGGTTTGCTGGAACCCTCATGGACTTAAACGTTTGTCCCCATTTCCTTCTCCCCATGGTAGAGAGAGTGAATAGAGAGGATAAGAGGAGCCTGAGAGAGAGAGAGAGAGAGAGAGAGAGAGAGAGAGCGATGAGCTAGAGCTATTTTTTTTCACTTGCAATTTAAACTATAGTGCATAAAGAGAGAGAGAGAGAGAGAGAGAGAGAGAGAGAGAGAGAGAGAGGAGAGAGAGAGAGATGAGCTAGAGCTACTTTTTTTTCACTTGCAAAAACTATAGTGCATAAAGAAATAGCATTTGAAATATAATTTCGGAAAAGCAGACGAGAGCTCACAGAACGAGAGAAATAGGGGAGAACACTAGCACTCATTTCCGATATTTCCTTTTTACCCATGCCTTTGTATTAGTACTCCCGGGGCCTTTAGAGCATTGCTCTGTGGTTTGCTATACACAGCGAAATGCATATTTCAGATCAGATATGTGCATGTCTCTTGTGTGTGTGTGTGTGTGTGTTGTGGAGGGGGGGGAGGGGCAGATATGTATAAGCACGCGTGTGCCTGTTCGCCTCCTGACGGGTAAGGAAGATTTTGGTGGGGGGAGGGGGGTATATGTTAAGGATTGTGAATTGTAGAGGGGGGGGGGGGGGGAGAAAGACCGTACAAGACTTTTTCAGGTCATCTGTAAATGGACACTACCACAGAAAACTATATGATGAAAAGGTTTCTTGTCAAAACAAATCTCGTGGTTATGAACGGCACTCTGGTAAGAGTTTCTCAAGTAAGAATTTCACAAACTGTTGGAACAGAAGATATGGAGAGCATTTCGCTTACATATCTGTGAAACTGCCAAGATGCAGGTCATGTCCAGAAAGGACGTGATGATTTTCATGTGTAAAGCAGAAGTCATATTCATCATACTGTTTTGCAGGACACTCATTTCAGTAAATATGTAGAAACTGTTGTTAAATGTAAGTGGAGTTACACCTCCTTCTTGTTTCATAGTTCATATTCTAGAGGTATAACGATACTGCTTAATGACGTACAGTCGGGCCCGCTTATAAGGAGCTCGGTTATAAGGAACCTCTTTTTTAAGGAGCAAAAAAAGTCATCCCCGATTTACATTGTTCTTTGTTATGACTTACAAAACCTCGCTTAGAAGGAGTTCGGTTATACGATACCTCGCTTACTGGGAGTGAAAAATTAGGCCCTAAACCGCACTGAGTCCGGTTATAAGGAGTGCCGATAGCACCGGCTTCAAACCGAAAGTAGGTCGAGTTATTTCATCTTTCCTGTAAGGGAGAATTATCGGTACTTGCTTCCGCGGAAACTTCCGCTCATCACAACCACCTGCCGCGCTACCTTCAAAGCGAACATGTCTGAACGCGCGAAAAAGAGAAAATCTCTTTCCCTCAGTCAAAAGCTCGACATTATAAGAAAAATAGAAGCCAACCCTCTACAAAGAAAGGCTGTGATAGCTGAGGAGCTGGGTATTCCGTTTACCACCCTCTGCAACATCTGGAGGGATCTCCAGAAATATGTAAACAATGTTGCCAGTGGAACCCAGGATCTATCGCGAAAACGATCACGCGCATCTAAACTGGAAACTGTGGATGACAATCTGCTTCAATGGTTTTCAGATGCAAGGTAAGGCTCGATTCTTTAGTTTTGTACTACCTGTTCATAAGTACACCCCCCCCCCCCCCCCCCCACCTCTCTCTCTCTCTCGTAATCTATCTCAAACGCTAACTGTGATTTTCTCGTGATTCTGTGATACCGTGACAACCATTGCAATACTGTGTGCGTGCCTACGTGTGTGTGTGTGTGTGTGTGTGTGTGTGTGTGTGTGTGTGTGTTATTCATGCGTTCGTGTGTGTGTGTGTGTGTATGTGCGCGTGCGCGCGCGTGTGTGTGTGTGTGTGCGTGGGTGTGGGTGTGGGTACACGTGTTACATATTTATGATGTTTTATGACGGTATTATAATGTAGCTTTTATTTTAATTTTTCTTTTATGTTCGTTCTGTTTGTTATGTGGGCATGTTGGAATTTACCCATTGGGGATGAATAAAGTGTATCTTATCTTACCTTCTCTTCTCATATCTCTCTCTCTCTCTCTCTCTCTTTCTCTTTCTCTCTTTCTCTCTCTCTCTCTTTCTTTCTCTCTCTCTCTCTCTCTCTTCTCTCTCTCTCTCTCTCTCTCTCCTCTCTCTCTCTCTCTCTCTCTCTGTGTGTGTGTGTGTGTGTGTGTGTGTGTGTGTGTGCGCGCGCGGCTCGTCCCAGCATTCCTCATTACTTCTTTGTTGACAGAACGGGACAGTAGCCCCAAACCGAAAGTCAATCATGCTGTGTCAAAGTGAGAGCTAGTGAGAGAGAGAAAGAGAGAGAGAGGAGCCGGAAGGGTTTCGGTTGCCCTTTGTGTATGTGTGTGTGTATGTATGCGTGTGTACATCTGTGTGGACATGCGTGTGTTGCTGATATTTTCGTTCACCAGACGGCTTAGACCTAGATCTCCTGTTGAACTAGATTTATTTATAGGCCTACTGTAGTGTTATTCCAGGTACTGTTCACCCTGTTAGGGGTTGTTTTTTTTTTTTTCAAATTCTTAGGTCACAAGGGGTACCTATGAACGGACCTGTGCTGAAAACGAAGGCCGAGGAGTTTGCTGCTTCTCTCGGCAGTGACGGGTGGACCTGCGGAAACGGGTGGCTGGATCGATGGAAAAGAAGACACAGCATCGTATTTAAAACGATGAGTGGTGGAGAAAGAGCAAGTGTTGACGAAACGAAAACAGATCAGTGGGTAGAAGAGGTCCTTCTACCAACTCTTGAAAAGTATGAAGAGAAGGATGTCTACAATGCTGATGAAACTGGCCTCTTTTGGCGACTTCTGCCAGACAAGACCTTCACCTTCAAGAAAGAAAAATGCAGAGGGCAGAAGAAGTCGAAGGATAGGGTTACTGTCCTCCTGTGTTGCAACATGGACGGTAGCGACAAACGTCGACCATTGCTCATCGGCAAGTTTGCTAATCCACGATGTTTCAAAAATGTGAAAAGATTGCCAGTGGACTACAAGTCAAACTACAGCGCCTGGATGACCAGCGACATTTTCTGTGAGTGGTTGCTGTCGTTTGACAGAGACATGCAAATGCAACGGCGCAAGGTGCTCCTTGTGATGGACAACTGCTCCGCGCACAAAATCCCCGAGCAGCCCTTGAAAGCAGTCCAAGTTCTGTTCTTGCCTGCGAATTCTACTGCAAAGCTCCAACCATGCGATACTGGAATAATACGCAACTTAAAGGTCCACTACCGACGCATGATGGTGCTCGGCATGCTTGCTCAGATCGACGGAGGTGTGAAGGCGAAAGAACAGCGGCCTGAGTTCGATCTGCGGGATGCTGTCAATCTGATCGATCAGTTGTGGCAGAAAGTGACCCCCACTACAATCAGCAACAGTTTCCGCCACGCCGGCTTCCAACTTGGATCTGAAGACCGACCACAGGAGCCTGTTCCTGCAGCCAGCTACGAAGAACAAGAGCCTCTCCTCACACGTCTATGCAAAGAGTGGGGCATTTCGCTCGAAGAGTACGTCAGTGTGGAGGACCACTTGCCGACAACGGACCCACCAACGTTCTCAGCATCTGCTACATCCACTTCGGCATCAAATGTTGCAGAAGCAGGGGCCACGGACTCATCAGAGGAAGACGAAGCAAGCGAAAAAGAGGCAGAAAGAGTCTCAGTTGGTGAAGTGTTAGGCTATGTGAGACAAATTAACTTGTACTGTCTGCAGGCAGGGTGTGGCGATGCAGTCACCAATTCTTTTCATGTGTTTAATGACCTGTTGATGAAACACATAGTGAATGCCCCCATCAGACACAGATCAGAGATTTCTTTACTTCAACTTCGAGTGACAATCTGAACTGTAGAGAAGACAAGACAGCGAAGGGTTCAAAACAAGTGGTGGGGAGGATGGAGATGATCGAAGTGAGGGAGGGAAAGCAGGGAATACAGAAACGGGGGGAAATTGCGAAAATGAGAAAGCAGGTGAAACGAAAGAAAGGGAGATGAAGGAAAAGAGCGGGGGGGGGGGGGGGGGGGGGGGGGGAGAATGCGGGGAACAAGGATGAAGAGACAGAAACGAGAAGAGAAACAGAAGGGCGGAAAAGAAAAAAAGACAGAGAATGATTGGGAAAGATCAGGAGGGAAGGATGGGTGGTTTGGAAGAAAGGGAGAAGGGCATGGAGGGGGAACGAAAGATGATTGGGATTTGAGAGAGGATTTCATTGAAAGAGAGAAAGAGAAAAGCATGCAAACGCCAAGGAAAAAGAAGGGATGGAGAAGAGGCACACAGAGGCGGAGAAAAAGGATGCAGGAGTAAATGCGGAGGAGTAGGGGGCAGAGAAGAGTGGGGGAGTGGATGGAATCGACCCGCAGAGGGAGAAACAGGAAAGAATGAAGGTGAAAGACTGCAAGGAAAGAGAGAAGATGACAATGGAAATGGAGGAAATAACTGCAATGTGGAAGAAAACTCTGATGAAGCGAGAAAAGAAGATGATGCATACACATGTAAAATCACCAGGGTACAAAATCCTGAGCCAGATCAGTTCCACCCGACTAATAAACATTGGCGAAAAGAGCAATGTTCAAGATTGGGCTTTCCATATCCCATAGATCTACCCGACAGAGAAATCAAGCAACAGCTTCGCCCACCTTCGCAGGTGGAGAACATTGTTGGAGACGGAAACTGTCTGTATAGGGCACTAGCTTTGAGCTTTGTGGGACTCAGGACAAACACGGGCGCCTGAAGGAGATCCTGGTAGATTTCATGCTTGAAAACCAGAAAACATTTGCCGGATATGTTGGTGGTGACCTTGCGAGTTACTTGACGAAAAACACAATGCAGGCCAGGGCATGGGGGTCCGACGTCGAAATTTTTGCCGCCGCAACCCTCCTGCAGACAACTGTGGTTGTGTACACAGCCATCACCCCTTCCTCCAGAAAGTGGCTCTCGCACACCCCTCTCTTCCGGATCCCAGATGTCCCACACTTTGAGGAGAAGATTTATCTCCGAAACTTATGCGGACATTTTGAAAGGGTGTCAAGTACCGTTTGAGCATGCAGGCCGAGTTCTCAAACAGGCGTACTCCTTAGATTTCTGGAACTAAAATGATGAATAACCTGTCAATGTTCCTTTACCATTTGCTTCCTAACGTAATGCCGTTTGGTCGCTGGTTGCTACAGCCATTTTTTTTAGTTTATTGTTTTTATTGTTGTTATAGTGACAGCAGGACCTATTCTTTCCTTCTACAATACATGTATTTCATTTTGATGATAATTTTTCAGTTTATTGTTGTTATTGTTGTTATTCTCACAAGAAAGTGAAATTAACCCAATGAAAAAATACATGCATTTCATTTTGATAATAATTTTTTATTGTTTTCATTGTTGTTATTCTCACAAGAAAGTGAAATTAAGCCAGTGACAGCAGGACCTATTTTTTTCCTTCTACAATACATGTATTTCATTTTGATGATAATTTTTCAGTTTATTGTTTTTATTGTTGTTATTCTCACAAGAAAGTGAAATTAAGCCAATGAAACAATACATGTATTTCATTTTGATGATAAGCGCATTGATAATAATGAGAAAAATGGTGTGCAGTGAGACTAGTCAGCGGTCTCAGATAAGTTTTATTTGTGTGGCATTATTTGCTTGCCACAAGGGCAGTCGCATTCTAACACATTATTGTTGTTCAATAGACATGAGTCTAAAGGGGCATTTATTTTCAATCCGTTGTGTGTGTTGTGTGTGTGTGTGTGTGTGTGTGTGTGTGTGTGTGTGTGTGTGTGTGTGTGTGTGTGTGTGTGTGTGTGCAGATGTGTGTGTGTGAAAGGAGGAGAGAGAGAGAGAGAGAGAGAGAGAGAGAGAGAGAGAAGCCCGCTTATAAGGTAGTTGGACTTGGGTTACTCCTTATATCCGAGAACTCTGTTAGAAGGAAGTTCGGTTATAAGGAGTAAAAAATTTGGTCCCAGAGCACTCCTTATAAGCGGGCCCGACTGTATTGGAATGTGAAATTTCAAAAGTGCATAAACAGAAAGACGGAAAATGTTTATTGGTTATTTTCGATCTGTGGAGTACGAGCGATATGGTAAACATCTATATGGACCCAACAGAGATCATGCCGATGTCTATACCTGCACATCACAGAGATCATGCTGATGTCTATCCCTGGACCTGACAGAGATCATGCTGATGTCTGTACCTGCACATCACAGAGATCATGCTGATGACTATCCCTGGACCCAACAGAGATCATGCTGATGTCTATCCTGGACCTGACAGAGATCATGCTGATGTCTATCCCTGGACCTGACAGAGATCATGCTGATGTCTATACCTGGACCTGACAGAGATCATGCTGATGTCTATCCCTGGACCTGACAGAGATCATGCTGATGTCTATACCTGGACCCAACAGAGATCATGCTGATGTCTATACCTGGACCTCACAGAGGTCATGCTGATGTCTATGCCTGGACATGACAGAGATCATGCTGACGTCTATCCCTGGACCCAACAGAGATCATGCTGATGTCTATCCCTGGACCCAACAGAGATCATGCTGATGTCTATACCTGGACCCAACAGAGATCATGTTGATGTCTATCCCTGGACCCAACAGAGATCACGTTGATGTCTATGCATGGACCTGACAGAGATCATGCTGATGTCTATACCTGGACCTGACAGAGATCATGCTGATGTCTGTGCCTGGACCTGACAGAGATCATGCTGATGTCTATGCCTGGACATGACAGAGATCATGCTGATGTCTATGCCTGGACATGACAGAGGTCATGCTGATGTCTATGCCTGGACATGACAGGTCATGCTGATGTCTGTGCCTGGACCCAACAGAGATCATGCTGATGTCTATGCCTGGACATGACAGATGTCTATGCCTGGACCCAACAGAGATCATGCTGATGTCTATGCCTGGACATGACAGAGATCATGTTGATGTCTATGCCTGGACCCAACAGAGATCATGCTGATGTCTATCCCTGGACATGACAGATCATGCTGATGTCTATGCCTGGACATGACAGATGTCTATGCCTGGACATGACAGAGATCATGCTGATGTCTATGCCTGGA
The DNA here is from genome assembly GCA_018398815.1 of Conus ventricosus. Taxonomy (NCBI): domain Eukaryota; kingdom Metazoa; phylum Mollusca; class Gastropoda; order Neogastropoda; family Conidae; genus Conus; species Conus ventricosus. The sequence continues at coordinate 38,388,884 of CM031619.1, read as the reverse complement.
CATGACAGAGATCATGCTGATGTCAGTACCTGGATCTCACAGAGATCATGCTGATGTCTATCCCTGAACCCAACAGAGATCATGCTGAATGTCTATGCCTGGACCTGACAGAGATCATGCTGATGTCTATGCCTGGACCTGACAGATCATGCTGATGTCTATGCCTGGACCTGACAGAGATCATCCTGATGCCTATGCCCATATAAGGACAAACTTTCAAAGCTCATGATATCATAGTGATAGGGGACTAGAACTCGGTTTTGAACCATTCCTACGACTATGATAACTGCAGTCACATCAACAACCGCACATCCCATGACATGGTATACAATAGGCTAAATGACTTATAGCAGCAGATATACATGGAGAAAGTGCACTCCGGGTTGTAACAGACAGTCATGACGGAAAAGCAGATCCCCTCAAGTACAGCAGGCTATGTTTTTTCTTACGTTGTCATCTTTGCAGTTTGAGAACCCGATATCTTTTATGGATATTGATTAACCTGTTCAATGATTAGTCTAAAGCTAACATTTGATAAATAAGACATTGACAAAACATATCGAAAATTCAACGGTTCGTTGACTTAGGATCAACATTTTGTAAACGAGGTAAATAAAATGATTGATAACGTTCTTGAAGGAGAGCAGCTAGTCATCATGATAAAACACTATTAAAAGACAATGCTAAGTCTACTACAGAACATGCCATCCTTGAAATATATTCTTAGACTTTGTGTTGATCAAAATCAAAGGAAAATCATTACTTGCGCAATGCTGAAAAAGGAAGACCAGAAGAGGAAGGCGAATCAGAAAACGACGTCCGAACATTCAACGAATTTGGTGATAAACTAGCAGGGTGCAAAACCTGCAACGGAAGATCTTCTGAGGTATAAAGCTAGGCGGCCTTCAGACGGGAAAAAAGTCATGAAATATTTTTACAACTTGGAAGAGAAACTATTTCGGTAAGCACATATCTTACCTGGTTATGAATGGTACAACAATACGTGAACCAAAGGAAATTTCCTCAGAAGTGAAATGTTATAGTGAAACCTCGTATACGAAAAGAACCGATAACTGCACGATCAAAGACAGTGTGGGAAATACTGAAGCTGTCAGAAGAAGAAAGATTACAGGAAGGGGATATACCATTAGAAGCAGGTTATACACTAAAAAACTTGGCAAAACGAGGAGAAAAAGCCCAGTTTCAGTCATTTTCGCATAAGATTTTCCAATGTTTTTTTTTCCTAACAGATAGGACCAGTGGACTCCGCTTATTTGAATCTAGGATGTAAATGAAATTTGCCCATAAAAAGCGAAATGTGTTCCCCTGCCCTGGGCCTTCTTTGTCTCAATAAAACACCTCGGGTGTAAGTAACTCAGCAAGAACTGCACTTCCACAGATTAAATATGTAAATGAACAATCCTCACCAAACAGTCATCACCGCCCTTCCTCTGTTGCCTATCAGCAGCAAAAAGCACCATGGCAAGGCAGTCCTTATGCCTGCCTGCTGACACCTATCTGGGAGGGTGGGGGTGGAGGACCTGTTTTTTTTTGCGTTTGTATCTGCATTATTTATAGCATTTAAAGAAGAAATATTTGTCGAATATTCATTTATATTTCTGTTGTTTATCAGACATTATTTGCACGTTTTTCTTCTTCGCTTGTATATTGCATTAAAATTATTTCAAAGTGAAGTTCTTGATTTGATGAACTTGATCTCTTTGTGTATGTTGAAATAGATTAGACATGTCTTGTGACTGATAGAAAAAAAGGTAATGAAAACCTGAAATGGAGCCACACTCGTTAATCTGAAATCGTGATTTTGAGGATATAGATGCTTGTGTGTTGTTCAGGAATACATGCTCGTGTTATGCGGTTTGATGCTTCTAATTAAGGTTGTTTTTTGCTGTTGTTTTCTACTCAAGATGTAATTTTTGTGTTATGGTTACCCCAAAAGATGTTCCGAGATATGGCGTCTGTGTTGTGATTGCTGGTCTCCCAAATATGCGTGACTTTAATGGATAATGGTTTGACGTTGTACTTTCCAGGTTGTGAAATGTGTATCAAAACTGTGTTCAGTGTCTTTTTTTTTTTCAAATCCGTTGTAGCCACTGCACCCTCTGTGACCATGGCATGCATCCCTTTTTTTCCCCGTTTGCCAACATAGCTGGTGATAGTCATGATTACGCAGGTGAGTGATTTCAACTGATGGAGGTTGGGGGAGGCGGATGAGCGGCTGCCTGTCTGCTGTCTTCGTGTTCATTGTATTTCAATGCCAATCCCATTTCTGCTTTGCTGATTTTGATGTTTCAATAAATGAATAACCGAACGTTTTGATGAGACACCACCTATCCGCTGTAGCCAGTTGGTTTTTGCTTCACTGTGACCGTGAACATAGAAGTGGGGTTGAAGGGAAGTTGCCAGACAGATCAGTGTCAAGGTATATGTGTTTGGAAAGATTGCCCACTCCTTCATTGTGCAGTCACACCACACTGGGACATGGCATGAACCGTTTTCCTTTCCCAGGTGCTGCTGCCCGTTTCAGCCTTTGGATCAGAATGATGTTACCTCCTGTCAATAAAGAAAAAAAAATTATAATCTTTCCTTGTTTACTTTCAAAGGAAAAATTAAAGTTGGCATGGTATTTTGAACATATTGAGTGTGTGTGTGTGTGTGTGTGTGTGTGTGTGTGTGTGTGTGTGTAAGTTGGCATGGTATTTTGAACATATTGTGTGTGCGTGTGTGTGTGTGCGTGCGTGCGTACGTGTGGGTGTGTGTTTCTGCATGTTCGTTTAATATGTTTTTGTGAAATACCTGTATATGTATGTATAGGTTTTTTTTCATGTCGCTCTTATTGATCTGACCATGATGGAGACTACGAGGTGGGAGAGGACAGGTTGGTGGAGAACGAGACCGCTGTTTGAAATAGTGATTAAACAGTTGTTTTTACACACGCGCACACATGCGTGCGCACATACACACATATACGCACAAATGCACACACACATACACACACACGCGCACGCATACACACATGCAACACGCGTGCACACACACACACACACGTGTACACTCACACACACACACAAATGCGTGCACGCACACAAATGCACGCGTACACACACATACACACGCACGCACGCTCGCGCCCGCACACACACACGCACGCACACACACGTGCGCACACACACACACACACACACACACACACACACACACACGATGGTGACCAGGTGCCGAGCCGATGCTCTTGGCATCACAAGGAATGGGAAACTTCTTGTTTCCATATTAATCCACAAACCAAAACGTTTTAGGAGAGCATCAGATTAGCTGTCAGTAGTTTATGCCATTTTGTCTCGTGTAACATTCGTGTTACAACAGGAAACGATCCCAGTCCAGGAAATTCTCTGCCGATTCCTGGTCAGCGAGATGAGAGGTTGCTGACTCCATGTCAGGCGGCCTCTGACAGCTGAACAAGCCAAATCAATGCAGGCCTAAAAAAAAACATGTTCGGGAGGGAGGCAGTGTGGTGGGAGTGGGGTGGTGGAGGTGATGAAAATATCTTCCAAGTGGATGAGATTTAATAAGAAAAACAGCCAACAGTGCCAGACTCCATCAGGTGAAAACACTAGACACAGTCAGCGAAAGGTTAAAGGACTTGATCTTATCATGAAGTGGCTGAAGGTAAGTTCCTGTTCTAGTACAGTCAAATAAAAAATGAGGGCTATCGAGAATCTGACCACATGCACAAGCAAGTACCGGTTTTAATATCTGCATATCCATCCATTAACCCGCAGCCTATGTACAAGGTTATGGTTTGGGATATGCCCTGGGGGATTACAACATTTTCTTGTTGGATTAGTCATATCCCATCTGTGCTTCCGAACTGAATCTTCAAGGTATTGTTTCTGTCTCGTGTTCCAGATTGAACTTGTGAGAATGTGAATAGCTTCAGAAGAAGAAAGGACATCTCAATTCAAAGCATCAGATTATTTCTTGCAGCTTCCTTTGCATAAAAATCAGCTGTCATTGCCACATAAACTTGAATGCCTTGGAAACCATAACAAAGCTATATTGGTACCCGTGTTATTACCTGATGAATTGGAAATAAGATCTCACATACCATGTCTGAACGACTAGACTCCAATTGACAATGTAGAGCCGCAAGTGCTGATCCTGAGTCCCATAAGTATTTGTCTATGCATATAACAGGCATATCAATTATGAAATCTAGTGCTTTCAAACTGGCAAATAACTGCTGTAAACATAGAACATCCTTCTGTAATATGTAGACCTCTGTATTCCTTCCCTTTGCTCACCGGTTTGCCTTACACCCTGACCCACATGCAGGCACTCATGCAGACAGTCTGTCACACGCATACAGACACACACTGTATAGGAACATCGGTTCACATCTATAACAATGACTGACGAGTGAGACACTATGCAAAATCATCCAATCAAATTATAAAATCAGCAGATATCAGCACAACTGTTAGAAACAAAAGGAATTTGAAGTCTTTCACAAAGTTCAACAAAGCACCCCACCATGTGACATGTACATCAAAAGAAACTTACACATACACTCACATATGTGCACTCGTGAACAAACACACACACACACTGTCATCACAGCAACAAAATGACAATGTAATGAATATGAATCTGTTCACATCTTTTTCAAAATTGCAGATTAATTAAAGTTCAAATATTCTAGCTCGTGACATCAAGCATTTAATAATACAGATCAACTATTCCCCATCCACCCCTTTCCCTGAAACAAAGCATCTGATACAGATCAACTATCCCCCATCCAACCTCACACACTGAAACAAAGCATCTGATACAGATCAACTATCCCCCATCCAACCTCACAAACTGAAACAAAGCATCCGATACAGATCAATTATTCCCCCTCCAACCTCACACACTGAAACAAAGCATCTGATACCGACCAACTATCCCCCATCCTCAATTATCCCACATCCAACCCACACACTGAAACAAAGCACCTGATACAGATCAATTATTCCCCCTCCAACCTCACACACTGAAACAAAGCATCTGATACCGACCAACTATCCCCCATCCTCAATTATCCACATCCAACCCCACACACTGAAACAAAGCACCTGATACAGATCAATTATTCCCCTCCAACCCCACTCACTGAAACAAGCATCTGATACAGATCAACTGTCCCAACCCTTTCCCTGAAACAAAGCATCTGATACAGATCAACTATCTCCCATCTAACTCTTTCCCTGAAACAAAGCATCCGATACAGATCAACTATCTCCCATCTAACCCTTTCCCTGAAACAAAGCATCTGATACAGATCAACTATCCCCATCCAACCCTTGCCCTGAAACAAAGCATCTGATACAGATCAACTATCCCCCATCTAACCCTTTCCCTGAAACAAAGCATATGATACAGATCTGCTATCCCCTCTTACCGCACCCCCTGAAACAAAGCATCTAATACAGATTCACTATCCCCCCCCCCCCCCCCCCCCCCCCCCCGCCCCCCACTCCCCAAGTCCACCCCTTGAAACAAAGCATCTGATACAGATCCGCTATCCCTATCAAACCCAATCCCTGATACAAAATATTGGGTTTTCACAACCTCCTGGCAATCAATTCAATGCACCCTTTCCATTAAAGTAGAGCATGCAAGAAACAGCAATTATACAATGATTAATAAGTAAGCATTCACATAAAATCATCCATATTAAACAATGATTAATAAGTCATAATTCATATAAAATCATCCAATCAATTTGTATGATCATATATATCAGCACAGCTATTTAAGAAAAAAACAAGATGCTAAGCATATAAACGTACTCCCAGTTTTCCAAACCACTTATAAATCAGCCAAGTGCTTTGTGAGATAAGAAATAAAGGCAAAATAACGGTTTTAACGGTTATTTAACCGATGTACACTTTTGAAACTGGTATTTTAGTCCTCACTGGGCTAAAGCCTGTGTACATACCAAATTTCATCCAAATCGGACAATATGTCAAGAAAACGGTTTTTAACGGTCAGATTTTGAAACACTGCATGGAAATGCCATTTGTGTGTGATGACCTTTCTATATACAAAATTGCATTAAAATCCACCAATATATAAAAAAATAACGGCAAAATAACGGTTTATCGGTTATATAACCGATATACACTTTTGAAACCGGTATTTTAGTCCTCACTGGGCTAAAGCCTGTGTACATACCAAATTTCATCCAAATCGGACAATATGTCAAGAATAACGGTTTTTAACGGCCAGATTTTGAAACACTACATGGAAGTGCCATTTGTGTGTGATAACCTTTCTATATACAAAATTTCATTAAAACCCACCAATATATAAAAAATAACGGCAAAATAACGGTTTAACGGTTATATAACCGATATGCACTTTTGAAACCGGTATTTTAGTCCTCACTGGGCTAAAGCCTGTGTACATATCAAATTTAATCCAAATCGGACAATATGTCAAGAATAACGGTTTTTAACGGTCAAATTTTAAAACACTATATAGAAGTGCCATTTGTGTGTGATAACCTATACCAAATTTCATTAAAATCCACCTATATATAAGAAATAACAGCAGAATAACGGTTTTTAACGGTTGTTTAATCCATTTTCAGCATTACATCACTTACATATGGACAGAGGATCCGATTTGTCACAAGATCATCCAAACCGCTTATAAATTGGCCAAGTACTTTCTGAGATATTCCATAAAGAAGAAAACCCGTTACAGGCCGTTACAACTATTAGTAACGGCTATAACGGGGCAAACTAAAACATCAGGCATCATCTGTGACCCATAATGAACATACCTGCTAATTTTCATAAAGGTCGGCCAAGTACTTTCTGAGATATTCCATAAAGAAGAAAAACCGTTACAGGCTGTTACAGCCGTTAGTAACGGTTATAACGGTAAACTAAAACATCGGGCATTATTCGTGACCCATAATGAACATACCTACAAATTTTCAGAAAGATCGGTCAAGTACTTTCTGAGATATTTCATAAAGAAGGAAAAGTGTTACAGGCTGTTACAGCCGTTAGTAACGGCTGTAACGGTAAACTAAAACATCGGGCATCATCCTTGACCCATAATGAACATAACTACAAATTTTCAGAAAGATCGACCCAGTAGTTTTGTCTGGAGCGAGTGGAACACATTTTGACCACGGACACACACACAGACACACACAACACACACACACACAGACACACAGACAGCATTTCTTCGTTCCCATTCTAAAGTACTCCTGTTCTTTAAGAACTGGGAGTACAAAAAGCACAACCACACAATCTGATATGCCTATCAAACACATGCACACACAAACACATGCAAGCACGAGTGTATGCATACACAAACACACGCATGCACATGCACACACACACATCACCACAAACTTGATGGTAGATTGGAAAATACTGGTTGGCATCTCTTTCAACATAGCAGAGAAATTTAATTCCACATATGCTAGCTTGTGATATGTATCCTAGCCTGTAAAATCAAACATCTGACACAGAATGACTGTAGTGTAAGTGATGTAACTACTAGAATGTCATCCTTATCTCTTGTGTGCTATGGTCAGGCACAGTAAAAGAGCGTTGCCTTGGTCAAACTGGAACTTAGCCGTCTTGGTATATGTGCTGTGTGGATATATGTACGCCTTGGCAACCAACATAACCACCACTCCACACCCTGACACGATAATAACTATCACTTGATGCAGATTAACAGTCAGTGTGTGTGTGTGTGTGTGTGTGTGTGTGTGTTGACATACATGTCTGATTGTGTGGAAGCTGTAATATCTCTTTGAGGAAAAACTGTCAGACAAATGTAACTAATGCTTCACAATTCTTGTACAGATTTGCAGCAATTAATTTAATTGAGAGATACTGACACTGACAAATCTAAGTCATGCAATCAGAATAAGTTTCAGTCTCCTGCAGATATCATTTCCAAGAATACTTACAATCAAAATTAATGAATTCATCAGTGGTTTTGCCATCAATTAACATGACAAATAATATGGGTAACAAAATTACTTTTTAAATTTGAAACTTATGCATCTCACTTTTAAAAAAATGTAAGCAGAAAATATTATATATAATTAACCATATAAAACAACCAGTCAGATTATGAAATAAGCATGTATTAACTCAACACAAAAAGTGATAAATACAGTAGATTCTGATTATGAGAATGTTGAGGGGAGACAGATTTTTGCTTTCTTACATGCAAGGTTTCTTCTGTAAGAAACGCATCTCAAATATATAAAGCTTTGTCATGTTTCTTTTGACTGAGGTTTGAGCACTGATTGTACATTATGTCCTTTCTCTCCCTCTCTCTGCATGTGCATATGCATTGTGTGTGTGTGTGTGTGTGTGTGTGTGTGTGTGTGTGTGTGTGTGTGTGTCTAAGTGGACTTGCTGCCCCATGCACACTTGTATGTGCAATGTTTTCATCTCTGATTTCTCGATAGCATGGTCTCTCTGTTCCGCGGTGTTACTGTGTCAATCACTTCATAACTTTTGTTCTAGAAGAAAATAAACAGGACATATCTTGAAATATAACTGAAATAAAATTTTGTGTTCACTGGGATAACTTCTATTTCTTGTTTCCTGTGGAGTGGAGAGCAGTTTCTCCAAATTAGACTTTAAAATGACATCCATTCTTAATAAGCATGCATCAGACTTCCATCGGATGATGCACAGAAAAACCAAGTGTGAAAGCCCTGGTTGAAAAAAAAAAAAAGGATTCCTGGTTGATACTGTGAATGATATACCTCACAGTGACTCCGCTAGACAGCCTGTTGATTGTAAAGTGCATAGAGTTTTGTTATAGACTGGAATCAGGCACATTACTAATCATCATCGTTTTCTTTGTTGACATATTGTACACATAATTAGAGGTGTAGACACAAAGATATAAGCCAACTTGCTTCCAGTTCTGAAGCTTCCAACCTGAGGTCAGACCGCATGTTCACACTTGCTGAACTCACCACTTTTTTTTGGTATGAATTCCTGCATTTGTTGGAAGCTTGTATGTGCGTAGCCATCTACTGATGTGCTGTTGCACTCATATAAAGCTCAGCAACGACCACCTTTTTCATCTTCTGATGCTGCAAGGGATCACAACTTGCCTCCCTTTTGACTCATGTGTTCATGTTGACAGAGATGTAGCATGCAGTCTAAGGCTAGATATCACAATTGTCCATGCCTGCAGCGGGAACAAAATAGGTCTGCAAAAGATTAGGTTTTTTTTCCAACGAAACTTTTGCCAACCTTACTTGTAAAAGTATTCCACACTGTTGTTACACAATATACAAACCGTTTTTCAACAAATTATCTTTACTCTCTACAGTGTTATATCTTTAAATAACAAAATGAAAATAATATAAAATCATCAACAAAAACAGGACAGGCAGCCAAGTAACTAAAAGCAAGTAAGACTGCGTATAACTCCGACATTAATATGGTGTGTGTGTGTTGTTTTGCTTCCACATATATCCAAATATAACACTTCTTTTTAAATACTGAAACAGCAAATGTCACAATACTTGCTAAATTAATGTTAAAAGTTCTTTAGGAATGCTTACACACAAACATTTCCTGAAATACCAAGCAGAACAAATATCGTATCAAAGGATGAAGTTGAAAATATACTATTGAAAACTTGTCACAGATCAACACCAGTGACAGCATTACTTGTTCATTGCTTTAGTCTAAAATGAGTTTGTCAACATGTCTCGACTTTCCTAGGCAAAGCACACAGCTTTTTCCTCAGTTCCCAATCCTACACAAACTCTCTCTCCCTCTGGATGCTAACTATGCTTATTCCCACTCTGTTATCACTCTCACAAGCAGCTCCATCCTCCTGCTATTCCACACCCTCACCACCACCCATTCCTACCTTACTCCCTCTTACCTCCTCTTAAGAGTTTGAACACAAAGAAAGTATGATCTTGAGTAGACAATGCTTGAGTCAGAAATTTTTATAAACAAATTATTTCCAAGTTATTGTAGCAATGGATCAATGTCACCTATATGTGATTTGGCTTACAGCTTAGAACTGGACAATCCTCTGTACATGTCTCGCACACGATACACAATCTTATGTGCTTCTTCAAATACTGGGCTGGTCTCATGCTGTACTCGTTCCATCCATGTCTTGATTAGGGGGCTACTCTGATACAGCCCGTCTTCCATAACTGCGTTCAGCTGCATCAGCTCACAGGCAGCAAAGAGGTCAGCAACAGTGATGACTTGTGAAGATATAAAAGGCGTGTCTTTGAGAAAGAAGCTTTCCAGGTTCTTCACAACCTTCTTCACAGACTTCCTCTGCTTCCTCACTTTTTCTTCATCCACTGGTTTGCCTGTGGTTCGGGGAATAATCAGCTGGTGAACAGAAAAGTATTTTTGAGTCACAGGCTTGTCAAATGCTGTCATTATTAAGTGACTACACATATACAGAAGTGATGATAAATCCATGCACTGATGCCTTCAATTTCCAAAGAGGAAGTGAAAAAATGTCAGCAACCTGTCCTTGTTTAAGTTTTCAAGTGTATCTGGGCAAGGTGTGCATGGGATCAGTGTCAAATGGTTGGAGTGTTTGCCTGCGGAGTTGGCAGTCAGTTCAGTACAAAGAAACTCGTGGAGAGCGTGGCAGCAGAGAGTCCTCAGAAGAGAAGCCCCTTCAAGCAAGTGTTTCGGCCCTTATCTCCTGACACTCTAGGGGGGTTGGGCCACACCCGGTTCATGACTCCGGATGTCCATCTCCTGCCCCATTTTTTTCCCATCTTGGGACGAGCCATGGCTGGGATTCGAACCCATGACCCTCTGGACATGCTCATTTTCCACTTAATGACTCGCACTCTAACCACTGAGCCACTGGGACACCTGATATTTGTAGGAAAGTTAAGCCTTATGAAGTTCACTTTTGTTCCTCCTTGACCAGATCCAGCTTGAACACCTCTCTGCCGCTTCTGCCATTGCTTTCAGGGCTCTGGTTTTCTCCCTCCCTGCAAATGAGAGCTGTTTCATGAGGCTGTATGCAGACGTTCCTACAAACCCCTAGCTCCAATTTCTGCAGTGGGGACTTTGACCTGATAGTCTTCTCTCCTCAGGCTGTTTGCCAGATCAGCATACTTTTCAGTCTTGTAGATTTGAGCTGCCTCCATTCTGTTCTCATATGGCACAATGAGCTCAATCATGATCAGCTGCTTGGTTGACTGAGAGTGGACTACTATTTCTGGTCTCATGCCACTCTTGCTGATGATCTCTGGGTGACTCTTCCATTCTGGGAGGTCTGCAGTGCACTCCCAGTCATCTGCCCCGTCCAGCAGACTCTGCCTGCATGTTCCGAGTGGCACTGTTGTTCTTAGCCATGATTTGCTGCCTCCTGCCGTGAAGAATGTTGCGGGTGTTTTTGGAGTCCTGAGTTTCCCTTTTGTTGTGTTGGTACTAGCCCAGACTACTTGTACAATCTCTTTGAGCACTTGGTTGTGCCTCCATGTGTACCTTCCTTGAGCCAGGGCTACTTTACATGAGCTTTGGACATGCTCCACTGTTTGTTTTTCATGGCAGAGGGGGCATGCAGGATTGTCTGTTTTTTCCCCACTTCACCAGGTTTGCATTTGAGGGCAGGTCATATGCAGATCTGGGAATGAAGCTGATCCTCAGAGGGGCCATGTGCCAAATGTCATTCCAAGTGAGACTTCTTTGGAGTGCATTCTCCCACGTTGTCCATTGCCCTTGCTGGCTCTGCTGGAATGCTTTTTGGAGTCTTTTTTGGTCTTCTTCTTTTCTCATCTCCTGAATCATCATGTCTCTTTTGGCTTTTCCTTTGGCCTTTGACCACCATTCAGTTTTGGTCACCCCCAGTCCTTGTCTGTGTGTGTGTGCTGTTATTTCTCTGATCTTGAGACTTTCTTTTGCAGAATCCATCGCCTCTTGAACTTTCCATTTTCTGCCTGTCTTCAGCTGGGGCTTGATTGCTTCTACCACCTTGTCTCCTGAGTCCTCCAGCATGCTTTGAAGTCTGATCTTCCCTGCTTTGTATTCCTCCAGGATGGATTTCAGTGGTACTTTCAGCTTTGCTTGGCGACAGTACAGCGCTACGTCAGTCAGACAGGGTGGGACACCAAGCCATTTCCTTGTGAACTTGTTGATTTTGGCTTCCACTGCCTCCACTATGCTGGTGCAGATGTTGTATATCATCAGAGGCCATAGGAGCTTTGGTATCAGCATGAACTGCAGACACCAGACCTTGTATTTGCCAGAGAGCCCACACTGGTCAATGGTCTCCAAGCCTTCTTCCGACATCTGTTTGGTTTCTTTTGCTCTTTGTGTGTCTTTCAGCGTATCATCATACCATCTTCCAAGGCTCTTGACTGGCTCTTCTGTGACTGTTGAAATGGCCTGGTTGGCAACACTGAAGACCACAGATTCGGCCACTTTTCCTTTCCTCAGTGAGAGACTCCGTGATTTCTTTGACTTGAACTTCATTCTGGATGAGGCAACTATGTCGTCCAGCCTCTCCAGCACATGACGTGTCTCGTCTTCTCTGGATGAAATCACTGTAGTGTCATCCATGAAGGCCTTAAGAGGGGGCATCTTGCATCCATCGCCAAGGTCTGTTTGTCTTGCGTTGCTTGTTGCTGCTTTCAAGATGACTTCCATTGCCAACACGAACAGTATTGGGGAAATTGCACAGCCCATTGCAATGCCCACTTCCAAGTTGATCCAATCTGTTGTGTACTCCTTGGTAGAGAACCGCATTGAGAAACCACTGAAGTACTTCTTGAGCATGGCGCGGATGTTCCTTGGCACATGGTACATCTCAAGAGCCAACTGTATCATCTCATGGGGTACAGATCCATATGCGTCTGCCAGATCAAGCCACACTACGTCCAGGTCTCTCTTTTCTGTTTTTGCTCTTTGGATTGCATCCCAGATCATTGTGGCATGTTCTACACAGCCAGCCACGCCTGGGATGCCACCTTTCTGGACTGACACATCCAAGTACTTGTTTTCCATGAGGTACTTGGTCAGCCTTGCTGCCATGACAGAGAAGATTTTCCCTTCGACGTTTAGTAGTGATATTGGTCTGAACTGGCTGATGTCACTTGAGTTTTGCTCCTTGGGGATGTACACACCATCTGCTGTCATCCACTGGCCGCTGATCTTCTGGTTTCTCCAAGCTGATCGCAGAAGCCTGTGGAGCCACTCCAGCACATTGGAACATTTCTTGTACAGCTGGTAAGGTATTTCGTTTGGCCCTGGTGATGATTTGGCTCTGGCTTTGTCAACCACCTTCTTGATTTCTGCCAACATTGGAGGCTTGTCATTGAACTGTTCCTCAGGGTTGGTTGGCCACACCAGACCTTGAATGTCAAGTGGTGCTTTGCTCTGTGAGTCAGAGTATGTTTTCCTCAGATGCTGCTCAAGAACTTCTTTGTTTTGGCTGCTCAAACAGTGTTCTGGCAAACTGGAAGGGGTCTCTGAAGAAGCGCTCTTGTGTCTTCTTCTTTTTGCTCTTCCTCTTCCTCGCAGATTCCGCTTTGCTGAGGGCACTGTGTTTTGCTTTCAGGTCTTTCCAGAGTTTTTCCAAGCCTTGTTTTTCAGCTGGCAGTGCGGTCTTCATTTGCTTTTTGAGGTTTCTCTTTTGGATCCTGATCTTGTCTATCTCTTCTTGGCATCTGGATTTCTTTGGAGGCGTTTTCTCTTTGGGTAGTTTTGCTCCATAGGCGTCTCTACATGTGGCATACACACCATCCCCATATGTGGCCAGGGTGCTTTTCCCTATCAGTGCATCGAGTCTTTGGACGATTTTTGTATCCAGTTTCTCCCTATCTTCAGTTTTGTTTGCTCGTGGCAGGTTGAGTTTCAGGTGCCTGGTGTCGAGGGCCGTGCAAATTCCCCATCCAAACCAACAGCATGGATGTCCTTGGCACTGTGGTTTAAATCCTGGCCTTGGTCTTCCGATGTCTTATCTGCTGATGCAGTGCGCTGCTGCTCATTCAAATGAGTCTTCACACGTCCCATCTTTGTTTACAATATGTGTATACCATTGTTGTTCCTCTGTCAACTCAATGTGGACCGCTTCAGTCATCTTGGGGTTAACATAGATTAGGGAAAGGAGCAGCAAAAGTATAGGGATGGGCTCCCATTCCATTGTGATGAGCTCTGGACACAGTGAACCTCTAACAGTTCACTGCTCCAATATTCATCTGGCTATGGGTTTTTAACTTTTCTTTTTTACCTGACACATGGGCAGTTTAACCAGTATATGAGAACAGTAGGTATCATGACAAACTTAATAAGAAACTGCTGTAAATTCAAGTTTTCAAATGAAAAAAAAATATATAAAATGTGAAACATGACAAACTTAATAAGAAACTGCTGTAAATTCAATTTTTCGAATAAAAAAATAACTGTAAAAAAAACTTCCCATCTGAAAAAGACAAGCACACAAAGTTTATACACAATCTTATCTTAGTATGTGAACCTACATGAATAGTTAGTCAAAAACTTCACAATATTCAGTTACAAAAAAACTCCAAGTCAGCTTGCTTTTAGTTTAAGACATATCTACTTTACAAGTCATGTGCAACTGGGTGTTTGTCAAACAGTAACGAGTGTAGAGTATGAAACACTGCATGAGTTACATGAACAGGTTCAATGTGCAGTCGTTCATTTTCAATCCTCGTGCACAGGACAGTTGCCATTTAAGTGTATGTGAGAACTCTCCTAAACAGCTGATAAACTTGATATTGTTGCAGGCAGTTTCATTGCAAGAAAACTGAACCATGAGAGCAGCTATAACACTGGTGATCAGCAAAAGATTCATGCATTTAGGGCTTCAGAACTATTGAAATTCTTGAACAGAAAAGAATCGAATTGATCTGAAGTTCTATGAAATTACATTGTGATTTTAGATAATGATCGTAGTACGTTTTTTTGGGGTGTAGTAATATGTTATGGGTTAAGTTCTACTTCCCTGGAAGGACACACATAGGCCTGTACATGAGATGAAAGATTTGATCAGACTAGCAAGACTACAGAGTACAACATAGGTATCAAGGGGTAATGAAGCAACAACATGCACTGTCCCTTGCTAATCGAGCACTAGTTTCAGATCACTGGCATGGCATGGCACTGGAAACCGAGGAAACCAGTGGCCTTCACTGACTGATGGTTCTCTGAAGACCGTAGTATGTGGGCTAGCTTCTGTTTGTATGGTCTCTGTGTGTGAGGGCAGCCATGGGATGGGGCAGTGCCAGAGCTAGATAGGTCACACCTGTTAGAGCCGGTACAAACCAGTCAAGCATCCTCCTACATCCTTTTTCTTTTTAAGGAAAGGCAAAAAGAAATGGCAAGCATGATTGGTTTGCAGTAATGTACCATGATACAATTCATGTGTGTAGGTCTTTCTCATCTGATGGAGATCAGAGCCGAGTGTTCACAGCTGTTTTGTTTCACTGTCCGTCATTTCCAAATGCTGTACTACATAATGCCTTGATCATGAATACATAATGGGAATTGTGCAATCAATATTTTTGTCTTGTTTTCTAAGCATATTTTCTCCCAGAGTACTAGTATAAAGGGCTGCATTATTAACTGACACATTTAATCAACAGAACGCAATAAAAATCTGGATTACTTGGCCTTCATTATTTACGTAATTTACAGCATGCATTTAAGCTTTCTAAAACTGGAAGACACAAGATCTGATTATGTTCATGTTCTGATTGTTTGATGGTTCTCTTTAGATCCTAGCATGTAGGCCAACTTCTGTTTGTATGGTCTCTGTATGCGTGTTCTTTTACCCTCTTCTTGAGATGCTTCTGTGAGTGCTAGTGTGTAGGTGATCAGATTAGTTTGGTCAATCTGCATGGTGATGTAATCTGTCTGACTGTCTACTGAATGGCGAGATGATTCCCATCAGTGTTGTTCACATCAACTTGGGTATGGACATTGGCCACAGGTGATGTTGCTGGTTGTCCTGGTATCAGGTGTCTTCATTAGGTCAGGGCTTGTTGCGGGTGTCATTGTGCTGATCTGCCCAGGTGCAATGTCTAGCAGGTGTCAAGATTATGCAGATACAGTTGGCTGTTCCAGTAGTTGCCTGCACTATGAGTGTGGATGGAGCAAGACTGGGTCTCTGCTCCACCACAGCTGTAGGTGTCCATGTTCCATCACTTCCTTGCACTTGGATGAGCTGCCCAGTTATGAGGGTGGAAGGTCCCCGGTATTTCTATCATTACTTTTTTTGTTTGTGCTGTTTGACTTTCAGCACTTTTTTCGGCTGTTTCTTTCTTGGAGAGGGGTTGGTAATAATGGTGAGTTGTGAGCTAGTTAGCCTTGATAGAATAATTATGCTGATGAAGGGAGGGTGGAGTGGACAGGTGTACTGTGCAGGCACAGCATGACCATCATGTCCATTCCGCTCTGTTTGGCCTTCAACAGTCTTTTTCACAGTGTGGCCTGTCCTTCAGTAAATCTGATGGTCTGAGGATATCTTGGGGAGCTAGTGATGTGTGTAAATCCCCAGTCAAGTGCACATTTCTTGAGCTCTGCACAGTCATTGCAGATGTCTGACATAAATTCCACAGGAATGCTACATTTACAAAATGGTAAGGTAAGGTAATGTTGCTTATAGCCCAGCCGACCGCAAAAGGCCATATCAGGGCTGTCACCACGTCAAAATCAGTTTGTTAAACAGACCCATGACTACACTGCTTGATGCAAGACCTGTCATGCAGTGGAACTTGCGTTTCACACTGCCTTGATGTCCTGCATGTACAGTCTGCAAAATATGCCCTTGCTGTTTGGAGTAGATAAACGTTTGTTTCTTTTGAGCACAATGCCCTCTTCAACTGACAGATGCTCTTGGCAAGCCCAGTAGTCACGTAAGTTCTTTGGTTTCCCATTTTTTGGCCATCCATTGATAATAGCTAGGTGCTCTTGTTTGTTTTCTGGACACACTGATCATGTAGGCTGGGGAATCTGCTCGATTTTGGTGACTTAGCTTTTTGCTTATATGGAAGTGGTTCTCACTTGGCAGGTAACCAGGATCCAGAGGCAACTTACACAGCCTTTCACAAAGTGCAACCGCTGTCACTCCTTGGTCCTGCTGACCTCCCCTTTATAAGAACAATACAGCAATGAAAGCACTCGCTAGAAGATTTCCTCTCACATCCCTTTTCCCCTTTAAACACAAGTCTGTCTTTTAAAGTCAAGTATTTTACTGGGATGGATTTTAATGTTTGCTCCACTCCCTTTCTGGAAATTAAAGCAATCTGAACCCAGATTCGATTATCACATCGACTTCCGCATGTCCTGCATCAACCTGTGAGCCCTTCCACCTTGTCAGCAGTGACCTGTGTTTCAGCTTCGGATTGTACCCTCTTCCAAATTCTTCACTTTTTAACTCATTCACTTACCTGTTATTTATCCGACATTATAATCCTTGCACACTGTGGTCACATGGGATAGCAGATGTGGCGTAGTGTATGCAGACTAGTTTGCACACTGTCTTCATGAGACATAAACTAGAATTGTGACACAACTTGGCTTGTTTCTTTAGGGAGGAGTTTTTTGTTTCTGTGTCAGCTTGCTTACCTGTTCTTTTCTTTGTTTGTGGGTTTGTTTACTTGTTGTTGTTTTTTGTTTCAAGAGGTTACTGTTACTCTTTTTCAAGTAATCATGCTATTCATATGGAGCAATGAAGCGACAACCAAAAGAATTAGATAAAAACAACAGACTGACCAACTGCTGAAAGAGCATGGCACACTGGGCCCGTGTGTTCACATGTTGCCAGTGCAGATACTCCAATACTCTGGCTCGTTTCTGTACATCTGATGGATACCAGTGGTCTGCAATCTGCCGGGTTCTGGCCAGGTAGTCCACAATGGCCAGGCTGAACAATGAATGACACACACAGACCAATGTTTTAATCAAAACTAGCACTAACACACCAGTGATTAATTTAACGACTACCGGATTTACCGGTGATTAATTTAACGACTACCGGATTTACCAGTGATTAATTTAACGACTACCGGATTTACCAGTGATTAATTGTTACACCGTGTCCACCAAATGACTGAGAACACATAACTTGGCAATGATGTTGTACGTGGTGGAATGAATACTGAGAATATACATACACTCATGCACACACCACACACACTCAGAGTTAGATAGATTGATAAAAAGATAGACGGATAGATAGGCAGACAGATGATGGACAGAGAGACCAATAGCTATGGGCCTTGCAAATCACAGAAGTACCTCTCAGTCAGCTGGAAACCGCCATCCACCACTGCGGGAACACGTTGAAATGGATGAATTTTGGAGTACTCTTCTGTTAGATGTTCACCTGAATATGAATGAGAAGCAAAAAATATTTGTAACATCTCTTTCTCTGTCATGAACAATATGCAGAGATGCCTCTTCCTCTATGTACGTAATAACCATAAACATTGTATTACAAACAAGTGAAATTGACCCGTTAGCTGCCTACAACAGGGCACTGTCAAAGCGTAATGTTTTTTACCACACAGCACCAGTTTCAACAAAAAAGTACAGGTTTCTTGAAGTTACAGTCCAAACATCCGTGACCTCTGAGTTTATTACAAATTATCTTTTCACTGTCAAAACTGTATACAAACACAGCATGTAAAAAGAATCAAAACTGAAAGTACTAATCTTGTTAACGCTGCATCATTTGTTGAATATGAGAGACAGAAATGTGTATTGTGATTTTTGGTTGATCACAGTGAGCTTGAGAACACCAGCATGCTGAATGCAAATATCAAAATATGTGAGTATTTGAATCTGTATGCATGCTATAATCTCTTCAAAGACTGGACTGACAGATTTATCTGGGAAACTACAAAAAAAGTGTCTTTTTTTAATGGTAAACTCTCATTTTCTGTTACAATCTCTTCAAAGACTGGACTGACAGATTTATCTGGGAAACTACAAAAAAAGTGTCTTTTTTTTAATGGTAAACTCTCATTTTCTGTTACAATCTCTTCAAAGACTGGACTGACAGATTTATCTGGGAAACCACACAAAAAAGTGTCTTTTTTTTAATGGTATACTCTCATTTTCTGTTACTGTATTAAGGATGTCCTGCCAGAATAATAACTGTCTTCCGTTTTTCTTTTTTTTTAAGGTATACCACTCTGGTCAGTAACCTGTGATACACTGGGCAGTTAATGGGTATCCGATGTAGGCAGGGATGGTTAGATAAGATAAGACAATGTTGCTTATAGCCCAGCCGACCGCAAAGGGCCACATCAGGGCTGTCACCACATTAAAATCAACTCACCAGTACAGGGATGGTTAAGCAGCAGAATGAGAGGTATTATGATAGGCTCCGTCCTCCTCAGTGCATCTGTCCCTCTTACCCCTTACTCAGCCTGCAAGATTGGCACCTGTTACTTATGCCAGAAAGCTTTAATATGCTTATCGGTATTTGTTTTGATGTACTTTCTGAGTTTAGTAAAAATGAAGAAATGTGTGTATGTGCGGGTGTGCTAGTGTGTTGTGTGGTACCAAGTGTGCATTTTCATATGTCTCTCTATTTTCCTATGCCTCTCTATTTTCCTATGTCTCTCCCTTCCCCCCTCCACTCACATTCCCCTATACCCTCCCCTCCCATTTCTCACCAGTCCTCCCCCCCCCCCCTCTCCCCCCCCCCCGCCTCCCACCCCCCCCCCCCCCCCCTCCACACACACACCTCTTTTTCCTTCCTCTCTCTTCATAACTCCTACAGTTTTCAACAAGAAATTGCTACACACACATGCACTGACTTTCACTCTATTCACCAAAGAATGGTTTTCACTTTAACATTACTAGTATAAGACTGAATTTGTACTTTGTTGATAATAATACACCGGTGATAAATTATCCCACCTAGAGGAAAATGGTTTTCTTTCTCTCTTTTTTTTTTTTTTTTTTTGCCACCTGTCACAAAAATCATACCTTAAATGGGGTAATTTAGGAAAAATCAACAGAAAGTCACATTTAAAATATGGGCATCCTCTACAGCAACAACAAAAATGAACATGTATGAGAGCAGTTTAGTTCCCAGCAAAATTTGGCAGTAATCCATTTCATATAAATATTGATTTTTAAGAATAATATTTGAGTTGGATGTCAAAACTGCTGGAAGGGAGACAATATCAGTTCAGTGCTTTCACTGTACAAGCATATATCTTAGTAATTCAAATCTGAGCAGGTTCTTCTGTATACAATTGAACAGACTCTTTTGTACCATCTTTTTTCTTACACTTCGGGATGATCCCAAGAATGTTCAGTGTTTGAAACTGATTTATCATCATGAACGTTACTTTTATGGGAGTATTCTAAATTGAAAAGAAAAGTTGCATAATTACACTGAATACAGTCCAGTCTGTACTCATCTTTTACCATACTGTGATTAAGAGTGGTAAAGAGTGGTGGCAAGTCCTTAAAAAGCCAATGTCATTTACGTGCAGGAGAAATTGTAAATAGACGTTTACAGGCTGTCACAAAGGACTTGACGAAAACTCAACCTAAATATATGTGAGTGCCATGTAAACTGTTCGTGTCAGTTGAAAATTGTTTGGAGTTTTTCCTGTGGGCAATATTTTTTTCTAAAGGGTTAGGGGAAAGCTCTGTATAGGCTGCTTACCAAAAATGAATGCCCCAAGGCATTGTTTAAGGAGTCAATTATCTATAGACAGTTTACTATTAGATTGTTTCAAGAATGTTATTGTGTCTGAAAGTTGATTTTCCCTTTTCTTTCTGCTTTTGCCCTGTAAGTTAAATGCAAGCTGGTTCTAAGCAGATGGATTAAAATGAAAGGAATTTTACCATTTTGGGGGGGAACTACGTGGTACAAACTTTAAGGTTGAGAGCGAGTATGAAGGCCTGAAATGTGATGTCAGCTAAGGGATAACTCACTTATTTCTAGACTGTAACTGATGTCATCATTTAGAAATCCTTAAAAACAAATGAACTGACTGTCGAGGGTTGTTCATTTGATCTATTATCAGTGATATTTCCAGTCTATAGCTCAAATATATGCTGTGCATCAAAGTGCTCACCTGTAAGAAAAAAAATCTATGGAAAGCTTGACAGCAAGTCTTTAAAAAAAAATATGTTCCCTCAGGCAAGTGTTTGAGCCCTGCACTCAAACACTCTCTATGGGGGCCAAGCTGCACCCAGGTCATGACTTCCAGATGCTCTCTGCTGCCAGCGTTTGTTTGTGGCATTGCCAAGATTCAAATCAGCAATTTTTGGATGGGTAGACACCTCAAAGCGTGCCTTTCTAGGCAGATGTCTTACCCACATCGCCACTGGACATCTGTTCTAAGTTGGGAGATTTAAGCCTTCTGAAGTTCCTTTCGTTCCTCCTCAACCAGATCTAGCTGGAACTCTTTTCAGCTGCCCTTTTGAGTTCTGGTCATCTTCTTACCAGAAATCCCAGCTATTTCATGAGATCATAGGTTGATGACCCTGCAAATGTCTCCGCTCCAACCACCTGCATTTTTCATATTTGAGAGTGTCTGCAGAGTTTAACTTTAACGAGAATGGATATCTTCTGTCATATGTTAAGTGGGGTGCAACAGTCATTGTTACTCAACCTATGGGGTGCGACAGTCATTGTTACTCAACCTTCTGTCACTGTCATGACCTTTGTTCTTGGAGGGCACCTGATCCTGTTTTCCACACACACATACTTAAACTTACATTTCAGATTTTTTCTAAGACTAATAAATCGCTTTAAACAATCATAAATTTCTTCTCGGCTGTCCGATTGTGTTTCGTTTTGAACCATTTTTCTGCAAACTTTTTGCTCTTTCATCATCATAATCATCATCATCATCATCATCCACAGAGTGTCCACAATCATCAAGTTGATTATTCTGACACTTTTGGGGGCAGATGCCAAAAAAAAAGGGAAAGTTATTGCAGAGGCTGCAAGCTCTTGACCTGAATAGGTCAAGAGTCTCTGATGTTAAGCAGCCGCTGTCAAGTCATCATTCCACTCCTGGATGGTACGTGGCAGGACGAGTGCAGTCTGTAATTGCGGACACTCTGGGGGTGGTTGAGCTGGTGGAATGTATGATCTTCTGTCACGTATGGTTGCAGCCCTAAGTTTTGGTTTTCTATTAGACAGAAGAGCCTTTTCAAAGTCCACATGTGCCAAGCCATGCCTGATCTTATAAAGCATAGCGAGCCATGCGATCTTTCTCTGGCTCTGTCAAGGTGTCCAGCCTAGTTCGCTGAGCATTTGGTGGACACTTGCATTTGTAGTATCTGTTGTAAACGAAGCGTTTCTGGTGTTGGTATTTCTTGTTGTTGTTTTTTGTTTGTTTTGTTTTTCAAAGGGGGAAGGAAGGGGTGGGATGGAGGGGGCACATGTCCTAAGACATAATCTCACTTAGCTACCCAGTGATTGGGGGAGACTGAGGCGCTACCAACCACTGCGCTATCAGTTAGTATCACTATCAGGCACTTTAGCCACCCAAATGAACTCAGATTTTTTTTTAATTAAGTGAATACACCCGACCCGATAGCTCAGTTGGTAGAGCGCCGGACTCGTGATCCTGGGGTTGCGGGTTCGAATTTCGGTCTAGGGGGATTTTTCCCTCGGAGTTAACATTGGTTCTGACTCCATCCCCCATACAGTCGTTCGGATGGGACTATAAACCGAGGTCTAGTCTGTGTCACATGCACTAAAGACCATACACGGACTCTAAAGATCCCGATGCTCATGTCCTAAGACATGATATTTTGACAAATATGATTTCTTAAATAACGCCCAGCATGGTTTTAGACAGCAAAGGAGTTGTGAGACTCAACTTATAACAACTCTCAATGATTTTAGTAACTGTCTTAACAACAGACAGCAAATAGATGCAATTTTATTAGATTTTTCTAAAGCCTTTGATAAGGTTGACCATGAGGGCCTGCTGCTTAAATTAGAACACATTGGCATTGGCGGTTCTTTGCTAAAATGGGCTAGATCATTCCTCGTTGGGAGAACGCAGAAAGTTGTTGTGGAAGGGTCGTCATCCCATTGTAAACCAGTCTTGTCAGGTGTACCACAGGGAACTGTTCTGGGCCCTTGTTTTTCTTAATTTATATAAATGACATAAGTAGAAATCTCTCTCCTGGAACTACTATAAGGCTTTTTGCAGATGACAGTTTAGTATATAGAACAATTAGAAGCAAGAATGATACACGCATTCTACAAGAAGATCTAAACGCTTTACAAGAGTGGGAAAGAACTTGGAAAATGGAATTTCATCCTCAAAAGTGCCAAGTGTTGCGTATATGTAACAAACGCTCACTAATTAGATCAGATTATTCTATCCATAATACTATTCTTAAAGAAACTAATGCTGCAAAATATTTAGGCGTGATTATAGATAGTCGTCTCAAATGGAAAGAACATTACAATTTAGTAATGTAAGAAAGCAAATAACATCTTAGCTTTCTTACACAGGAATATCAATGACTGCCCCCAAAAGGTTAAAGACGACTGCTACAAAACACTGGTTAGACCAGTACTGGAATATGGTTGCTCATTTTGGATCCTTACCATCTAAAGGACATTGATAACCTTGAAAAGATTCAGAAGAGAGCAGCACGGTTCGTAACAGGGAACCACATCAGAGAAAAGGGGAATACTAGAAGAACATGAGGAAATTAGAATGGAAACCCTTAGAAGAGAGAAGAGCTTTTATTAAACTTAACACCTTTTTCAAAGGCAGAGCTAAAGTAATTGATATTCCAATGGAACAACTAGTATTGAATAAAAGTAGCACCAGGAGTGGCGGTCAGTGTTATACCATACCTGCATCAAATATTGACAGCCACTTACATTCTTTTTATCCCAGTTCTGTACGGCTGTGGAACTCACTGCCGGGTGCCATCAAGATTGCCACAAATGCAATCTCTTTTTAAAAAACAAATTGATACAACAGTTTTGAGATCTGCATATTGATGTTTTTCTATTTTTTACTTCCCCAGATATTTTACTGTTAACTGGGCCTGAATTTGGCCATTGCTTTTAACTTCTTGAATATCGAGTGCGACCCCTTGTTGCCAAATTTGCTCCAGGGGCCAACAGTCTGAGTCGCACTATTTTATGTTATTTTTTTTTACTTTTTAACATGCGCGCTGGTGACCTACTCGTTTTTGAGTGAACCAGTATTTTAGGAAGAAGAAGAAGAAGAAGAAGACGGTGAGTACCGGCTACACGAAAATACACAATGCATGCAACCTGTGTGCCAGAATAGTCTACTTGAAGACTGTGGGCACGGGGCAGGTTAAACATCCCCATCTGGAAGAAGAAGAAGAAGACCACGTCAAGTGTCAAAAGGAGTTGTTGTCTCGATGCACTCACCTTTTCTCAAAGCAACTTGTTTATCTTTATAGGGCATTTTGTTCAGACGTAAGAACATGAACAGCGCCCGGCACGGTTGTGACATCAAGTCATTGTAATAGAGAAGAGCCATGTTGACGAAGGAACAGCTGAACTTTGTACTTGAGTCAAGGCCAAGCACACAATTTCCGTTCTAGTCACTGACCTAAGCCACCATCCAGCCTAAATTAAAATGAAAGGTAGATCTAATGTTGAAGAATAGTATACGAAATTCTGGGGGCTATTTGCACGCACTACAAATGAAAAGATGGGTTAGGTTAACTTCAATGTCTTGTAAAATATTTGATTCAATAGTCACAGATGAAACTTGATTGTGAAACTACATTGCTTCGGGTTCGGCTATTTACCGCATATCACTAAATATCACCGCATAACACTAAATATCACCGCACATCGCTAAATATCACCGCACATCGCTAAAAATATCACCGCACATCACTAAATATCACCGCATAACACTAAATATCACCGCACATCGCTAAATATCACCGCACATCGCTAAATATCACCGCACATCGCTAAAATATCACCGCACATCGCTAAATGTGTTACACAGTTGCTTGAGGTAATGGAAGACTTTACTAAGTTAATTGATAGTGGAGATAGCATTGACGTTTTGTACCTGGACTTTCGTAAAGCTTTCGATTCAGTCCCACATGCCAGACTACTTAGTAAACTCAGATCGTATGGTATACTGGGAAAAGTTTTAGATTGGATTGAAGACTTCTTGAGAGATAGAGTTCAGAATGTTAGAGTTGGATCTTCTGTTTCTAGTAATGCTAATGTCATTAGTGGAATCCCCCAAGGCAGCATACTGGGACCTATATTATTTACTATATTTATAAATGACTTACCAGACGGTTAAAAAGCACATGCAAGATTTTTGCTGATGATACTAAGTTGTATAGTTCACCATCCAAACACCTTACAATGCAAAATGACATTGAGCTGCTCATAAATTGGTCTAACTCATGGAATTTGTACTTCAATGCATCCA
Source organism: Conus ventricosus (assembly GCA_018398815.1). Taxonomy (NCBI): domain Eukaryota; kingdom Metazoa; phylum Mollusca; class Gastropoda; order Neogastropoda; family Conidae; genus Conus; species Conus ventricosus. The sequence continues at coordinate 38,363,404 of CM031619.1, read as the reverse complement.
AATGCAAAGTATTACATATCGGCAAAAGAAACCCTAAATTAAATTACAGTATGAAAGTTGGGGATCAAAAAGTTCAAATAACGTGCTGTGAAGAGGAAAAAGACTTGGGAGTAACATTTGATGAAGACTTACTCTTTGACAGACATATTGCACAGACCGTCAAGAAAGCCGTGCAGATGATAGGTATTATTAAGAGAACTTTTACATACTTGGACAGAGATACCTTTCTTAGACTATACAAGGCAATGGTGAGATCGATTCTTGAATATGGCAATGTGATATGGTCTCCAAGACTAAAAAGGCAGTCAATAGAAATAGAAAAGGTGCAGAGAAGAGCAACTAAGTTAATACCGGACATTGCTGATTATCCATATGAAGACAGATTAAGGTACCTAAGGTTACCATCCCTCAAAGCTAGAAGGATAAGAGGAGATCTGATCCAAACTTATAAAATTTTCAATAATCTAGATGATATTGATCAAGCATGTTTTTTTGAACCTGCACTAACCAACATAACCCGTAACAGTTGTGACAAAGTACAAATACAACAAGTTAATACTAATATAAGGAAACATTCTTCAGCCAGAGGATAGCACCAATATGGAATAAACTAACTCCGAACATCAAACGTGCACCGGATATTAACTCTTTTAAAAATCTTATCGATAAGCATGAAATAATAACAGACATCATGTTCGACTTTGATGGTCGAAAATAAAAACTGGGCTCGCTGTCGACCTGACCAATGACAGAGCATATCAAGAAGGGGCATATAAAGCCGTGAGGCTATGATGAAACAATCATCGCCCCTAAAATCTGAACCTGAACCTGAACCTGAACCTAAATATCACTAAATATCAACGCACATCACACGAGGAGGAGCAAGCCATGAGGAAGGCTATGAAGACAGCCTTCCCAGACTCGCCAACGCTTGTGTGCTCACGGCATTTGAGAAAGAACTGCATGGATTACCTGAAGGATAAAGTTGGTGTGAATGACAGGGACAGGTCTCGGATCGTGAACTCTGTATTCGCCAAGGACGGAATAAACTGGGGCTGCTGACGACATTGTGTTTGCATACCGACTGGGTGAGACCAAGAAGATCTATGACGTGACAGGCATTGGCTTTGATCGATACTTTCAGGACCGGATTGTGCCACTTTTGCATGAAAACCTGAACACTCAGTTGAAGACATCTACCTCCGGCCTGACAACATGGACAAACAACAACTGTGAAAGTTTGAATGGAGTCCTGAAACACGCAGTCAACTGGAAACCACAGCCACTGACAGACCTGGTGGACACACTTTATGAAGTTGTTAAAGGGCAATACAAGGACTTGGAGATGAGTTTGGTTGGACAGGGAAACTACAGGCTGACAGAGAACTTAGACACTTTGCTGTTCCCATTGCCATCTGGAATAACAAAACCACAGAGCAACGACGACAACACTTCCATCGTTTCCTGCAGGCTATCCTGAAGAACAATTCTAGACTGGTCACTTCAACTGATGGACAGACGACAGTGATTGGTCCAGGAGTTGCAGGTGGAAAGAAGCCAGGCAGAGGAAGAGGAAGAGAAATGCCAAGACAGCTTATTGACTGTGACCAGATGGTTTGGTCTTGTACACAAGAAGTTTCTTTTCCGAATCGAGTACGGTACCGGTTTGAATGGTTATCGAGAGTGGGGGAACAGAATCCGGAATTTGAGGAGTTCTCCGACATAGTGAACAAAATGCGCACTCACCTTTAGGCTGAACAAAATAGGGAAGGCTAAACACACACAAGCCAAGACCTATCGGCCATGGTCAAGATTAGAGTACCAAGATTTCCGCACATCCAGAGACACTTCCTATGAACTTCAATGCACTTCATACAAGTTTTTGTGGACAGTGTGGGACGTCTTGAGATGCTGTTCGCAGTTAATGGGACGTTAAGCAAAATGTAATAACGTTGTGTTTGTCAGTTCATTTCTAGTCATATGGGAGAGTGCTCAAGTCCAGTTTGTGTTTAAAGCTTGTATTTAAAGCTATCCCAGTCTAGTCTCCATCAGTACATCTTCAAGACGCGATAATCATAAGTCAGGCCAAGGCTTACACACTGAATTATTTTGTACATGTAAACAAAGTGTTATCTTCGGTCAATGTCAGATCATGAAATACTTGCCCAATATCTAACTGGATATTCAACTCTTTTCAGCCTGTCTGAAAGTGCTCTGGGTTGATGTTATCTCTTCACATTATAGTGCCTTGAACCGACAGGCCTGACTCTCGCTTTTCTTTTGGTAGGAAGAGTAAATGCCGGTTTAAGACTATGAGGCATGTTTTTAAATGCACATTTTATACAAAGTTGATTTAAACAGATGTCTTGTTGTATTTGTCAGTTCATTTCTAGTCCTATGGGTGAGTGCTCAAGCCCAATTTGTGTTTAAAACTGTCCCGTTTTAGCAACCTACTTCACTATTTTTTTCAATGTTTTTATTTTCATATCTGTGTTGTTGAAGTTGAATAGCCTGTGCTTTTAAACTTTTATACTAAGTCAGGTCCCACCCATTTCGGCTTGTTGTACACATTTTTGTGACTGTTTCATCTGAACTTGCACTTGAATTTAGGGCTAAGTAAGCCTCATGTCTTTTTTAGATGCCCTAGTCTTTTCTCTTGTCGATGATTTTCTTCTCAGTTATGTTTATGTTATTATTTTGTTGCTTCCTTGGAGCTTTTAAGGGGTTTTTTCTTTCTAAGACATGGATTGTGTTTGTAATTCAAATTTAGTGATAATCATCACTCATCATATTCAAATTTTTTGTCCATGATTTCTTTTTCCCTTTCCAGAAGGTCTTTGAAAAGATTAACATTTTTTGCACTTTTACTTTTAGTTGTTTATGTCAATTTGTTCCAACTAGGAGCAATTCTATTAGAATAAGAATTTGTTTCTAATTTTAATTGAATTCTGTTTTATGAATAACTTTTGGAAGGCATTTCTTTGTTCTTTGGTCATTTACTAATGTAACAGGAGACAGAGAGAGAGGCAGAGAGAGACAGGGACAGAGAGAGAGAGACACACACACACACACACACACACACACAGACACAGAGAGAGAACAGAGAGAGAGAGAGAGAGAGAGAGAGAGAGAGACAGAGAGAGTCAGACACACACACACACACACCCCACACACACACACACACACCACACACACACACACACACACACAAGGTCACACACACACCCGATAATTGGTGATATGCGGTGATATTAAGCGATGTGCGTGATATTTTTAGCGATTGCGGTGATATTTTTAGCGATGTGCGGTGATATTTAGCGATAAGCGGTGATATTTAGCGATGTGCGGTGATATTTAGTGTTATGCGGTTGGTATTTAGTGATGTGCGGTGATATTTTTAGCGATGTGCGGTGATATTAGCGATGTGCTGTGATATTTAGCGATGTGCGGTGATATTTAGCGATGTGCGGTGATATTTAGTGTTATGCGGTGATATTTAGTGATATGCGGTAAATAGCCGAGAGACAGAGAGAGAGAGAGAGAGACAGAGAGAGTCACACACACACACACACACACACACACACACACACACACACACACACACACACACACACACACCACAAGGTCACACACACACCCGATAATTGGTGATATGCGGTGATATTAAGCGATGTGCGGTGATATTTTTAGCGATGTGCGGTGATATTTTAGCGATGTGCGGTGATATTTAGCGATGTGCGGTGATATTTAGCGATGTGCGGTGATATTTAGTGTTATGCGGTGATATTAGTGATGTGCGGTGATATTTTTAGCGATGTGCGGTGATATTTAGCGATGTGCGGTGATATTTAGCGATGTGCGGTGATATTTAGCGATGTGCGGTGATATTTAGTGTTATGCGGTGATATTTAGTGATGTGCGGTGATATTTTAGCGATGTGCGGTGATATTAGCGATGTGCGGTGATATTTAGCGATGTGCGGTGATATTTAGTGTTATGCGGTGATATTTAGTGATATGCGGTAATTATGCCATGCGCATTGGCTTCCCCCTCCCCACCGGCCACTCTTTTGCTTGAAGTACAGAAAAGCAATTTTCTCAAACTGATCACACGCCCCTTGCACCAGGCCTAAACACTTAAATTAATAATCCATACAAATCTGAAAAATTCTTTTTAAATTAAGGCTCCGCCGAAAAACGCAGACACACGAATCACATAACAAAACACCTATGCGTTTCGACCTCGTAGGACTTGAATATGGCAATATAATCTGGTACCCACACTTGAAAAGACAGTCAATAGCAATCGAAAGAGTACAGAGAAGAGCCACTAAAATCTTGCAAGAATGTACAAACATGTCTTATACAGATAGATTAAATCACTTAAAATTTGCACTCTTTAAAAGGCAGACGTATTAGAGGGGATTTGATTGAAGTGTTCAAAATATTTCACCAGCAAACGGACATACAGTGGGACTATTTTTTTGAGGCTGTTAAAACAGATAGAACAAGAAATTCGGAAGGCAAAATATTTGTTAAGCAGTTTCATACTAATATGGGAGATTCAAGTTCAGTAACAGAGTTATTGCCAACTGGAACAGTTTGCCAACTGCACTTAAATTTGCTAAAAATACTAACGTTTTTTAAGAATTTGCTGGATGAAGACTTGAAATTTAAAGTACAGTTTAGAAGCTTTGATGAATAAGAAGGAAAATTTATATTGCATGCATTTTCAACCCTGTCATAAAAGTAAAATAACACAAGGGGACATTGAAAGGCTTAACGGCCTATGTATTGATTACGTCCCTACATACTACTACTAGGACTTCGTCAGGCAAGATACACAGCACTGCGGAAAACGAAAATAAATAATTGTCTAGTTGAGATTTACGTCCTCACAGCGTTCGCTTTAAGGGACAAGTTTGTCGCCGCAGTAAGGAGTCGTTTGTCTCGGCAGACTTTATGCTGGCAGGTTTGATCAGAGTTAGTATCTGCGGATGGGAGGGGGAACCCAGGGTAGATGGCGTCCTCAAGCAGGAGCCTGAGTGAAGTTCTTCTTTCGAAGATGGTCGGTGTTTTCACTATTTCGTGGAAAGTCGTGATGATGGATCTTCTGGACCGCTGGGCTGTCGTCTTCGTTCCGAGTGGCGACGGTCCTGTGCTGCGTGAGGACGACCCGGAGGCGTGCAGGATAGGGAGAGTCTACAAATATGGACCAGCTAGTAATATGGACCACCCTGTTTTCAGATAACAGACGATAATTGTGGTGGATTTGGAAGTTCAGTCTTTTTGATTACTCCCCTTTCAGCATTTGAAGTAAATCAAATTGGCCACATCAAGCTTCATTTCGAAATGGCAAGCATTTGTTTGATTTTCGATGACAAGATTCAAAGTTGTGATTCTGAAAATCGTGAAGATATAATCAATGTCCAGGGCAGGATCACAGAGTTTTTAAGGTGGGATGCTGGTAAATGTTTTAGGCCGGGGTCTAGGGGCCGCCTAGGCCCCGGTAGGGTCTAGGGGCAAAGCCCCCCCCCCCCCCCCCCCCCCGCCGAAAATTGGTTTTTGACATTTTAAAAGCTGTTTCGTGGCATCTCCTGTGAGCTGGGGAGACATTATGATAGCGTTTTATCAACTGGGAGGGGGTGATGATGACGGTACAGTGGAAAGAGGGACTGGGGGTGCTTGCTTTCTTTCTTCTTCTTTTTTTTGAGCCAAGGGTTTGTTTGTTGGGTTTTTTTGTTTGTTTGTTGTTGTTGTTGTTGTTTTGTTTTTTTTTGGGGGGGGGTTAGCCGAGGGGGGGGGGGGGGGTGTTGCTGTAGTACCAAAGCACCCCCCTGGATCCGGCCCTGATGTCTTTCAGAACCTTTAAAGATAACTGTGCTAGCTGTGACACAAAATTTAAGACTAATTTATGCACACTAAGACTTTTCATCTGCAGTCGCTGTTCCATGCACACATGGTTTTTTTAACAACTTTGTCATGTTCTACTTATGTGGACCACCTAGTTCCACATATATGGACCTCTTGTCCATATTGGTGAACACTGGTTCATATTTGTGGACACCCCTTTTAAGCTCTCGTTTTTTCACTGTTCAAACCTCTACAGACTGTCTATATGACCAGGCTGTGGAGAAATGGCTGCGGATGCATCCTGGGAGGTCTGTTTCATCTTACCAAGTGAGCCTCTTTTCGGTGTAGCTACAATGTCAAATGCTGTAAATGGATTTGCTTCATATGGAATCTGACCATGTCACAGAGATATGGTTGAAGATCAAGAATTTGCTCCATCTTTTTCCCCCTGTGACAACA
>CM031619.1:38332664-38356093 GCA_018398815.1 Conus ventricosus | reverse complement strand
GATCTTCCAGTCAAAGCAGAGTTTCACCAGTCTCATCGACCCAAGGTTCATCAGTACCTTCTGTCAACAGTCCAGCAGTTTCACAAAACCAGATTCCACCCAACCCTCCTGTCAACTGTCCATCTGTTTCAACTCAGAACCCACCCAACCCTCCTGCCAACAGTCCATCTACTTCAACAAAGAATCCATCCAACACTCCTGTCAACTGTCCCTCTACTTCAACAGAGAATCCACCCAACCCTCCTGTCAAGTGTCCATCTGCTTCAACAGAGAATCCATCCAACCCACCTGCCAACTGTCCATCTGCTTTAACTCGGAATCCATCCAGTCCTCCATTTAGCCCCTTGATTAACTCCCAGTCTATAGTCTCTGCTGACGAAGCATCAGTTGTTAAGACTTCTTCAGATAGACGATGTTTCTTTAGAGCTGTAGACACAAGCATGGATTAATCTCTACGAGTGCTGTGAGGATTGACTGCAAAATAGCAAATCCATTGTTGAATGTCCATGAAACGGTATCCGGAAAAAAAGTCACAGGAAAAAAAGTTACAGAAAAAAGTCACAGAAAAAAAGTCACTGGAAGAAAAGTCACAATGGTGGTGACATCTTCTCAAGCTATACCTGTAAAGGGGAGTGACGAAACACTACCGCGTGTAAGACTATCACGAGTGTAACACTACCGCGAGTAACACTACTGCGTGTAACACTTCCGCGCGTGTGTAAGACTACCGCGAGTAACACTACTGCGTGTAACACTTCCGCGTGTGTAACACTATCTCTACAAACTGCTGGCAGAGAGCGGTAAAACCCAGAGCTCAAAATAGACCTCAGCCACCAAACGATCAATAGGCGGAGCGCGCTGCAGTGTTTGCGTTACAGGGGGGAGGAGGAGGGGGGGATGAGACAGACATACAGACAAAGGCGGAAACAGAAAGACAGACAGACAAAGACAGAGAGAGATGAGGGAGTGAATGAGGGAGAGAGAGAGATGCCGCAGCTAACTTAATTTTTAATTGTTGTTTTTATTTGAGTTTAAAAATGAAGCCTGAAGTAGTTACAGAGCTTAGTAACATATGTAGAATTTGGGAGGAGGAGAGGAGGTGGGGGGCTGATAAAGATCAGTTAAAGGGCAGGTTTGAAGAATTAATTACTGATCTTTTTGAGCGCATAAATATACGAGAAAGTGTAGTAGAAGCCATCAGTAAAATACCAGATTCTTGGCCCCAACCAGTTATAAAGTTGTTTGCCATTTTAGTTGATAATGGCTCCTGAAGATGTTAATCTGACTGTTTCTACCAGCCCTGAAGGAGTAGCTATTCGCTTTAATTAAGATCAGGTTTTACGATTAGAAAAGATTATGAGTAACAGCTGAATTTACATTTACAATTTTTTTTTTTTTAATTTAGATTTAAAAATGGCTGCCGAACTCAGTGAATCTGATTTAAAGAATTGTAATGATCTATTTGATGAAACAATGAAAGTGTTAAACATTGATTTTAGTGAATTTGGGTTTGAGAATGATGTAAACAATATAATAAAAGATCATAGTGAACTATTTAACGAAGCAATCAAAGTGATGAACATTGACTGTAGTGATTCAGAAAAAGCTAAAATATTGGCGGGTGTTATTGTAAGGTTAACGTGTCTTGAAGTGTTGCAACGCTTGGGTGAAGAATAAAAAGCGCGTTTTACTTACTTTTATTTACATTTATTTTTTTAAATTACGTAAATATTTGAGTTAAAAAAATGAGCCTCACAAGTAAATTCGAGGATGGAAAACTATATACGATGGAAGAAATATTTGGTAGTGACAAACAATTAAGCAATACGTTTAGCGAAGTAGACATGGACGTCATTAACCCTACAAACGTTCATGAAAGCGTGGCACACGCTATCTCTAAAATCCCAGAGTCTCTTCAACGCGAACCGCCTGTAAAAGTGTTGTTGGCCGTTCTGATTGATTATATAATGCCTGATGATAGTAACATGCAAGTTTGGGTTTCAACTAAACAGAAAGAAGTAATCAGCTATCACGACTTTAACTCTGACTGGGCCGACTACATGCTTACACAGTTTAACCATGCAAGTGAAGAAGCAAAGTTAAGGGTTCTGGCTGGTCTGAAGGGACAGTCCTTGAAATCAGATTGAGACAAACAAAGTTTTATCCTATAGTCGGCAATTCTCACCTTCCCCTCCCAAGAGAGTTAGTTTTAAAACGAGCAGTCTTAAACATAAAAAATCCTGACAGCATGTGTTTTATGTGGTGCGTTTTAGCACATTTACACCTTGTTAAAAAGAACGCAGAAAGAGTATCTAATTATGAACAATATAAGCAAGAGCTGAACTTTGATAACATACCTTTCCCAGTGAGTATAGAAAGTATATCTCAGTTTGAAGAGCAAAACAAACCAATCACTGTAAACGTATACACATGGTCTGTAGAAGCTGATCTAGTGCCTCTAAGGGTTTCTCCAACGCCCCTACTTTAGGCAAACCGCTTGACAAAACATGTAGACTTGATCCTGTTTGCAGATAGTACAAAGAGTCATTATGTATTAATCAGAACAATAAGCAGACTTATGGCTTTTACGTCAAAGGATCATGCTATAAAGAGATTTGTAGAAGGTGTTTGACCAGAATCCCAACTATAAAAGCAGCTGCCGATCATAAGAAACGTTGTAAAAGTTTTGTAGACTGTGAAACCGAACTTCTTACACCTAAACTGGGGTCTAAAGTTAGTTTTAAGAATTTACACAAAATGCAAATGAGCCCATACGTGGTTTATGCTGACTTTGAATCAATCTTGCCACAGTACTACGGTCCACAACAGCAAGAACAAAAAACATCCTTATTAAACCACCATCAGATCTGTTCTTATGCCTTTATTGTTGTTAGGTCAGACGGTCAGCACACAACACCTGAGATTTACAGAGGTCCCAACGCAGCTAGTAGATTTTTAGAGCAGATGAAACAACTTCGCAATCAGTTATCCAACCAACTAAATCTTTCAGACATTGTTATGACTTCTGAAGACCAAGAACGTTATGACTCATTTACACACTGCTGGATTTGTGGCTTAGAACTAACACCTAACAGTAAAGACGCTACAGTAAGAGACCACGATCACATTACTGGAAAGTTCAGAGGGGCCGCGCACAACAATTGTAATCTTCAACTTAAGGTTGACCCCAAAAAATGGAAGCTGCCTATCTTCTTTCATAACTTACGAGGCTACGATTCTCATTTCATCATGCAAGCAGTAACTTCTGAATATAAGAGGGTTACCTGCATTGCACAATCTTCAGAAAAGTACATGACTTTTACTCTTGACTGTTTATCCTTTTATGACTCAGCTCAGCATCTGATGGGAGTTTAGATAAGTTAGCGGGATCTTTACAAGACTTTCCCAATCACTAAAAAATACTTTGACCCATCTTTAGTGCGTAAAGGAGTTTAATCCTTATGAATACATGAACTCGTGGGAAAGGTTTGATGAAGACTCACTTCCTCCTAAAGGCGCTTTCTTTTCTAGTCTTAGAGGCAAAGACATAACTAACTCTGAATATGAATACGCTCAGAAAGCCTGGACAGAATTACACTGTCAAACAATGGGCGATTATCACGATCAATATTTATTGCTGACGTGTGTTTATTGGCAGACGTCTTTCAGAATTACAGATCTACATGCATGAAACATTACTGTCTAGACTCATCACATTACATCTCTGCCCCAGGCCTTTCTTGGGATGCTTTCTTAAAGTCTACAAACATCAAGATTGACTTAATATCTGATCTACCCACACTTCAGATGATTGAAGATGGGCTGAGGGGAGGTATTAGCATGGCCTCACATCCTTACTGCAAAACCAACAACAAGTATTTAGACGATTATGATCCCACTAAACATCCAACTATCTAATGTACTTAGACGCTAACAATCTGTATGGGTGGGCCATGAGTCAACCGCTTCCACTGAGAAACTTTAAGATGTGCGAGGGGCCCCATGATGTTAACACTGTGTTAGGTATTCTGGCACAGCTTACGCCTGATAATCCAGCAGGACTAATCTTGGAAGTAGACTTAGAATATCCTAAGAATTACACGATCTCCACAACGATTACCCCCTAGCCGCAGAAAGATTAAAGATGAGTCCCATCGAACCTCCTAAACTTGTGCCTAATCTTAGACATAAAACTAAATATGTGTGCCATTACAGACTCCTACAGTTTTACTTAAGACACGGACTAAAGCTGACAGCTGTTCACAGAATAATTATATGCGACCAAAAGCCCTTTATGAGGCCATACATCATGAAGAAACTAATCTTAGAACCCAAGCCACTGACGCTTCAGAAAAAGACTTCTTTAAGTTAATGAACAACAGTTGTTTTGGTAAGACGATGGAGAACGTACACAATCGCAAAGATGTGAAATTAGTTACAAAAGAAAACCAAGCAATTAAGTTTGCCTCTAAACCTAACTATCAAGACTTTAGAAGATTTAACGACAGCCTGGTTGGCATTATGATGAAGAAAAAGGCTGTTAAGTTGGACAAGCCGGTGTTTATCGGCTTTACCGTATTAGAGTTGTCAAAGTTATTAATGCTAGAATTTCTGTACGATTACTTTAAACCGCGGTACCGAGAAGCAAGAGTCCTTTACACAGACACTGATAGTTTTATTCTAGACGTCCCAACTGAAGACTTTTACAAAGACTTAGAAACTGAGGTAGCTAAAGGAGTTGATGGATGGTACGACACATGTGACTATCCTAAAGACAGTCCTTTACATTCAACTGTAAACAAGAAAGTAATTGGAAAGATGAAGGTGAACTTAATGGGACAGTTATCAAAGAATATGTTGGTTTGCGTCAAAGATGTATAACGTTGCCAGCCAGACTTCTGTAATAAAGAAAGCTAAGGGCATAAGTAAAGAAGTTGTAAAAAAAATATAACTCACGACAACTACAAGCAAGCTCTCTTTGAAAACAAAGTATTTTATCACACAAATGTTAATCTGCGCTCTACTCTTCATCAAGTAAACACAACTGCTGTTAACAAAAAATCACTAGTCTCTGACAATAACAAGAGAACTTACGTCAATCCTGAGTTTTCATATGCTGTAGGACATTGGAGAACTTTAAAAGATTAACTTGACTGACTTGGCTTGTACTTAACTTAAGAACCTAACTAGTACTTACTTAAGAACTTAACAAGAACTTACTTAAGAACCTAACTAGTACTTACTTAAGTACTTAACATAACTTATAATTTACTTGTAATTTACTTGCACTTAATTTAAAAAGTACTTTCTATAACTAACTTAACTTGTACTTATCTAGTTCTTATCTAGTTCTTAACTTTATTTTAGTTCATTAAAAACTATTCCATAGAAAATGGATCAACTGCAGGAGGCTGTACTTTTTTTGCAGAAGTTGGGGTTCTTTTTCTTTTACTGTGGGGGTTGTGACTTTGTTGTTAGGTATGGTGTTAGGTATTTGTATGCTAAAACCCACCAACAACAGAGCTCCCAATACTTTAATAATACATCTTATCTTTTGATTGTGATTGGTTGTTGTTAATTGTGTTTTGTTAATTGGTGGTTTTTGGGTGGTGGCGATGTTGTATTACTATCTAACAATTTTTGTTTTCTGATTGGTTTCTTTTTTTAGTCTGTTCCATTCAGCTAGTCTTATGGCCAGCCTCAACACTCCAGGACTTTTAGACTTAGTAACACTACCACTTGTGGTACATTAACTTGTGGTACTTCACTTGGGGTACATTCACTTGTGTACTTTCTGCTCCTGCGGAGGGTCCTGCGGACGGGCCTGCGACGTTTTCTCTCCTGATTGCTCATTTTTTTAATTGCGATTAAATTTAATATGATCAAAATTAATATATTAAAATAATTAATTCCCATGAAATGGGCATAACATAGTCCCAAATCGGTAATTACATGTCACATCAAGAGTTTCTAGGGCTTGTTTTAAAACCGGATCTTGTTGATGGTCATTTTTTAAATCTTCTTCTGAATAAAACTGGCGCCATCTTACTTACTAACTTAGCATATAGGCTAATCATTGTCTGCCCCACCGATCTAACATTTTTTGAACCTAGCGGTGCTTCGTACCAAGCGTAGTACTTCTCAACGTCGAAGTAGACTTGCGAATTTGTTCAACACTTAGTTCAGTGCCTAAATACTGTCTAGTTTTTCCACACGCAGCTAGAGAGTATAATCTTTTTTTATGGCAGTGGCTACGGAGTAGTCTGCTTGCTCCCCACACTTTAATAGTTCGTCCAATCCATTTTTTAAAACAATAAAAATAATATAATACTTTTAAAAACCATGAGTTTAACGCTGGTTAATTATGCAGTGCCTATCGTTGGTGTTATAGTCTATTCAACCCTTGCAAAATGTTTGTTAGGAATAAAACCGCCCCAACACGGGAAAGATAGAAGATTCGCCAAAACTAGTTGCAACCTTATTTTTAGCTTTAAACAACAAAAATTATCTGATTAAAAAGCACATAGACAGTCTTTCGTATTATGATTATTTTAATTATTTTTTTAGTTAGTAAAAAGATGAGTGAGAAAAAGATTATCAATACGATTACCATTCTGCTGTAATTAGCGGTCTTAGTATAGGGGTTATAGTGTGTTAGCAAAAAAAATGTTTAAAATGAGGCCGCGCCGACCTAGGAAGGTTAGACATTGAGGACGTTGTTAAGGTTATAGTTGTAATTACTGCAGGGATTGCGTCAAAAGACTTTCTTGTTACACAGGGGTTATCCCAGAAAATATTAATACAAGAAAGTTAATTCTAAGAAAATAAATTTTTTAAAAAGATGTCTGGATTGGTTCTGATTTGGGGGGGGAGCTATTGTTAACGCTTTGACCTTCTCCGCAGCAATTATATGTTTAGTAAATTGCGGGCCGAAGAAGAGAGAGAACGTCATAACAAGGCAATGGAAGTTTTAGCTAAGGCAAGAGACGCTTACGAGAAAAAACGAATTGCTCACTTAGACTTTATTAATAAAAAGTTAAGAGAACAGGGACATGCAGAGCACACATTTACAGACGTTGATGACGCAATGAATGAGTATTACTTAGTGACAGGAAAGAAGTTTCTAACATCGCCACCGCCAGAACTGTCTGACTTTTATGAGCCATCTGAGGAACAGAAGACTGCAGAGATAGTTTTTATTGCAGTTGGCATGACCTGTCTATCTTGTTGCTCACTTTCTTGTGTAAAATAAAATGCATTTAAAATATGGGCAATACGAAGTACAATACGATGTACAAAATATATTATTCTCCTAAAGGGTATTGGAAAGGAAAGACTGCTATTGAAAAACTGAGTAAAGCTGCTAGAGTGTCTGAATTTGATGCAAAAGACTGGCTTTCAAAACAAGCAATTTGGCAAATATAAAGCTGATCTAGTGCCTCTAAGGGTTTCTCCCAACGCCCCTACTTTAGGCAAACCGCTTGACAAACATGTAGACTTGATCCTGTTTGCAGATAGTACAAAGAGTCATTATGTATTAATCAGAACAATAAGCAGACTTATGGCTTTTACGTCAAAGGATCATGCTATAAAGAGATTTGTAGAAGGTGTTTGACCAGAATCCCAACTATAAAAGCAGCTGCCGATCATAAGAAACGTTGTAAAAGTTTTGTAGACTGTGAAACCGAACTTCTTACACCTAAACTGGGGTCTAAAGTTAGTTTTAAGAATTTACACAAAATGCAAATGAGCCCATACGTGGTTTATGCTGACTTTGAATCAATCTTGCCACAGTACTACGGTCCACAACAGCAAGAAAAAAAACATCCTTATTAAACCACCATCAGATCTGTTCTTATGCCTTTATTGTTGTTAGGTCAGACGGTCAGCACACAACACCTGAGATTTACAGAGGTCCCAACGCAGCTAGTAGATTTTTAGAGCAGATGAAACAACTTCGCAATCAGTTATCCAACCAACTAAATCTTTCAGACATTGTTATGACTTCTGAAGACCAAGAACGTTATGACTCATCTACACACTGCTGGATTTGTGGCTTAGAACTAACACCTAACAGTAAAGACGCTACAGTAAGAGACCACGATCACATTACTGGAAAGTTCAGAGGGGCCGCGCACAACAATTGTAATCTTCAACTTAAGGTTGACCCCAAAAAATGGAAACTGCCTATCTTCTTTCATAACTTACGAGGCTACGATTCTCATTTCATCATGCAAGCAGTAACTTCTGAATATAAGGGGTTACCTGCATTGCACAATCTTCAGAAAAGTACATGACTTTTACTCTTGACTGTTTATCCTTTTATGACTCAGCTCAGCATCTGATGGGGAGTTTAGATAAGTTAGCGGGATCTTTACAAGACTTTCCCAATCACTAAAAAATACTTTGACCCTCTTTAGTGCGTAAAGGAGTTTATCCTTATGAATACATGAACTCGTGGGAAAGGTTTGATGAAGACTCACTTCCTCCTAAAGGCGCTTTCTTTTCTAGTCTTAGAGGCAAAGACATAACTAACTCTGAATATGAATACGTCTGAAGCCTGGACAGAATTACACTGTCAAAACAATGGGCGTTTTTCTCGTTCATTATATATTGGCTGACGTGTGTTTATTGGCAGACGTCTTTCAGAATTTAAGATCTACATGCATGAAAACATTATGTCTAGACTCTTCACATTACATCTCTGACCAGGCTTTATTGGGATGCTTTCTTAAGTCTACAATACATCAAGATTGACTTATTATCTGATCTACCCAACTTAGATGATTGTAGATGGGCTGAGGGGAGGTTTTGCATGGGCTCACATCTTACTGACAAAAACCAACATCTAGTATTAGACGATTATGATCACTAACCATTTTCCAAACTATTTAATGTACTTAGACGCTAACCAATCTGTATGGGGTGGGCCATGAGTCTACCGCTTCCACTGAGAATTTAAGATGTGCGAGGGGCCCCATGATGTTTACCATCTGTGTTAGGTATTCTGGCACAGCTTACGCCTGATAATCCGCTGGACTAATCTTGGAAGTAGACTAGAATTTACCTAAAGAATTACACGATCTCCAAACGATTACCCCATTGCCGCAGAGAAGATTAGGATGAGTGCCATCGAACCTCCTAAACTTTGCTTATCTTAGGATATAAAACTAAATATGTGTGACTTTTGAGGACGGTGTTGTTAAAGGTTATTGTTGTAATTACTGCAGGATTGCGTCCAAAAGATTTCTTGTTTCACAGGGGTTTATACAGAAAAATATTAATACATAGAAGATTATTCATAAGAAAATAATTTAGAAAAAGATGTTGGTTTGGTTCTGATGGTGGGGGGAGCTATTTGGTAACGCTTTGACCTTCTCCGGCAGCAATTATATGTTTAGTAATGACGGTAACGCTCGCGAAGAGAGGGAGAACGTTCATAACAAGGGCCAATGGAGATTTAGCTAAGGCAAGAGACGTTACGAGAAAAGATGAATTGCTATCTTAGACTTATTAATAATAATGGTTAAGAGATCAGGGACATGCAGAGCACACTTTTAAGTCCCCGGTTTGATGACGCAATGTTTATGGAGTATTATTAGTGGACAGGAAAGAAGTTTCTAAAATCGGGCCTCCGCCAGAAAACTCTGTTGACTTTTATGTGCTTCTAGGAACAGAAGACTGCAGAGATTTTTTTATGGCAGTTGGGCATGTAGTCGATTTGTTGCTCACTTTTTGTCTGGTAAATGAAATGCATTTAATTTGGGCAATACGAAGTACAATACGATGTACAAAATATATTATTCTCCTATAGGATATTGGAAAGGGAAAAGACTGCTGATATTGAAAAACTTGAGTAAAGCTGCTTGAGTTTGTCTGATCAGTTGCAAAAGACTGGCTTTCAAAAACAAGCAATTTGGCAAAATATATTTGCCCGCCAAAAGATTAATAGACCTAGATTTGTTAATAATCAGTTCCAAAAGGACTACCCAACAGATGGACTGTTGTATCTTCCACTTGACAAAGTTAGAAGAGAAAAAAGTGAAAGTTTGCTCTGACAGTGTTGTCATGGCTTTCAAGTTACAAGTCGCGGAGACTTTAACAGATAAAAAAGCTCAACTGCTGTGGCTGTGGTTACAACAAATATATGCGAGGCCCATTAAAGTATCCAGGCTGTTCCAGGTTGATGATTGGAAAGAGTTTAAGGTCTGTAAACCAACTGTTTTTAAAACATCATGTTTCAGTTAAGAGGGGATCCCAGCACCATCGTTCACATAAGCCCCTAGTAGCAAAACTTTAATATGAATCTAGCTGAAAACACCTGTTTACCTATCATATCACAGAGAAATTTTGGACGATCGCGTAACACAGGAATGGGTTAGGAGTTGCCAGCAGTGCTTACGTGCTATGAACAATGAAGATTTAAAGAACAGGGCCATTAATCAGTAAACGCAATAAATTTAAAAAAGTGGCATTACTGAAGATGTGTGGGGGGACTCAAATTGCCTACCGTTTAGGGACTAAATGTAAGATACGTGTATGCTCTGGAGAGGGCAGAGGGCGGATGTTTAGAATGAGTGCCACTGCAGACCATTTATGGAGCGTAGTGTATATGAAGTGAAAGATTATGAATACACTCTGTTATATATTTAAGAGAAACTCTTTCTGCCAACGATGCTACTACGTCTAAAAAGCCTGCCCTATAAAGATCAAAAATGTTCGTGAAGGCTGCAAGTTGTCCCGCCAAACACAGTGAGTTAACACACAAAAAAGTATTTATTTTTGTTTAAACTTATTTTTTTGTTACTCTTATTTTTTTGCCTATTTTGGACTTAATGATCATGTGTTTGTTTTGCAATGTTCTGTTTAATTGCATCAGTGTCTACTGTTGTGATTAGTAAAAGTCTTTCTCCACTCCTTTTGAAGTTCAATTTTTGCAGTCTATTTATCCTCACCTTCAGCCATAGCTTCTGAAATTCTTCATCCGTATTGTTTTATCTTGTAATGATTGCTTATTCTTAATTCTTTATGAACAAAGTTTTGCTGTTGTAGGGCTACTATGCAGTGTGCTTTTGTTATTTTAGGAGTTATTTTTTTTAAAAAGCATTACCAACTTTGACACAGCACTATAACCTAACCCGGGACTCCTAAGTAAAGAGGCTGGCGCCCCAACCCAGTAGCTAAATACAGCATCACTAGCCAGAAACTTTCGCTAGCTACAGCTGATGAGCCAGTTATTTACATAAGAACGAGTATTTTAAGCTTTAGCATATTTCTTTCTAGTAATCCTATACTTATCCAGTCGCTTTCTATTCCTTTTGAAGTTCAGTTATTTGCTGTAATCTAATGTTGAACCTCCATTTTTTTTATAAGATTATTTTTTAAAATTATTCTAGTAATATCTTATTCTTATTAATTTTCTGGCAGCACTTCATTAACTGAGTAAAACGCAATAAAACATTACTTAATGAAAATTAAGTCGAGTTACTGTTAGTTTGTCTTTGTCAACCGCCACAGTAACCTTTGTCAGATTGATACAAGGCGGTTTTTTCGTCTCCGTTTTAGAAATTGCTATAAGAGTTTAAGAGGGGCATCTAAGTTTTCAAGCTTTATTGTATACTCTAATGAAGTAGTTCTGGCCAAATAGGATCACCCTTCTCGGAGTAATAAATAACGAAAAATCCTTTCGTCATTTGCCTAGGTAGTGGACTGTAGCGTTGGGTGTTAAATTCTAAAGCCGTCGGTGTCATCCCCCTCTTAAGCTAAGGACTTTTTCTCTGTAGCATATTTTCGAACCGCTTAGTTATTTCAATCTGCTTTTTTCTGTTGTGTTCCTGGGACTAGCTAACAAGAATGGGCCCTTATTTAAGGCTTGTCTTAAATTGTTTATTTTTGTCAATGTTACATTGACTTCGTAGTTCAAACTTTAAATTCCAAGCAATTTCAGGTAGAAACGCCCCAAGCATTCTCTCTTTTATGAAGCCTGTATCATGTTTGACAAAATCGTTTGTTACTAAATTTCTTATCTTTCTATGGGTAGGATATTGCTGCCGTGTTTTGTCTTCATTTTCTGTTCGTTTGTATAACCCCGTCAACGGTGTACTCAAAATCCATAAACATTTCCTGGCACTCCTATTAGATCAAAACTCAGTTTGTGTCTGCTGGTTTTTAGCTCTATGCAAGCATTTAGGAAGCTAGCTGCGCTTTTGGATTCTGGCCGCGAGACATTCTTTTTAATATTAAATTATAATAAACAAATTGTTTTAAGCAATCAATATTATAACAATCTACAATATATACAAACTTATTGAACTGGGGGTCAGTCCGTAGCTAGCTTAGCGTGCTTAGATTTTTCTAACTGATCTTTATTTTTTTTAGATTCATCTTGTCTTTTTATATAATTTTCACTTAAACATTATTCAAAATATCTTTGTCCTAAGTGTAAAATTACTTCACGATTATAACTGCGATCGAAGTCTTTTAAGACAGCATTGTATTTTTGAGTTAAGAGCACACAGAAATAAGGCCGTGGCGGCCACTAAATGGCTAGCTTTGACAGTGCTTTTATTTTTTTAAAATGTTCGTTCAGTGAACAAGTCATCAATAAATAAACAGGGTTTCAGTTCCCTCAAATAGTCTATAGTAATGTTTTTCTAACTGTCGTCAGCTTATCGTAGGATTCAACTAAAAATAATATTCTCGTCTGTCCAAATAAACTTCCTTTCTTTGTAAGACTTGTTGTGCTTAATGGTTGTGCTGAATATAACTATGTGTTGTAATGAAAACCTGTATATTGTTTGTAACAATCTAAGTACGAAGACTGTTTTCCACACCTGTAATCCGAGATAAGAGAACAGTGCGGGAGCTTTTGGCAGAAACTTAGTATCCATCTGCTTTTTTTTAGAATCTTTCTTCTACTTTTTTATAGCCAAGTCTTTTAGCTGTTTTTTCATGTTGAACGGAGCATCACAACCATATAATAATGCATTTGGATTGGGGCGTTTCCGTCTGCTTTTCTTGTGAATATTTATTTTATACCATCTTGCTACCCTTTCTCTCTTCCAAACATTCTGTTGTCAATGTGATCTAAAATCTACCACAGATATTTGGTTATTATGTAGTCTTCAAGTCTTTACTCATTTAGGCGAAGGTTTTTACATACACGATAAACTGCTGAGATCTCTTTGCCCTACTCAGCAAAACAACATTTCTTTTTTCTTCAAAGTGTTGGTGAGGTAAAGTCCGCGACCGAAATACAACTGTCAGACTTCCATTTATTGCACAGTAACCTTCTCAATTTTTGGATTATAAATCGCTTCTGATTCTCTATGAAAAGGATGTTGTTCCTTCAGTAAAAAAACAAAATTCATTTTTTTAAAGACTTCAGAGACTGATTTAGATGTATGTTCCAAGAGTGTCTCGCTTGTTTCTTTTTTTCTGTTAGTGGTGTGTAAAACTCTTTATAATAAATAACTGTTTTATTTTTTTACTGGGTTAAGATTGTTTGGCCAGTTCAGGGTTAGTATCAACATCAAACTCAAGAGAATGTCGCTAACTGTGTATTTGGTATGGGTATCAGAAAGGAAAACAGAATCGCTAGGACTAAATGTCAGTTCTTATGTAAGTTTTTCTTTTTAGTCGCGCCTTGGTAATATGGCATATGCGTCGTTAACATTATAGTGGGATGCAGAATCTGTTGCCAAATGTTTGCTACTACTATCTTTAACTTCATTTTTGAACATCTCGCTTTAAGCTGTGCTTGTGGACCTGTTTGGGTTTTGTTATTCCCTGTAATTAATCTTTTCTTTTTCTTTTCTTTTTTAGGCAGCCATAGATCACGATAGAGGGCAAAAATGTTTGCCTCGCTTGTACAAGACTTCTATGCTCCAGTTTGATTGCCATATTGTATAACTATTGCCTGCCCAAATTAGCACAACAGTAGCATTAGATCTGTCGATTTAATATCTATTTGAATGTAGTTTAGCAGTTTGCCTGGCATTTAACTGCGCCAGCACCAAGATTGGGACTTAACTATTAAAACAGGCCAGGCTGAATGTTGATGGTGTATTTAACTTATTACAGTCTGCCTTATACCTTTTACACCTGGGGTTCCTTTTCTTTTCTGTATGATCGAGTCATAACCGTATGAGTTCATTGTTTTATTAACAAAAAGATATAAATAAAAATATGGATGAAGATTTTGCAGATTGATCTATTGAGTGTAAGAAGAAGAAGATCTGCCTCTAGTCTGAGAACTACTGGGCTTCATTTGCAAGAAGAGTGAAGGAGCGGGTTCTTTATTAAATATCAGACCGCGAGTACCAGAAACTATTGCAACAGTGAATTGAATATTTATAGATGCATTAGGACGAGAGCTGCCAGTTGTGCTTGATCCTAAAGATTTTGAGGAAGATGGTGGGCATTTGTATATAAGAACTGGTGCAGGAGGCGTGTAAAAGCTACTTCAACGCAAAACCCAAACAAGTTTTTAAAACTAAGCACAATTAGGCGAAAACTCCCTATTGCTAAGGCAGAACAATTAAACCTTTTAGAGCTTAGAGCTGAAGCCGTTAGTCATTTACAAAACTTGGAGCGGGGGCTGCCAACACAATCTGAAATACAAAACATACCTCTTCAAGATTTAAGTCAAGAAGCAGATGATGCAATTAAAAAACAGATGAATCAATTAGAAGAGCAGAAGAACTAATAGCAGAAATTGAAACGAGTTTTAATGAGGAGACACAGTTAAAAACAATTGAAGATTCTCCATTGCCTATGCGTGAAATCCTGGGGCTTAATGCTGCTCTACGGACAATAAGGGGTGAACTAACAAACAATTTGGCAAAACTTGGTGAGCTAGATAGAGAGATAGAAGAAGAAAAAAATAAACTGGCTGATGCAGATGATAACAATTTAGGCGAGAAGAAAAGGCTAGAATACAGCAGAAAATACAGGATTTAATGCTAAAAAGGCGCCAGGTTAGAAGTGCTGTTACTAACAGAGCGCAGCTAGCATCACAAACAAGCAGAATAAGAGAAACTATAAACAGAATATTTATGAAAACACTACGCTAGCTGAAAGAATAAGGACTCTGTTCAGGGAACAGGGATTACAATAGTTAGTGTATTAACAGCTGTTGGGTTTGCTATCTCTACACTCGTTTATGCTTTAACGGTAGTGCGCCAACAGGGCCAGTAGCTCTCCAACCCTCAGCCTGGTAAAAGTTGGATTAGAAAACAATTGCATCATCTAGCAAACTTATTAAAGAAGTTAGCGCCAAAGCGCTTGATGCTCTGCCTGGCATAATGGCAGTGTTGTTAGTTGGGTTTTGTCTACTATAGGAAAGTTGCTGGTTATATGGCTGACCATCTGTGGGACGTTAGGAGTGCTAGCTGCTGGATTAATTTTTAGTGAAATAAAGTATGGCTAATCCAGTAAAAGTTAAAATACAACGAGGGCTGTCTTTTCGCTAGTAGTGACTGTCAGTGTGAGCAGATCAACAGGTGGGTGCTTTCTGGCTGCTTTCTGGCTGTGGGCGCTTATAACCGTGGATCGCTTTCTTCAGGGCTGGTACTTTTTTTAAAATGGATGGGCGGGCCTTGTGTTTAACCTTGATTGTGCCCTAAGTTTTGGTCGTCTCCAGCTATGAGGATTTCATTGTTATAATTCTGTATCATGCCAATCTGTAGTCTAAGGTCAGAGGTAGCATGTATAATCCATGGCCTACAACAAAGTCAACCTTTGACCTAGCATGTGTAAGAACGTTTTGATACCTTTGTATGCTGGCAGGCAAATCAACAGCAGAGTTAATAGCATCTTCTAAATTGCTAGAAATTGTTTTCTGGCATCAAAGCCTGTAGATTGATCAACTATGCTAGACTTGGTCTGTGCTTGTGCTCCTAATAGACACCAAACGTATGTCCGTATGGAGTCATTGAGTCTTTGCACTCCTGGCATTGTTAGGCCTTCACTTTCATCTAAGATAAATGTTGCCCAAGCATTAGGGTGTTTTTGTTCTATGGATCCAATCGAACTTGTTTGTCTGGTTGAAAAGAGGTGTGGCCAGGCCAGTAGTCATAATTATATTCTCTATTCGCCCCACAAATACAATGTGCCTAACCCATGATTGCGGTCTAACTTTTGTTAAAATCAGTTGAAGGATTAATGTTAAATTCGTTGCAGATTCTTTCATATGCATTATTGTCCATTGGGCTTTAAATGGATTAAACGCGTTGTCGTTAGGTAGGGCACTTGTAGTTCAGTTAGTATTCGTCTGTACTGGTAATAAACATGAAAGTTATATACTGACCTTACTAAAAGATTAGGATGGTTTAAATGGTTTGCATATGAATCACCACAGCCAGTAGTTGCGCAGTAAATGGCAAAATTTAACTGATTCTGGTAAAACGCATAGGGTGAGATGACCATGCTGATGGCACTCTGTCACTATTTATTGGCGGATTTAAATATTTAGTTAGTGGTTTACAAGTCTGACTTGGAAGCCGTATGATTCATCTACTGCAATGGTTAGTAAAATGAAGTCCAAAGATTTGGGGTTATAAAACGCTCCTACATTGTAAGTGGCCTTTTTTAAATTTTTTAAAAGGTTTCCCTTTTTTTAAATTTTTTTAAAAATGGTTATAAAAAGATGACATCCTAACCAAAAAAAACGAGCGTGTTTTTTAAACGAAACCCAATTGGGCAATGGGCGGGGATTGTAGTTTCCCCTTAAAAGAAATTGGCTTTAAAGTAAAAGGGTTTTAAATATCTGTGAGGCTCAAAAAAATGGTTTAATGTTAATGGCGAAAAAGGCAACCAAATAATCATATAACAATCCCTGTGGTTATAAACTTTTTTTCTTAAAAGAGGTGCTTACAAATTTTGGGTTATGCGAGAATTAAAAGCAAATCTCAGAATTACTATACTTTTCCATAGAAGAAAAAAAGAGAGTATCTTTTCCTAAAACCCTAGTCGAATCTTGGGTTTCCCATAGAAAACGATAAAGCTTTAGATTTAGTACAAGAGAAAGGTTTATAAATTTTGAAGGTAAAACCTTCTGATTTTTCGTAAAACCCAGTTTTATATGCCCGCTTACAACAGTTAAAAACAAATACAAATTTGTTTAAGGGGTTCCGTCTACAGTTCTACGAGCACTCCCGTAAATCAAGGGGGGTTTTTGGTTTATCAGTTATCGGGTTTGTGGAAAAAAAACCAATTTAAAAAAAGGGGGTTTTTATAAATTCTTTGGGATGTAAAAGTAACAAAATAAAGACGGAAAGCCATTGATTGTTTGATTTTTTAAATTTGTGTTTGAGGTAGACGGCATATTGAAAAGTAGTGAGGGCTCGTCCCGCGGACTTTAAATAGTACTGTAAACCCCTTTAATTTTTTTGCCCCCGGGGAAAGTAAAAAAATGTTTGTTCACGATCCCCTTCTTTTTAGACGAAGCCCCCATTTTTTTGTATAATTGCGTCGATTTTTTCTGTTTTGGTTGTTAATTTGTTTAGAAAACGGTGTTAATTTTTGGCCAAAACTGTTGAGAAGGACGTGTTTTGTATGTGAAAAGGGGGGGTTTTTGTGCAAATAAGATTTTGGGGGTCTTGAAAAAATAAATTTTCTTCTCTCAGACCGACCCACAGATGACAGGGATTTCTAGAAGGGACAGACCAAGAGATGACTTACAATTGAAGCAAGATGATAAAATTTTTGTGGTGTGTGTGTGTGTGGTGTGTGTGTGTGTGTGTGTGTGTGTTGGGGGTGGTGTGGTGTGTGGTGTGTGGTGTGAGTGAGTGTGCATAGGCTTCGTTCTTTGGGGGTTTTGTGTGCGTGTGTGTGTTTTGTGTTGGTGTGTGTGTGTTGGGGTGTGTGTGTGTGTTGTGTGTGTTTGTGTGTCAAGTGAGAGGAGCCCCGAAAGCGACAGAGAAAAAAAGGAAAGGGGGGGGGGGGGAGGAGGAGAGAGAGAGAGGAGAGAGGGAAAAAACAGACGACAGACGACAGACAGACAGTTGAGGGTTTGCATACTATTCAGAGGAGAGAGTGAGGATATACATAAAGAAGATAGTGATGTAGATAGAGAGAGAGGGAGAGAGGAGGAGAGGGGAGAGAGAGAAGAGGGGAGAGAGAGAGGAGCAAAGACTTAGAGAGAGGAACGGAGAGAGACGAAAAGAGGAGCGACAGACAGACAGACCCACGACAACTGACAGGGGTTTGTAGATGTACAGACAAAAAATGACCACAATTCAAAAGCAAGATGAAAAGTGTGTGTGTGTGTGTGTGTGTGTGTGGTGGTGTGTGTGTGTGTGTGTTGTGGGGGGGTGGTGTGAGAGGAGAGGAGGGTGTGCGTACGTGCTTGGTTCGTATGTGTGTGTGTGTGTGTGTGTGTGTGTGTGTGTGTGTGTGTGTGTGTGTGTGTGTGTGTGTGTTGTGTGTTGTGTGTGTGTGTGTGTGTGTGTGTGTGTGTGTGTGTGTGTGTGTGTGTGTGTGTGTGTGTGCAAGTGAGAGAGAGCCAGAGACAGACAGACAGAGAAAAACAAGAGAGAGAGAGAGAGAGAGGGGAGAGAGAGAGAGAGAGAGAGAGAGAGAGAGAGTAGAGAGAGAGAGAGAGAGAGAGAGATGAAATGAAATGAAATAATTATTCCATAAGGCCAAGGCCCTCTCTGGAAGAAGGGAACAAAAACAAATACATATAAACATCATTACATACACATACATAAATATACATTCAACTTATAGCAATCTGCTGCCGCTTTAAACGCTTAATAAATATAAAGTGCTAATTTTCTGACTGTTTTACTGTTCGTTGAGGCCAACAAGAGAGACAAACGAAAACCATATGAATTATGAGAGAACTTTTGAGCAATGAACTTTTATCTTATGCTATTGTAAAATGGACACCATTATAAAAGTGCGGAGAGAGAGAGAGAGAGAGAGAGAGAGAGAGAGAGAGAGAGAGAGAGAGAGAGAGAGGAGAGACGGACCGGACGGACAGACAAACAGACAGACAAAGAAACGGCAAGACGAAGACAGAGAGACAGAGATAGAGAGACGCAGACAGAGAGAGGTAGATAAAAGACAGACAGACAGAAAACAGACAGGGTTTTTGCCCAAGAGAGAAAGAGAGGGAGAGAGAGAGAGACACTTTGACACTTTGACACTTTGATATTTTATTGTCATTACCAAACAGGTCTTTTGACAAGGGGGGAGAGGTAACAGAACAATAACATTTCCCTCTTCCTTTCCTGCAAACAAATAGTACACATTCATTCCTAAGGTGCACCAAATCAAAGGTTAAAAACAAATAAATTCATAACATTTACTTATGTCCTCACGCACAGGAGTAATGCAATTAAAAAAAAAAAAACAAAAAAAAAAAAAAACTAACTCGACCATCCACTCGTTCAAATGATGCAATGTATCTTACTGATCTCTTCCACTTGCGATGAATGATAATATTCATTCAGATATCTCTTATAATGCATTATTTTAAATTTCACTATCCTCCATCTGTCTAATTTTCAATGCTTCTGCGATGAATTTCGCAACTGATTTAATTACAAGTTCATCATCTGATGATAACACGACTGCAACATTTTGTCTTTTCGCTATATCTAACTGGAAAAGTGAACAATTTGTCCGCACTTCATTATAGCAGTACAGTGGAACAGAAAGTGTTCTTCGTCATCAATAATGTGTCTACATGCAGGACAAGGAGATTCTGTGGATGTTTCACATTCAAACCATCTTTTGTTCGCATTAAAACCTAAAGTTCTCAACCTAAAGAGAGATAGAGAGAGAGAGAGAGAGAGAGAGAGAGAGAGAGAGAGAGAGAGAGAGAGAGAGAGAGAGAGAGAGAGAGTAAAGCGAAGAAAGAGAGAGAATAAAACAAGGGTGCTAAGGGCTCCGGCCTTCCACCTGATTTACCACCCTCAGTTTACGGAAAAGTCATCTGTCTATAGCCTATCTATCTGTCTGCCTATAGCCCATCTATCTATCTATCTATCTATCTATGCATCTATGTATCTATCTATCTATCTATTATCTATCTATCTATAATGAAAACGTTTATATGCAGCAAAAAGATTTAAAAGCCATATTGGCAAACAGATACTTCAGAACTGACAAACTAACCACGTATCGCCAGACAGCAGCCAATCTAACACAACTATATTACCACTTGGGACCAGAGAAAAAGTGTCCAAGACTTCTAGAACAAAGACAGGAGAACTGGCCACAAATACAGAAAGACAGCAGACGACAGTAAAGAAACACACAGGCAAAACAGCTGAAGTAAAAGAGAACGACAGGGAAGAGGAAATCACAAACACGCATTGCTGTATTCTGTTTCTGTTCATCATGTTCCGGAAAAAAATATCAGGCCTACGGGATAGAATCTGTAATTTTTGGTTTAAATTCTATGTAACACTGTCAGAAGCGTATCTGATCAGTGTATGCAATGCAATTGTGTGATCCCCGACTTTCATTTAGAAAATATTACAGACAGCCGAGATTTAACATTTTACAACAATTGATTCTCACCGAGTTCATGCATGTACAATGTCCTCCAAAGCAAATACATAACAGAATTGATCACGTCCATATAAAAACATTCTGACCATCCACACGTAACAGATCAGGCCAAAGGTGCGGAAGAGTGTAAAGCAAACACATATAGATTAGGCCGAATTTGAAAATGGCAACCACTCCATCCAACAATTGTACAAACTCAAGAAATGACTACACCTCATGCCGGAGTGTTGACATGTCGCTAATCTCGCACAGACTGTACGTCATCTAGGGCTGTCCCATTCACCCAAAGAGAAGGAAGGTCTGGTAAGAATATGCACGGAACTCAATCGAGCAGAGCAGACTTTGGGTCCACTGTCTTGTATTGACTACTATGCACTTGGTCAAGAATACGAAGAATACGAAGAAGAAGGAGAAGAAGGAGAGGAGGAGGAGGGGAGGAGGGGGAGAAGAAGAAGAAGAAGAAAAGAAGAAGAAGAAGAAGAAGAAAAGAAGAAGTAGACGACGATGATGACGATAATGATGATGATGATGATGATGATGATGATGATGATGATGATGATGATGATGAAGAAGAAGAAGAAGAAGAGAAGAAGACGAGGAACAAGAACAAGAATAAGAACAAGAACAGAAAACGACGATGATGAACCTACAGAAGACACGAACGGACGAAAACCATCCACTGGGAATTGTGAAAAAGAAAAATCGATCTCAAACATCACTCAGGGCGACGTCATTTTCCACCACATAAAGCTACTCAAGCGTTTGAGCCAAGACATCGTAATGGGTCGAAAGAAACTTAAAAGTGAATGAGAGATAGAAAGCTGCAGTAGGAAATAACCTATGGAAGGTAAGCGTAATGTAAAGATTGGGGATTGAGGAGGTGGCAAAATGAGAAACCTTTTCTCTTCTACTCAATTCCAGCCCTGCAACACCGCATCACTCTCTCTCTCTCTCTGAAAGTGACTGGCGTGCGCGCACGCACGTGTGTGTGTGTGTGTGTGTGTGTGTGTGTGTGTGTGTGTGTGTGTGTGTGTGTGTGCGTGCGTGTGTGTGTGTGTGTGTGTGTGTGTGTGTGTGTGTGTGTGTGTGTGTGTGTGTGTGTGCGCGCGCGCGCGCGCTCGCGCGCGTTGTCAGATGTACGTGTGGTAGTTGTTTCACTGAATTAAACACAATTCCTCGTTGACCAGTTCATTCTAACATGCTTTTAGCGCCAGTGAGCGGTCGTTTACAAAACAGCCATAACAGGCTGAGTCAGATCTGAACTGGCGATCTTGATGTGGTGTCCTCCAAATCAAAGGGGCAGATCAGACAACATTTGGGAATGTCCAGCCAAACATCCTCTAAATCAAACACATCACAGACTTATACAATTCTGAGGATGGTCCTTCACGTATTTAACTCGATAATATCATTGATTATGCACAATCTGAACAGTCCAAAGGACACCCTTCAAATCAAACGTAACACAATGAGCCTATGCAAAATGTTCCATAAAAACGGACAAAAATCAACGAATAACAGTGCTTGCCCACAAGCTTCATTTCAACATCCATTTACAAGATTTTGAGTTATCTGACTCATCTATGTGTCGATGTGTGGGAAAAGACAAACTGACTAGTCTTCTGACGTCATCACTTAGATCTGTCTCATACTTATAGTCATGTCAACTGAGATAAGACTTTGAGTCTCTCAGGATCCCCAGCGTATACTGTAGACGTGTGTGCGCTGGTGTGTGTTCATCAGTGGGGTGATGCCAGCATGTTAATTAGAGTGTCCATGGACATCATGGAGGATTATATCACAATCAAATCGATTACATCATGGTAAAACAACGCTTCCAGTCGAGTGTCAACATTGCCAGAACCAGAAGCTTCCCTGGAGCAGACATTGGAAGTGACCACGAATGGTCCTCATGACATTCGCACTCCGCCTCAAAAACAACAAAAAGAAAGGAAACATCAGGTTAAAGTTCAATCTGGAGAAGCTAAAAGACCCTAACATAAAGGAAGCATTTCAAGCAAATATTGGAGGAAAATTTGCACCTCTACTTGTCCTGGCAAATGAAGACATCAACATAGAATCCTTCACCGACTCCTTCAACAAAGCTGTCACAGAAACAGCAGCAGAAGTGCTTGGTAAACATCGGCCAAAGAAGAATCCATGGGTCACCGACGAAATTCTGGAACTTTGTGACAAACGTCGTGAATTGAAAAACAAAAAGAACAACCCAGAAGGAAAAAGAGAGTACAATGATGTTAACAAGAAGGTTAAAACTGAGATGAAGGCAGCAATGGAAACTTGGATTGACAACCAATGCCAAGAGATTGATAATAATTTGAAAAACAACAACAGCAAAGCAGCCTATAAAATTGTCAAGGACCTAAGGGGAAAGAAACAAGCCAAGATAACAACGATCCATGACAAAAACGGTAAATGTCTCAACGATGATGAAAAGATACTACAACGATGGACAGAATACTGTTCTGAGCTTTACTCGCACAACGCTGAGGGAATTCATCAATCCTTGTCGCACCGGAACCAACAAATAACAGCAAGGATAATATAACACGTGATGAAATCATTAGAGCCTTATCATCAATGAAAGCAGGAAAATCGCCCGGTGTTGACAACATACCGGCAGAATTGATTAAGGCAGGAGGTGATCCAATGGTGGACATGTTACTTGCAATATGCAACAGAATCTGGGAAACCGGGGAATGGCCTACTCCCTGGACGCAGTCACTTATCATCACGCTACCAAAGAAAGGCAACCTACAGCAATGCCAAAATTATCGCACGATTAGCCTCATCAGCCACCCAAGCAAAGTTATGCTGAAAGTAATCCTAAATAGACTGAACCCACAAGCAGAAAAGATCATCGCTGAAGAACAGGCGGGTTCAGG
>CM031619.1:38300409-38327564 GCA_018398815.1 Conus ventricosus | reverse complement strand
TAAAAAGAAATTAGATAGCCAAACCGTTTTTTGTACTTTAAACACTAGATTTTACTATTACCCTTGTACCGATCCAAGTACTTTACAGTCAGACTTTTGTTTAGATATCCCTACTAAAGATATCTATAAAGACATGGAAACAGAAGTAGCTAAAGGGCATGCGGGATGGTACGACACATCCGATTATCCTAAAGATTCCGCCTTTGCATTCAATTTCTAACAAAAGGTTTTAGGAAAGATGAAGGATGAATTATCTGGAAAGGTGATCAAGGAGTTTGTTGGGTTAAGGTCGAAAATGTACAGTATTTCGAGCCAGGAGAAAACTATCAAAAAAGCAAAGGGAATATCTCGCAGTGTTGTGCAGTCAAACATATCGCATGACAACTATAAAGAAGCATTGTTCAATAAACATATTTTTCATCATGCCAACGTAAAACTGCGATCTAATCTACATAAGATCAACACAACTGTTGTAACAAAGAAGTCATTAGATAGAACAAACACAAAACGTGTGTTTGTTAATCCAGAGTTTTCATATGCAATCGGGCATTGGAGAAACGGCATAATTATATATCTTCTTCGGGTATATATTCGGGTCCATATTTTCATCAACTTTATCTATAAAATCAATCATATCATCCTCCAATTCAGACAAATTTTTTCTCATGTTTGCTTGATGCGCTCGAATTTTTTTTATATTTTCAAGATATACTTTATCCCATTTTTGATAGTCAAAATTTGGGATTTGGGGTTGTAGGTGATCTGGATGCATTGCCATGTGCTGATGAGTCCTCGCAAATGTTGCCCTAATAGCAGAATTCAAATCATATGATTCCCGCATCAATTCCAAGGTCTTTTCATTTATCATTCTTGTATCATTCTGCGCTTCCTTCTGAGCTTCCATTTTAGACTCAAATATATTTACGTAAATTAATTAAGCGGAACTGTGTCTGATGGGATTATCTGCAGTTTCTTCCTTCACAAAGATCTTTGAGGAGCCGGTTGTTTTGTTGTGTCAGTTTCTCGAAAATAATACACGGGCGGATTCATTTTTACAATTCTTTTTATTTCATATGGATCAACACTCCAAACTGGATCGGTTGCCCTGATGCGAGTGTCCCCTTCTGCTTCCCCCGGTAAATAAAGGTACCTTACTTTCAAACCAAACGGCAATAGTTTGCTGGATGAAGACTCTCCTCAACAGCATTTATTGTTTGTTTTTTGATTGCTTGTACTGGTTTTAGACCTTTAAATTCTTCATTATTCATTGCACGAAAGAACTGAGGGCAGTCTTCTAACCCATTCTGTGTTGCGAGAATTGTCAATAAGCTCTCTGTGATACTGGTAGGAGAAAAGTCTTTCGGCAAAACTGTTTGTTAAAGTTTTCAACTAAGCCTGTGATCTGTGAACTCCGGGAATGCCTCTTTTAATGGTAACTCTATGTTTCAACAATAATTGATCACTCGGCCTTTAAATTCTTTCCATCATCGACTTGAATCATGCGAGGATAAGTTAAGGGCCCCCGTTGGTATATCAGTTGTATGGCAACAGCAACAGCAGAAGCACTCTTTTGTGTTAAGGGTTTCCGCATCTTTGTATCTTGAAGCCATGTCAATAACTGTAAGTGCGTACTTAAATCTTTTTCGTCTAATCGTGTCATGGGGAAAATATAGAAGGTCCATTTGATGGGTGTCGTTCGGTGTTGTATTCACAAAGTGTGGTCTCTGTATTCGTCTAGGTGCAGGTAAATAAATTTGCCAAATCGCTTGTTTAGATAACCATTCTTTTGCTGTTTGTTCACTGACTCCCGCTGCTTGGCTTAGCTTTTTAATTGCTGTTATTCCCTTCCATATCCTTTTGGCGAATAATAGATTTTGTTCATTTTTTATTCAGCAATATATGCGCAACAAAATACACGACGGTCATACCAAAGACGATAAACACGATTTCTTGCATCTTTTGTTTTTCTGATGGTTGATAAAAGTCGCTGAATTTTGGGCGGGGCAATGTTTCGATTGGTTTGCCTGTTACTAGATAATACTCTTTTAATTGCTTGATCAACATCTTTAAATGTGTAAGCTGCATGCCCCTGTTTTTTCAGTTTGTCGTTAATAAAATCTAACTGCTCAATTCTCTGCTTTTCATAGTGATCTTGTGCTGCGGCTAGTTGCTCCATAGCTTTGTTATGTCTTTTTCTCTCGCCGTCATCTCGCAGTTTAATAAACGCGTAATTACTTCCGCTAAAAGCAAGCGCATTAACCACTGCACCACCTATCATCATTACGAGTGAAGCCATTTTTATAAATGTATTTTTTAAATTTTTACATATTGATACTGTCAGGAATTATTTCTTGCTTAACTAGAAAATCTTTCGTAGCGAACGAAGCTGTAATAACAGCAATCAGCTTTGCCAATCCTCAAGTCTAGTTGCCAAGATCTGCCGGTTTTATTTTTAACAGGTTTTTACCAAGCATTGTGTATCCTACACTTAGCCCCCCAATAACAGCAGAATGGTATACAAGGTTGGTATCAGTTTTTTCGGTGCTCATTTTTAAAAAATATAATTATAATTAATAAAAAACATGAACAGCGATGATCTACTACAGCTACAAGGCAGCCTAAACCTTCCTGAACTTATGAATGATCAAGTTGATGACCAAGCTATTATGCCCAAAAAGGAAAGGCTGTATTCTTGGCAGCATGTGGGAAAACAAAACGATTCCTCGGAAATGAATTCAGCATAGAAACAGATTCAACAAATGTCGCCACAAGACATTGTAAAGTATAACAGGTATGAAGCGCAACTAGGGTCGAAAAATGGTGAAAAGTGTAGGGCAAACGGTTATTAGTTTGTACACTAAACTAGTAGCCGATTTGTTCCCATTGATTCTGAACAAGACTTTATGTATGATTTAACGCAGGATCCAGTTTTAACAAAGTCATTAGAGTCCTCTAGGCTGTGATCTATATACAGTTTTGGGAACATTATTGTTGCCACTAATCATGGATTAATAACTTTAATCATATAGATTTTATTTCCCTTCAAAATGACCGAGCCAGAAAATCAGCAGAATCAGGAAACATTGAATCAGAAAACATTGAATCAGGTGGAGAAAGTGACCAGTAAAAAGCCTCCTCATCCTGGCGTGTTGCAGCAGGAAAAGATTAGCAGAGTGGAACAAACAAAAAAATCAATGTTACAAGCACATAATAAAAACTCAAATGAAAAAGTGCTAGAGCCGCAGCCAGTTGTTTCAATGCCAGCTATAAAACACCAGAACAAGAACAAGTTGATTCAAGGCCTACGCCGCCAAAGTTTTCATGGAATATTGAACTTAAAACAGTTTGTCATTTTTGGCGTTATTGCTGCTGCTGGGGTGGTTATTACGGTTATAAAATATTAAACAAAGACACCAAAAACCAAAGCAGTCCAAACAATCTCTGCCACTAAAAAACAGAAGTCGAACACAAAAGCATGCCAGAACCGCCAACCAAAAGTTCATATTGATCCATTTGTGATGCATTAATATTTTAAGAACTTAATAAATATCAATACTGCAATCCTAACATACTAGATTGGTTTTTGATTATTAAAATAAATTTGTTTCTTTGATTAAAAATAGATCATGGCGGATTATTATTTGTTTAAAATGATGGAGTCAATAAATAAAGACATGGAGTCTATAAAATACATTTCCATAGACCAGAATTGTAATCAATGCGGTTGCTTACGATGTAAGAACTTCATTAAGATCTATGCTGACAGATCTCGCGCCGAGAACGCTGAGCAAGACATCTCAGCGATAACGTGTTTTTTGAGGCGTGTGTGTACTATAATTAGACATCTACTATTTAAGACAAAAACATAGATTGTATTTTTTTTCTGATAATTATAAGATAACTTGAATAAGAACTTGGTTG
Organism: Conus ventricosus; assembly: GCA_018398815.1. Lineage (NCBI taxonomy): Eukaryota > Metazoa > Mollusca > Gastropoda > Neogastropoda > Conidae > Conus > Conus ventricosus. The sequence continues at coordinate 38,323,643 of CM031619.1, read as the reverse complement.
TACTTAAAGGATGACTTAATTACAATCTTGAGGTAACTTAAGTTAAGAACTTGAGGTGACTTAATCAAGAACTTATTAAGAACTTGAGGTGACTTAAGTAAAACTTAGAGGAACTAATTAAGAACTTGATAAGAACTTGATTAAGAAATTAAGAACTTTATTAAGAACTTGGGGTGACTTGGGCTGGGAGTGTGTGTGGTGTACACAGAGCTTTATTATTTGTCATGTGTAACACTACTTGGTGCAAGACGGTGCTTGCGTTTTTGTGATTCATTGGCTCTTTTGTTGCAAGTTTAATGCAGCCACCAGGTGCATTTAACAAAAGCCTGATTTAATAAAACAAGACAATTGTATAAAGTACACCCAGCGGCCGTCTGAGACAGCCTTTAAGCAGGTGAATAGGTGAAACGTTGAAGCAGGCGAATAGGTGAACGTTGAAGCAGCCAAACCACAACAGCAAAAGGCATGGGGCAGGAGTGAGAATGCCAGCAAGTAGGCCAACCGTTCACCGCGCGTGAACGGTCCTATTTTTAGGCTGTGCTTTGGCAGTTGCCTTCCACCGTTAACGATTACTGGGGTTGCTGGAGCTCGCTTGTAATTGCTAATGTGCGGATCTCGTTTCCAGTACTGTGCAAATTCCGGCACTTGGAGCATGGTTTTAATTTCATTCAGCTTGCCAGAAATGAAACGAAGGGAAGGCCTACAGCATAAAAACCCTGCATAAACCAAAAAGAACACTTGCAACGGCACGTAATTTTCGTACGTGTACATCAGAATACCCGGTTTTTGCTTTCAACCAAACAGCCCAAGTTTCCTTCGTTCTCCCTTCTTTCCTTTCATTTTCCTGCCATTGTTTACACAAAATCAAGAACTTACCAAACTGAATGTAAATTAACAAGGACTGTGCATCTTGCCTCCTCAAATTTCTCATCCCTTTTTGCAGTCTTTCTACAATTTCAGCTTCATTTGCTGTTTTGGAAAATATCTGATCAGTAAAAGCTTCTCTGAAAATAGCTGATTGAACGTCAGCCTGATTTGCCATAAGATAGGCATGTAATTCTTGTGGCGTTGAAAGATCTGTTCTCCTTTTTTTGTCTCCTTTCTTTTCTTTTAACAATTGCTCAAGCTTCTTTTAGGCTTCTGTGGCAAATCCTGTGGTCCTTCCCTTTTAATCTTTTCAATTATTTCTGTCATTTTTTTAAAGTAGTCTTGATTCTCTTGCAAAATAAGCATTTCTTCCTCTGTCCACAATTCCGTGGGTGTTGGGGGTGGTAACGGGAGATTTTGAGCTTGTTGAAAAATAGAAGCTTGATCCATGTCAGGTAGAATTAAAGTTGATGGCTGTGTTGAGAAATCTAATAGATTTTGATGAGCAACTTGCGATTCCAGAAGTTCTCTCTCTAATTCTGAAGAAATGCTGTCTTGAGACATAAAATTTCTGATAAAATCACTTCCCTCACACTCTCTTCTAAACAAGGCAGTCACTCAAACACGTCCGCACAGAGCAGTCCTTCAATATAAAATGAGGTAGTCAATACAAAAATGTCACGTGATTTAAGCCCAGCACTTGATTTGATAAGGGGTTTATATGCGGGCCTAGTTGATTGAGGTGCGCGTAGACGCAAGCTCGCTATTATGTTCTCCCTTTACACGTTCTTACTGTGAGCACCAGCAATTAGGGGTGTAGCCCCCGTCATTTACCTTTCTCATATTACCAGTGGCAAGACACAGTCCTTAGGCAGGTCGACAATTAGCAATTAAAGGCTTACCTGATCCACCGTTTGTGTATGGGGTGTGTTCAGCGCTGCAGCTTTTCCCCTACGTTACTCATGGGGTGTGTTCAGCCACTGCTGTGGGAAGGATAATCCTACACAGTATGTTTGTTTGTAAATAATCGTTATTTTTTTTGGTTATTGAAGTGTTACTTGTCAGAGAACTATAAAATACCAATCCTAGGTCACTTCGCCCGAAAACTAGTTTGAGGGCGAAGTGAGTTAGGATTGGTATTTTATAGTTCTCTGCTGACCTTTGACTTGCACTCACAAAAAATCATGAAATTCCACAGCCAGTCAGTACGGAATTTTCCTGCACGTGAAAGCAATAGGTTTGACGTCGTGCAATCAAATTGTCAACAAGAGAGAAACAAGCAGTTGCATGCAGCCAGTCGTGACACCAACTCACCAACAATGAAGTCAAGAACGGAGGACGGAGCAAGCAAAGTTGGCAGTCACAACTGGGACAATGAAGGCGAAGTAGAAGGGAAGAAACCAGCATTGTCTTCTGTTGCCAACGAATCACCCTGCAAGTCACGCCCTCGAACGCGACTGTTCTCCTCCCAACTGCAACACCACCAGGACCAGCAGAAACAACGACCCGAGTCGGGACAGCAACACCGTGAAGAACAGACTTCTTATGTGGGGCAGGGCAGCAGCATACCTCAATACAACAGTCACGGTCGAGACGTGAAGCCCCTCCTCCTGGATGTCACGATGAACTGGATACCCCACCTCGACAGGGAGATGGCTGGTCGTCCTGTGTCAATGCCAAGTCAGCACCACCACGGGGCTTTGGCTGTTGGGCCACCCCTCCTGATGCTGGAGATCGACACGAAGGGCCGTATACTCCTTCTCATGGGCTGCAATGTGGACGGGGCAGGGGCGGCGCTTCACGAGGCCACACTACGCGGGGCAATGGTACACGGCGCATCAACAATCAGGACCACCACCCACCTGCAGCAGATAGGATGTGGCCAGGCCGTCCAAGCGGCGATGTAGCGACAAAGACGACAGTGCTGCCTGAGGGTGGTGACGTGGAACATAGGTGGGCTTGTGGCCCGCCTCAAAGAACAAGGTTTTGTAAATTATGTCAGCAAGTTTGACGTAGTTTGTCTAGTAGAGACTTTCGTTGATACAGTTTCCTTTCTCAGTGATGTCTTTCAAATGCATGATTGCTTTTTCGCTACTGCACATCAGATAGGCCCTGGTAGAAAATCAGGAGGCGTGATCGTTCTTGTAAAGAAAAATTTATCCCAGTACTGTAAACAGATTGAGTGTTTGCTACCAAACATTGTTTGCTGTAAATTTTCAAAACAGTTATTACTTTCAAAACATGATGTTGTTATGGTATGCACATACGTTCATCCTCAAAATTCGACTTGGTACCAGCAGGCTGAAATAGACTGACATTTCAAACTTAGATACGTGTTTGACAAATGTATTACAAAAGTATAAGGACGTGCATTTTATCATATGTGGGGATTTAAATAGTAGGGTAGGAGTGTCTAATCCGGTCGCCTCAGTCTTGGACTTTGATCGTGAACCATGGAGAGGATTGAAGATGTGTATACTGGACCTGAAAGACAATCACAAGACAAAAATACAAATCTCTTTGGGTCTCACTTATTAACTTTATGTGAAGGCTTTGACTTAGCTATTCTAAATGGTTTTTGTGATGGGATAGAGAGGGGAAATTTACTTTCGTTTCAACGTGTGGAAACAGTGTAATAGACTACATGTTATGTTCGCATGATTTGTTACAATTTGACCTTCATTTGTGTGTTGGGAAGGAAGTCCTGTCTCTGCATTTCCTGTGGAACTATGTTTATCAAACAAAATTATTGTCAATGGCACTTTTAGAGATGTACAGAAAAAACGATTTACAAAAATAATATGGATGAAGATAAAAGAGATGTGCTTGTAGCAGCAACACAGACTAATAGCGCCGTCTCTCTTCTTCAAGAAGCCACAGCATTAATAAACGTCAATTTAGAGAGTGCTATTCAAACATTCACTTGTTACTTAAATAATGTGTCTCAGTGCATGACCAAAACTATGCTTTGTAGTAATGAACCCTGGAGAGAGCCTACTTGTTTGATCAGGATTGTAAGGCGAAGAAACTTGTCAGAAGAAGAGCATTAAGCCAGTATAGAAATGCGAAGGACAATAAAACTAGAATAGAAAAGAGAATGGCATACTGCCAAGAGAGGAAGGAATATAAAGACATGCAAAAAGAAAAACGAGAACAGTTTAAAAAGGAACAGGTAAAATCCCTAACTGACACATGTTCGGACAGCTCAAAATTCTGGGCCACTGTTCGTTCTGTCCTCCGAAATAGTGTTCCAAAACCAAACATTTCAAAAGAACGGTGGCATGAGCATTTTGAGACACTTTGAATACAACTAAATACCAAGTGCCACGCCAGCAGTTTGGTGTCTGAGCCCACTGAGTATTGTCCTATTACCGACGAACTAATAACAACAGACGATATAGGTGAGGCCATACGACACTTAAAAAGAATAAAGCTAGTGGGTGGGATGGTATCCCAGCAGAAATATTAAAAAGCGTTGACACAATACCGTTTTGTTAAAGTACCTAAATGCCCTCCTTGAGGCAGGACACTTTCCTGAATTCTGGTCGAAGTCCATTATAGTGCCTATTTACAAGAAAGATAATCCTGACGACCCTGGTAACTACAGAGGTGTATCGCTTATAAGCGTAGTCAGCAAGATCTTTACATATTTTTGAATAAGAGATTGAGCACATGGATAGAGGAAACTAAACAAATTACAGAGCAGCAAGCAGGCTTCCGAGCGGGTTATTCTACGGTAGACCATATATTCACTCTGTACAGTATAATACAGAAAAGCTTGGCTCAGAGAAAAGGAAAAGTTTATGTAGCCTTCATAGACTACCAGAAAGCATTTGATTCTGTAAATCGTGATAACCTATGGGCTTGTCTGGCGAGAAAAGGATTTTCAAGAAAAATGCTGAAATTACTCAAAAGCATGTATGAAAATGTTCTTTGTTGTGTGCGAGTCGGTTTCGATTACACAGAGTTCTTTGAGTCACCAGTGGGTGTTAAACAAGGCTGCTTACTTTCACCCAAAATTTTCTGTTTATTTATAAACGAAGTAGCAGATGACTTAAGGAGAGATGGAAGACATGGTATAGTATTGTCCAATCTGATAGAAGAAATATTTACTCTATTGTTTGCAGATGACATAGCTTTAGTATCACACACTGTAGTAGGATTACAAAACCAATTGAATGTATTGGCTAAAGCATCTAATAGAATAGGATTAACAGTAAATTTAACAAAAACTAAAATTATGGTATTCAGAAAAGGAGGCCATCTGGCAGCAAGAGAGAAATGGTACTTAAATGGAGAAGTCCTTGAAGTAGTCAATTCATATGTTTATCTTGGCTTTACCTTAACAACAAAACTGTCTTTAGAGAAAGCCATGGAACAGATAGTAGGGAAAGCTAGGAAAAAGACAATTGGCATATCTCGGGCATTATGGAAAATAGAATGTGCTGACGTTAAAGTGTTTTTACGTTTATTTGACCGCCAAATTCAACCAGCCCTCTTGTATGCAGCAGAAATATGGGGTATTAAAGAGGTAAAAGAAATAGAGCGTGTTCATATGTATGCATGTAAGAAGTTTTTAGCAGTCAGCCAAAAGACACCCAACTCTATGATCTATGGTGAATTAGGCAAGCATCCTCTTTTCATCAATGCAATCATGAAGGCTGTTAAATATTGGTTAAGCTATTAGAAATGGAGACTAGTAGAATCCCTAAAGCTATGTATGTTCATCTGAAGCAGCTAGACGAGAGAGGAATGAATACATGGATAACTGATGTTAAGATGCAATGATTTCGGTACGGCTTTGGTTACGTGTGGATTGAACAACAAGTAGGAAGCAAAGCTGGCTTTTTAAAAGCCCTGAAAGAACGTCTGCAAGATTGTTTTAAACAAGAATGGCATGACAAAATATCTTCAAGCGAACGATTCAAAGAATATAGAAGTTTTAAAGATGGTCTATGTTACGAAGCTTACTTATCGTCCCTTTACGTACGACGGTATAGAGATGCAGTAATAAGATTTAGACTTGGGATGAATGAATTAAACTGTAATCGATATAGGTATAATAATAACAAACAATTACAAGCTTGTCCACTATGTGGAGCAAGCGAGGAAAATGAAGTTCATTTGATTTATGTGTGTCATGCATATTCACATTTACGTGAAGCAATATTTCCACGTTCATTATTGATACAGAGAAATGGCCTTAACACGATTTCACGCTTCCTTCAAAGTTTGACTCCATTAATGATCGCAAAGTATCTGACAGATTGTTTTAAGCTTAGAACTGAAAAAAGTCGCTGTCCATGAAAAATTGATTTTTGTACGGCCGAGGTCTACATTTCAGTAAGTGTGTGTGTGTGTGTGTGGTGTGTGTGTGTGTGTGTGTGTGTGCCTCCTTAGAGCTCTGCATGATTTGTCTATTTTGTTGTTTATAACAGGTATTGTGTTCCATTTTGTTTAGATGTCTTTAGACATTGTAAGGACGTTTGTCTGTGCAATTAAATGTTCGAGTTCGAGTTCTCTCTCTCTCTCTCTTTCTTGTATTAGATAATGTTTGCATGAATTTGTGAATTCACATTGTTTGGGGTGATTTCTTTCTTTCTTTATTTCTTTATGTACATACTTGCCTTCCCTGTATATATATACATGTTGGATTGAATGCAAAATTTTAAAAAAAGGTTTAAAAAAAGTTACACTGCTAAACCACATGGCATACATATAATCAATGCATAGATTTGAAATGTAACACATAGTTTCAACTTACATTTCTGGAATAATAGTGAAGCTTCAGACTGGGAGTAGAGTGGAAGAGATAACCGTGCCCCCACTCTGGGTTTCCTCTGTCTTTTCATGCTTCGCCTACAGCCGGTCTGAGGAACAGCGAATGTGCGACTCTATGTGTCCTCTCTTTATCTGCTAAACTGTGTATTCTAGATTAATCCTTGGAGACAGGTTGTCACTGAAGGTATTGAGAGGGAGAAGACTGGTCTGTCATTTTGCTCCCTTTGATTGGGGATTGGCCAATCACAAATGAGGGAAACTATCCTTGTGCCACACCGAGATCAACGACCGATAATTTATGCACACATTTTTAGAACGAATGCTAAGTCGACCATGCACGGGTCAACATAAATTGCATCATCCACCATCTGTGTGCTCGTGCATGCGGGGTGGGGTGAATATTAATGAGGAGGAGGGGGGGGGGAGGAGAGTAAGGAGATGGAAGGAGGTTTGCGACATGAGGCCCCATGCCGTGGTGTAAGGTGGGGGGGGGGGGGGGGGAGTAGTAGGGAAGGAGGTGAAAGAGCGAGAAGAGGGAGAGGGTTCTCTGTAGTGCGCAACTATTAGTCAATCACTGGTGAAATATATATGCGAGAGGGAAAGGAGGTGACGTCTACATGAGTGATGTAAAACTTTCTTTGTAGCATACGGCGTTAAGCTGGGCGGCCAATGCCGTTCTAAGAGAGAGAGAAGGGGGGGGGGGGGGGGGGGGGACTGAGAAGGCCTTTGTGTCAAGTGATGGGGGGGGGGGGGGGGAGGGAGTTTGAGAGGGGAGAGTTGGCATTGATTTTAAATCTATTCTGCTTTTTGGGGTTTGTACAAGCTGGGATTTGGTACAGATCGGGTGGAGTTGTCAAGCGTTTCGTCACAGATTACAAGGCCAGTGTCAAAGCATGGATGATGGCAGACATTTTCAAGGACTGGCTGCAGTCATTTGGCAGAGAGATGGACCAGCAGAAATGCAAAGTTCTCCTGGTGCTTGAAAACTGCTCGGCACACAAGATCCCTCTGGCGCTAAATGCAACAAATATCCCTTCTTGCCACCAAACTCCACATCAAAATGACAGCCGTGTGATGCAGATGTAGCCGAGTGCTAACGGTACATTTCTTGGTCACCCGTCGTAGATGATATATTTTGTTCATGAGTTGTCTTCCCCCTTACCTCCCTTGATGGATTGATCTCAATTTTCTTGTGTAAACTCTTTAAATTATGAATACCTCAGAACCTACATAGTTGTATATACATCGCTGAAGTCACAAAAATTAATGTATTCTATTCATTACAACCATGTTGGGCTGAGAAGCCCATATTTTCTCTAAAACTGGTATTTCACACAATTAATCTTAATCATTTTGAACTGTCGACGAACAAACTGTAAATAATTTTTGATTTCACAAAAAGTATGAGAGAACCCAAAGAATCCATGAATGCGCATTGAAAGTAAAGTCCATAAGCTCTCATTTCGTATAACGCATGCCTATGATCTTTTCTGTACAAGCTTGCCACTATACAAAATGACTGACGGCGCCGGTCCCTTGAGCAAGTCGCCTTCTTTGTTGATTGTCCGAGTTCTGATCTAAATTGTCGTTTTATGGAATTCGGACTTCCCAATCGAAATCTTTCTAGTGACTGCATTTCTATGATAGAAGCAACTGAAAAATATAAAAATTATCGTCTGATGGACCATTTCAGCAGAATAACATTTCATCGAAGATCGTGTTAGAAGCACATGGCGACGGCCATGTGGCGATGAAAGCAAGTTGTGTTTGAAATCAAATTTTTAACACAAAGTTCTCCACCCAGACGGCATCTTGGATAAAGAAATTTATTTGCATAAAAAGAGCGAAATGCCATCTATTCATTCAGTTTAGTTTTTGTATTAATCCATGGCTGGTGGTTCTTGCTTGAAGTCATTTTAGTAGGTATGATGTCATCCATATAAATTCCAAGTTAGTTTCTATACACTTCCAAAGGTCATTGACATTAACACTATGAGACCTCAAAAAAAGACGACTGAAATCATGAGTATACCTGCGTAATTTTGTTAAGTCTGCTTGGTTCCAGAGTCTGATGGTACGTTTAGGGGGTTTTCTTCGAAAGGGTTGAAAGTTGCTCTCTAAGAGAATTATGTCATGATCACCCAGGCCTGCAATTAATTCCTGATTGCCTAAAGCGCCTGGACAATTGGTAAAAAATAAATCCAAGAATGCATTGCCACGTGTTGGTATTTCAACTGACTGTATCAATCCAAGGTCTTTGGTGGTATCAAAAAACTGAGAATTAATATTTTTATTGTATTGATTACCAAGTGTGGCATCTTCACGCCAGTCAATATCTGGTAAGTTGGATAAGATAAGATAATGTTGCTTATAGCCCAGCCGACCCCAAAGGGCCACATCAGGGCTGTCACCACGTTAAAATCAACTCACCAGTCATTAAAAAAAAAAAAAAAAAAACCAACCTTTCACACATCTCTGTAAATGACATCGTCCAGAAACGTACCAGAAACTTCGTTAAAAATCTTTCTTTCGTAAAATCTTAAATCAGATGAAAAATGTTAATCTCTCTCAAAAACTCGAGGATCACATCAGGTGGGACATCCCTGAACAGGATCTTCATGGACTCCGCTGTAAAATGTTTGTGTCTCACATCGTGCAAGTCCCAACACTCCTAAAAGAACATGTTTCATTGTGAGTGGCGCATGACATGGAATCCACCACGGAGCTTCTTCACTCTTTAAAAGGTAAGAATGGGTAAAATACGAATGGCCGGTGTGCAGCCGGCACAGAACCGCTTCCTCTTTACGACCTCCCGACGCAGATGGGAGGAAGTCCTTAAGGTTTGGACGGATCTGAAAGAGTTTTGTTACTCGTCTGTGTGTTCCAATCCTCCTGCCAGAGGTCTCTCACATATCGTTAATTTTGGGTTTCACATCTGAGCAGGGGATATAAATGTTGGACAGTTTCTCTCTTGTGGCGTTCTTGGCTAAACGATCAACCATTTCGTTCCCGCCGATGCCAACATGACCAGGAACCCAAGCAAGAGTAATGTTGTAAACCGTCCGCTTTCAACGTGCTAAAAAGTTTAAAAAATGTAAAAGTTCTGGATGCTGAAGGTTGCGGCCAGCTATGGCCTCCAAAGCTGACAGCGAATCCGACAGAACCAGAAAGTCGCTCTTCGAAGATTGGGAGATTATCTTCAAAGCCAGAACCAGAGCAGTAAGTTCAGCAGATATAGACAGAAGCATCTGAATGTATATGTTCCAACAGTATCTGAGAAGGAGCTCCAGGGCAGTAGGCTGCACAGGCCACTCCATCTTCAGACTTGGAACCGTCAGTGAAAACTTTTTGACAGGATGGGAATTTGGAACAGAGGTCGCATTGCAACGCCTTGTATGCCAGAGAGCTGGTAGACTCTTTGCGAAAAGCTGCAAGATCAAAACGAATCTCTGGTGTGAAAAAGGTCCACGGAGGTTGATCCGGAAACTTGGAAAAATCGGATACTACTCCTAGGTCTAGACCTGCATTCCGCACGTGAGGCCGCATACGAAGACCAAACGGCGGAATACATTTCGGGTTGTTTTCAAACTTACTTTGGAACGGAGGGTCAAAGACACAGTCATAGGCAGGATTCTGCGGTTCTGAGAACAGTCGGATATAATAATTCAAAGACATTTTCAGCCTACGGTTGGACAGTGAGGGTTCACCTGCCTCTGCGTACAGGCTGTACACAGGGGTGGTGCGTAATGCTCCAAGACAGAGACGAAGCCCTTGATGGTGGATAGGGTCAAGAGTTTGAGGTAAGAGGGTCTTGCAGAGCGTACACGGCACAACGTAGTCCAGTTTGGAATGGACCAAGGCTCTGTAGAGGTGCAACAAAGTTTCTTATCAGCGCCCCAGTCGGTGTGTGCTACGACCCGCAGAATATTCAGAGCTTTCTGGCAAGAAGTTTTGAGGTTTTTGATGTGGCTGAGAAGTTGAGTTTTTGGTCAAAATAACTCCCAGGAATTTGGCTTCTTTTACAACTGGAATGGTGGACTTGTCTAGACGAATTTCAGGATCATCAAAGAATCGACGAAAAATTGTGGAATGAATTGACTGAGTTTTGGTACAGGAGAAGGTAAACCCGTTTTCCTCGGCCCACTGTTGGATTCTGTTGACGCAAAGTTGGAGTCGACGCTGTACACTGTAGTAAGAAGCTCCAACTGCATACAGCGCAAAGTCATCAACAAACAGAGAGGACTCAGTGCCCAGTCTTATACCGATTGGACAATGTCATTTATTTTAATGCTGAAAGGGGCGGGAGAAAGGATGCTCCCCTGAGGAAACACCCAACTCCTGCCCATGGATGTCGGAAGAGTGTGGTGCCAACACGCACCTGGAACTGTCGTATCGGCTAAAAAGTTTTGAATGAACAGAGGCAGGTGACCCGAAAACCAAGTCTGTGCAGGTCCATGATGACTCCTGTTTTCCACGTGGTGTCGTACGCCTTTTCGAGGTCGAAAAAGATAGCGACCACATGCTGCTTGTTAACAAAGGCATTGCGGATGGTTTGGTTTCCAGATGGATTAGAGGGGTCAACCGTCGAGTGGTACTTCCGGAAACCGCACTGTTCACTGGCCAAAAGACCATCGGTTTCCAGCTTCCTCATCAGACGGGAGTTGTGACCATCTTTTCCATCAGCTTACAGAGGCAGCTGGTCAGAGCGATTGGGCGATAGTTGGAAGGGTTGATATTGCCTTCCTACTGGCCAAAACAATGTCAGAAATGTCTCTGCAAATAGACGAACATACATTTTCATCTGAGTCTGGAGGTCTGTACACTGATCCAACAATGACAGGTCTCTTATAAAATACAAACTTTCACTATTTTTGCCTTGATATAAAAATCACTGGCTAAGTTCTTCCTAATGGCAATCAAGACTCCCCCACCTCTTTTTCCCAAATCTGTCCTTTCTATAAATATAAAAATCCTCCATTAGAAGTTCACTGCTGGATGTTCCAGTTTCTAGCCAAGTTTCTGTTCCAGTTACAACATCAATGTTTTTTTCGGTGACTAAATTACTGAGTTCTTCCTTTTTCTTGATAAGTGATTGAAAGTTTACGACTATGCATTTAAGTTTATCTTTTTCGCTTAATGATTTGGAGTTCGGTTGCACTTTATGATTTGGAATTTTATCAGTTTTAGAATCAGGGGTGGATGCAAACTTAGGACAAATTTCAAGTTTTCTTTTGGGGATCGATCTGGTGAGACAGGGTCAAAACGGTTGCTTTCTGAGCTGCAGTCTTCAATAGAATCTTCAAAAAGTCTCGAACTAAAGTTTGGAAGCCCGCAGGTAAAACACGTCCAAGATATATCACTATTACATAATGCTTCATAAACTGCTGAATTATTTAATAACATACATTTAGTGTGATACCATGTATTGCAAACGTCACAGGCAACTGCTTTATGTTTCCATGTGACTCTCAAATTGCAAACTCCGCATGGATTTTACTTTGGTGGACGGACCAGAATTGAGTTCGTCTCCCGATAGTAGGATAAGGCTTAAAAGCCATGATTTAACTCCTATGTCTAACTCTTTCATTAAAACAATTCCTTATCACTGTACTATTTCTGATATTAATTGAAATCAGGGGTTCAAATCTGGGCCTAGTAATCGATGTGAGAACAGTATTCGGCACAGGTGCACACAGGAGGCTAACATGGTTCAGGTTGCACAAAGTTTTGTAACCTACAAAAATGGAACTAAAGGCGTCTACATCTACATCTAAAATGTCAAAATTAAACCGAGTGCGGCGCTGTGTTGTCTTCTTTGCGATCCGGTGTAACAGTCCATTCTTACCCCCCCCCCCCCACCCCCCTCAGGAACTTACCCCGGGGTAAGTCTGGGCTAGCCTGCTTTTACCCCTGGGGTCATTCCAGGACTAGCTGGAACTTACCCCCCCCCCCCCTTGTTGGAACTGACCCCCCCCCCCCCCCCCCCACCAAGTCATCTACATTGTACAAGGTACACAGGCACTCAGGAGACACTAATTAGCTGTAAAAATAGTTAAAATCTCTTATATACATTGAAGTGACCAATGGTCAGTGACACTGACCACTGGTTGTCTGCATTGCACAAGGTATACACTCATGAGACACTGATTAACTGTAACATAGTCGAAATATCTGATTTACGTCATAGTGACCAGTGGTCAATGGCACTGACCACCAGTCGTCTGCATTGTACAAGGTACACAGGTACTTGGGAGACTATAATTAGCTGTGAAATAGTTGAAATCTCCGATTTACGTCATAATAACCAGTAGTCAGTGGCACTGATCACAAGTAATCTACATTGTACAAGGTACGCAAGCACTCGGGGAAAACACTAATTAGCTGTTAGATAGTTAAAATCTCCGATTTACGTCATAATGACCAGTGGTCAGTGGCACTGACCACTAGTCATCTGCATTGTACAAGCTAAGGTACACAGGTACTCAAGAGACTCTAAACCCCTGGGGGGGGGGGTAAGTTCCAACTAGGGGAGGGAAGTTCTAGCTAGTCCTAGAATGACCCCCGGGGGGTAAAAGCAGGCTAGCCCAGACTTACCCGGGGCAAGTTCCAGAGGGGGGTAAGAACGGGCTGTTACACAGGGCAAGCTGTGCATGTATATTTTTGGGGCGCGGCCGCGCCGCGTGAGTGCGATTCTACACAGACTAAAGTCTGAAAAAACCTTGTCCATAACTGCCTCAGGCCAATAGGACGTAAATCCCACCCTTAACTGTAACTGAGTGCGATCAGTGTCCCCTAGAGTGTGCCCAGAGTGTGTCCCGAGAGAGTGCGCTGAGTGCTGAGAGAGGAGTGCTCCCAGGGCTGTGTTCCTGGTTTGAACTTGTTATGGAAGGAAAATAAAAGGAGAAAAACTCCACGTCGTCCTCTGTGTCTTCTTGACTGGCTGCTGTCCCTTGGTTCCTGCACTTGCCATCATCTGCCTGTCTTCACCTCCACACCCCTTACCCCTCCACACCATCACACAGAGATCATGCAAAATGTGAAAGTCCACTATTGCACGGCCAAAGTTCTCGAGCTGATGGCATATACAGATGCAGGAGGAGCTGCTGAAAATTGCCACTTGGCTCTCCTTGACATCGCGTGCACCTTAAAACAAGCATGGGACAAAGTCAAGGCATGGAAAGTACAAGAAACAAAGGCTTCCGCAAAGCTGGATTCAATATGGACGAAGCGGCAACGGAAAGAGATGAATCTACAGAGGACGAATATATGGACAGTGAGACTGAAAACCTCTTTGATGAGTGGGATGTGCAAGCATGCGACTACATCCGTGTTGATCACGATGTTGCAACATCAGCGTTTCACAAACTGGCAAGTGGCACAGAAGATCCAACACTCTCCACGTCAGCTGCTCAAGAACCGATTGGGCCTACTGAAGAACACTTGGATGACGAGGAAGGCTTTGGGAGTCAAACTGAAAAGTGTAATGAAAGACAGTTTTGGACTGTGTGCTGAAAATAGGTATCTACTGCTTGCAGGCAGGCTGTGGCCAAAAGCTCTTGAACTCGTTCAATGCGTTTGTGCAAACTGTTGAAATACAGTTTGCATGTACTGGATGTCAGACTGACATTTATACCAACAAAGACTTAGCTGAAAAAGTTCAAGAGAGAGAAACAGGACCCAGGAGACAAGAAAACAGAGGGAAGTAGAGGGAAAAGGTAGAAGAGAGAGAGAGAGGGGATGGAAAAATTGGAAGGGGGCATAAAGAGAATGGGGAACAACATGAGGGGTTTGTTGGGGGAGATGATGCAGAAGCGGGAGAAGTTAATGAAAGAATGATGAGAGAAGATGAAGTAGAGGGTAGAGAAGGGGGAGGAGCTGAGGGGGGGGGGGGTGAGAGGAAATAATAACGAGTAAAGAGAGAATGAAGGATTGATAAAGGGAGAAGGAAAACACAAGAGAAGGAATGAAAGCAAGAAAGGAGTTGAGGAGAAAGAGGATGAAGGAGTAAGGAGGGGAGATGGCCACAGAGAGAGAGAGAGAGACAAAATGATAAGGTGGTCAGGGAAGAAGTAAGCTTAGAAGAGGAGAGAAACAATGAGGGGATGTGGGAGGGAATGGGGATGAGGATCTTTCAAAGGAAACTTTCCACATAATATGAGCTGAAATACACAATAGCAGACATTTTGAAGACATGCTGACCATTGCGAATGGTTACCAAACATCACTAATAAAGCACCCAGTAATGGTAGGTTGTGTCCCTTCAAAGTTCACTAAAGATGAAGATTCCGCAGAATGGCTGCCCACTGACGCACCATGCGTCACACCCATGCAGATATATGGTGACGGCAATTGTCTTCCTGTTGTGCATCAGTGATTGTGTGTTGTTCGTCTTTTGATTTCGAAGATGACCATGACTTCAATCTCAGATGGAAGATTGCTGATTGTGGGTCCGCAGGTGGCTGGTGAGGCCGATCTGGGCCCGAAAGGAACGCCCACATGTGGGATACATGTGGGTGGGTGCTGCAGTAGAGGTAGAGGTAGCTCTGGCCTTTCGCGCGGCTCTGGCCTTGCGCGCGTGTGTGTGTGTGTGCGTGCGTGCGCACGCGCACATGCGTGCGTAGGTGCGTGCGTACGTGCATGCGTTTGTGTGGTGTGCTTGTATTGTGTTGTGCTGAGTTGTTATGATTAGGGTTGTGTTGATAACTTTATTTTTTATAGTATCCAAAGACAGGGCAGATATCTGTTACATAAAAAACTACCCAAAATCAGGCATCCATCACTGGAGTTCAAGTTACTCTGTGAACCTACATGCTGTATTTTCATTTATTTTCATTAGGCGCCACGCCAGTTGTACAAATTGCCAATTAGACAGTTTCTTTGTTTGTATCTTGCAGTGTTGTTGTTATCAAACACATTTTTTCATTCGAATTCCAGACATGTTTTCATTTCTATAATCATTAAAGCACGATTTTGAAACCAACGTATTATTTTTTGCTACCTATTTAAGTTTAATGAACTTAGCTTTGACTTTGAAAAGACAATCCTCGGATAAGATTTTTAAAAAAGACCATCAAAGCTTTATCATAACCAATGACATTGGTTATAACTAAAACCTGTCATAGTAAAGGAAAAGCATTGCTCCTTTCGACTTTTGTGTGTGTGTGTGTGTGTGCTGTCCTAACTTCTGTGCCACGTCAGAGGCAGTGCAGCCAAGCCGCTCATTCCGACTCCCTGGCCACAGCCACAGCCCGGTCAGTCCTGCTGCAGCCCCGGCACCAGCAATCCACAGGGAGCAGTCAATGTCAAGTGGTCAAGAGGCAACGCACCGGAGGAGACACTGCACTGCTGCCAATTCAGTTCGGTGGTGTTCAGTGGTGCCTGTTCTGATCCAACATACGCAGGACACCACCTACTAAGCCCCCTACTGATAACAATTGCTTAGTTGCGAGGCCGGCGAGAGTGAGCTCTCCCTCTAGAGGGCGCCACCACGTCTGTCCAACGACAGCCCCCATGGACTCACCAATACCGGTGACCCCAAGGGAACCAAACAAAGGTCACAGACATGGAGAGGACATCGAAACTGAGGTCACCATGAGAGCAGAGCATGAAGGGCCACAGAATTTGAGACATTTTTTAATGCTTATCGATGAGAATGAGGATGATAAAGATGATGTTCCGGATTTCCATTCTGGTCTGAGACTGCATGACAGGGCTGTACTCTACGCTTCCTTTCATAATATATCCCAGCGTCAACCAGGCCTGAGAGATACAGACACCTGCAGTGTTGGTCAGGAAATTTGAGCAACACTCTCAGAGATGCATCCATTAAGTGGATGAAACTCGACTGTGTGGTCCCAGTCTTCCCAACTGAGCCTGTAGCAAACTCAACTGTGGGTAGGAGCCGGTTGGGGCAGAAAAATCCCACATGACTGACGGGAATCAAACCCGCGACCTGCCAGCCGGGAGTCAGCGACACTAACCACTTCACCACGGTGGCTGGTTGCTCCCTTCAACTTTAGTATAAGCGGGGTGTGCTACTACAACTACTTATACCATTGATAATAATTGTAATATCATAGCAATAATAATGATAATAATGTCGATGACAAATAATAGTAAGTGTGACGAGAGTTGGGAGTAGGTCGGTGTTGTCCTCTAGGGGAAGGACTTGGAGTATTTTCTCTATTAGAGTTATATTAGAATTTTCCTTCCATGCTCTCTCTTACTAGTTTTGGAAGGAACAACTTTCCGGTTCTAGTCATCAAAAGAATTTTTTCTTCTTGAAACTGTTAAAACTGCTCAAAAGAGTGGCTCAGGTATACACTTTAAAGTACTGGTAGGTCCGAGAGACAGAATTAGAGATAAGTTCAAACATTCAATCTGAATGAACAACAAAGAACTAACACAAGTTAAGTGCACTTTCACACATCAACTTTACTTGTTTATACAAGGGTGAAATATTCAAATGAATTTCACTAATTCGGTTCTGGCTGACTTTTGTTCTCACTCTTTCTGTCATCATTATGAGGGGGAAAGTTCTGGATGAAATGAGTTGGAGTCCACTTGGAATATCAGAACTTATCTGATGTTGGAGAGGAGTGTTGATCTCCCTTTAGTTGCTGATGACTGGTCCATCTTTTAAGGCAGGTTGATTTTAGGGTGCTGTCTCAGCTTAAGCAATAACAGGCACACCCAGAGTAGGTATGAACCCAGGTTCTGAGCAGACAAACAGAAGCTGGTCTGTAGTTAGTAGCTAAGAGTCTGGCTTGTCGAGTTCTCACACTTGCTTCTATTTTCAGTAAATGTGTGAGATCTCATCCAACAAAGTATCAGACTAGTTTAAATGTATTAGCCATAATTTTCAGCATCCTCTTTCATTCAGATTTTGAGTAGAGTTTAACAAAGGGTAGGAGACAGTAATACATTGGAATAAACTTAGCCCAAGTACACATGTTGATTAAACTTAGACTCACCTACCACAAAGCATTCCGACAATCAACAGTTTTAATAAATCCACGTAACAGTTTTCACCTTGTACAGACATACTGCTTTTCGAGTCAGAATTTATCATTCAGTTATCATCATGGCAGATAGTATTGAATACTGGCAATAGTAAGATGGTTAACAAAGAATGTGAATCAAGCATCTTACCAGTTTTTACTAAGTTGTGGCAAGCAAACCATTACAATACTATACCCATTCATCATCTTGATAGATGTCACCCAAGTACTGGCATAAAGTTCTATTGTTAAAATACATGGCATACATACAAGCAATGCAGTCTCAAAACTTAGAAGTATAGTTTCACTTACAGTTCTGGGATGAACCAATGAATCTTACACAGGATCAGAGTAGGTCAGATAAACTTTAACTCTCTCTGGTTTACCGCTGTTGTAATTCTTGATTCAATGGGGTTAATCTATCCTACAACCATCTGTGGAGAGCAGTGAGAGCTTACAGTGAGTTTCCTCTTTTTGTGGGCAAAGCTACCTATCCAGGTTCCTGTTCTGGTTGGCTTTGTGTAACTAAAGACAAAGAAAGGGGTGGGGGTGGTGGGGGGGGGGGGGGGTGGGAGAGGGGGGGGGGGGGGTCATCCCTCACAACCTACAGTGTGAGGAAAGGTGTAGAAGATTTGAGAATGCTCTATCTTAGCCATTGGCGTTGATTTTATTTAGCATTCACGCTAATTGACAAAGAGCTGTTTAACATAACTGCATCATGCACGGGCGGATTGCTATGGCACAGATAGAGTGGACGGGAAGGAGAGATCCCTTGTCTCAACTAGAGACGATCGTCTGCACATGAGATAACCGAGGGGCGTGGGGTGGTGGTGGTGGTGGAAAGGGGGGGGGGGGGTGGACAGGGGGAGGGAGGAAGAGAGAGAGAGAGAGGGGTGGGGGGGACAGGTGATTCTCACAAAGTGACTTCACCTTTTTTCTGTGTCATTGCTGCTAAAACCGGACTGTCAGCCACTTCAAAGAAAGCTTGGCATACTGTGGGGAGTGGCCAAGAGAGGCCGAGTGTTGACATAGATTGAGTAATCTATATTGCCGTTTGTGAGACAAAGGGAGAGGGGAAGAAAGAGGGGGGGGGGGGGGGTAGTACAGGAGGTGTGGATGCCAATTTGTCATGTCACAATAAGAATATTGATGATGATGATAATAGTAATGATAATATTAAAAGTGATGGTGATGATGATGATGATGATGATGATGATAGGTGGACAGAAATAATCAATGAGTAAAAAACTAACTGCATTATCAAAACACATGGAAAGGAGAAAAAAGGCCCACCTCCACCCTCCCAGAGAGACAGAGAGACAGAAAGAGAGAGAGAGAGAGAGAGAGAGAGAGAGAGAGAGAGAGAGAGAGAGAGAGAGAGAGAGAGAGAGAGAGAGGAGAGAGAGAGGAGGTGAGGAAGAAGAGAAATACGATAGGAGGGGAAACGTATGCAATCAAAAAGGAAAAGAAAAGAAGAAACAGAGTAAGAAAAGGGAGTGGGAAGATAAGTGAGTATAGAATTAGTAAAGTAAGAAAAGGGAGTGGGAAGATAAGTGAGTATAGAATTAGTAAAGTAAGAAAAGGGAGTGGGAAGATAAGTGAGTATAGAATTAGTAAAGTAAGAAAAGGGAGTGGGAAGATAAGTGAGTATAGAATTAGTAAAGTAAGAAAAGGGAGTGGGAAGATAAGTGAGTAAAGAATGCATTGATGAAGCAAATCAAGTCAGTGAAGGGATGGGAGATGGGAAGACAACTGTAGCATATACATAAGGTAAAAGCTGAGCAATTTTGTAATATGTCTGTGGAGAGTTCTATGGGCTGATGCCCTCGGAGTAGATAGGTACATGCTATTTTTGGTGTTGATACCAAGTGGGTGGAGGGTCCCTTGTCTGGCAATAAGAAGGAATTCCTGCATAGTATGCATAAAGTTGTCACTCTGTAATTGCCAATGTGCCAAGATTTTGACATGATTAATGATGTATTGCAGATGGTTGAAAGTGCAAAGCGACTGGTTTGGATTCACGATGGCAGATGTCAGCCACGTGTTCAGAGATGTGCACCTCTGGTACACGAGATGTCTCACCTCCATAATCTTCCTGCACAGTTTACAGTGGATAGCATACACGATGTTATAGGTCTGACAACAGAATGTGCACTGAAATCTGAACGAATCTTTGGGGCTATGTAGGATGGGTCTGGTTTGGTGAGAGGACATATTTTGCAGTTCAGAGATGCGCACATCTAGTATACGGGATGTCCCACCTCCATAGTTCTTCCTGCACAGTTTACAGTGGATAGCACTGTCACGGTCAAAATAAAACACAACCAAAGTGTGGTCCGTCGCCGGCCACTTCAACTGGACATAAGTCCAAACGCAGACATCTTGGCGCCACGAAGACGGCTCCATGCGTCTCATCCGGCCAATTAAGCACAGCAAGGAGACAGCAGACAGTCTGAGTGGCTGGACCGACAGGTCTCGGTAGGTTTGGTCAGACGTCGCGGCGCCTACCCAGACTCATCTAGCCAATTTAGAGTGACCAGTGCCCACGAGTTAAGCCACACGGCGCCAGTTAAGTAGGAAAGGGGGGAAGGTAGTGTGTGGTGGGGGTGAAATCAAGCTAATCAATTAAATGACCAATTGACCACCACAGAGAGTAAGGCGTGTAGGCATGACTGGCATGATTTGAACATCCAATGGAATGAGAGGGAGATAACTTCGGGTACGAGGCGGTAAAAATACTGACCAATGGTGCTCGCCCTTGGACACGGAGTCAGTAGATAAAGTAATGCGTGAGTGAGAGAACGAGAGGAGAACGAACAGAGAGACAGAGAGAGAGAGGGCTGAGTGTAATCTCTGAGGAGAGAAGAGCAGAGAGATGAGGGGAGGAGAGGAGAGAACCAAGTGGAGGCATTAGCACGAGATAGTCTGCAGAGGAAGGACTTAGGAGAGATGTGGAGAGAGAGAGTTGCTAACTAATGAAGAGGAAAAGAAAGAAAAAAAAAAAAAAAGAAAAGATAAGCAACCATGTCCATTTGATAAGAGCAGACTAGAAGAGAGAGAGAGAGAGAGAGAGAGAGTGCAATGCGTTAATGCAGGAAGAAAGAAAGGAGAACAGATCGATGTTGATAGTCACTGTTCTATCTTAACCGGGGTTCGACCTCATACTTGGCCAGCGCCACTTTCATCGGCAGTCCAACCTGACCAGTGCCAGCAGTCCAGCCTGACCGGTGCCAGCAGTCCAACCTGACCAATGCCAACGGTTGTGTCATGCTTGTGAAAGTGACAGTGAAAAGAAAAAGAAAAGAAAAGAAAAGACAGTGATTCGTGAATAGTTAAGATCACCTGGCCAGGTAAAGTAGAAATCTATTTATACCCGGGTTAGTTAATGATGTTTTAGATAAATGATTTTGTGAAGTTCAGGAAAGAGAGAATGTTTTATTTCATTTGATTCCATATGCATTGATGTTTCGTTCTATGATCATGTGTAGTAAAGTTATAGACTTTACTAGTGGTTTGATGTGACGGATGCATGATATATGAATGAGATTGTAAGCAAGCTGTGAGTGTGTTTGGCTGTGCGCTAGTCCTTCCTCCATCGACATCACCCGAGGTTGACAATTTATTGGCGAGCTTGCCAGGATATTCTGGCCCATTTATTATAATTGTTCAACTTCTCAGAGAGGAAGCTGGGTGGGATTCAAGTGTTGTAATCCTAAGACAAGGGGTTGTCTTACTGTATGTTCCCAAGATAGTTAAATACTAGGCTTGGCATTGCTTCCAAGATAGTTAATACTAGGCTTGGCATTTCAGCCCCAGAGTACTCATTTCGCACAGATTGCCTATAATTCGCTCTCATAGTTGGGTCAGGCGCTGGGCGTCTTATAAAAACTAATTACGTTGTCCCAAGCTAATATTATCATTCATAGGATTGTGCTAGTACGTCACTCGTGTCGGTAACCACCAGTTTGGCCGTCGTAGTAATAAAATCTTGTTCAAAAAAAAAAAAAAAAGAGAAAGAGATATAATGGCGGAAGAAAAGAACACCCCTATTGAACAACTTGTGAGCGTCGCTCGTGATTTAGGTTACTCAGGAGATGAGTTGCGTGCATTCGTCGAAAACCAACAAAAGATGGAAAGAGATGAACGCGCGGAAAGACGCCGTGTTGCAGTAGAGATAGCAGAGCAGGAAAGAATGAAAGCTAGCGCAACGCAGGAAACAGAAAGACTAAAGGAAGCGCAGGAAACAGAAAGACTAAAGGAAACGCAGGAAACAGAAAGAATGAAGCAAGAGCAGGAAACGGAAAGATTAAAGGTTCAATTAGAGCTAGAGAAAGTGAGAATACAAAGGGAGACCACCGAGGATGGGAGTTCAGTCTCCAGTGACTCTGTGCGCAGTTACGCCCCCCGACCAAAGTTGCCCAAATTCTCTGAAGGGACCGATTCGATTGATGCATACATCAGTCGTTTCGAAACGTTTGCGACCAGTCAGGGTTGGCCTCCAGAAGAGTGGGCAGTCATTTTGTCAGCGCTATTGACGGGTAAGGCATTACAGATTTTCACTGCATTGCCAGCAGACACCCAATCTGATTTTGGTGCTGTGAAGGAATCATTGATGAAGGGATTTGACCTCACAGAGGAGGGGTTCAGGAAGAAATTTCGTTCAGCTAGATTGCAAGCAGGGGAAACGTACACTCAGTTTGGTGCACGTTTAGATCACTATTTTGAGAAGTGGTTAGAGCTGAGTGGTACGAAGAAGGAGTTCGCTGAATTGAAAGAGCTAGTTATGAAAGAACAGATTTTGTCAGGTTGCGGCCCTGAGTTAACCATACATTTGAAAGAGAGACAGCCAGAGACAGCAGGAGAGTTGTTGAAGTTCGCAGAGGTGTATAGAGAGGCACGTTTGGGCACTAAGGTGCAGGAGAAACAGGTGCCAGGCACAGGTGAGAAGAGTGCAAGGAGACCAGGGGAGTTTTCTGCAAGTCTGCAAACCCAGTGGTGGGGCAGAAGGAAGGGCAAAGGGACATTAGGTGTTTCATTTGTCACAAAAAGGGACATGTGGCGAGGGATTGTCGCATGAGGTTCCAGAAGGCAGCAGCCTTGCAAGAGGTGGATAAGGGTCGTCAAGGGAAACGACCTGCAGTGGAACCAAAAGGGATTCAGTCTGAAGAGGGTGGAGTGCAGCTTATGGCTAGCACTGGACAGCAGTCAGTGTCAGGGATGGAGGGCACTAGGCTGAGTGGTTCGTTACCAGTGGAAGAAGGGTGGATTGGCCAGCAGAGGGTGAAAGTGTTACGAGACACTGGTTGTTCATGTGGTGTAGTTAGAACAACGCTGGTCGAGAAAGGGGATTTGACAGGGCAAATCCAGACCTGTACTCTAATCGATGGCACTGTGAGGGAGTTTCCAGTTGCTAAGATAGAAGTACGTACCCCTTACTTCTCAGGCGAGTTGTCTGCGTTGGTGATGGAGAAACCCCTTCATGATTTGATCATTAAGAACAGGAAAAGGCCGACTCTAAGCCACTTTCACCCACCGAAGTGGCCTAAAAGCTGCCTTTTCCTGTGGCGGAAGAGAGAGAGAGAGAAT
>CM031619.1:38286580-38299409 GCA_018398815.1 Conus ventricosus | reverse complement strand
GTATCAGGAGGAGTACTGGTTGATTGCTGAGTGAGCACCTATTCTTGGGATCAAATCATCAAAGTCTCAATGACAAATGGACCTCTTTGTTGCCCAGGCACGGAAATCACGATGAATGCTGTTTCATCCCTGATACCACTGGTTACACATGACAGAATTACCAGGACTCAGATCCGTCAGCAACTGTCTATGGTCATACCTCTTGTCCAGGACGGGGGAAATCGTGATGGTATTGCTTAAGTGAGGCTGAACACACCAAGGTTATCTCTGCACTCATACATGTGTATGCGCACTCATGCACCCACCAGACATTCACTTGTCTCTGGGAATGGATGTCATGCATTCGTTTCTCTCCTAGTGCAACTTAGAATGAAATACAGTTTCTATGCTACTTATAATTACTTACACAAGAAAAATCCAATTACTCAAAATGGAATAATCAAAACATAAAAAATCAGTACTTCGTAATCCTGGGTTACAATAAAATGGCAGTTTACACACACTTGCATACCACACCACAGTTCTCTCAGACAAGTCACTTCGAATCTTCTTCAGCACTGGGTGATGGCAATGCCTTTGGTTGTCTGGCACCAGGTTCCAGGACTGGGTTTTCATGGTCATCTCTGGGAACTCAACATAGAAATCTTCTTCTTTGTCTCTTTCACCCACCACTGGGTTTCGAACTCAGTCTGTCTTTCTCAGCTTGTCTTTTACACCTAAGACTTTGCTGTCACTTCTGTCTCCCAGACCTCATTTCTTTCTACCCTACTGTGTCCTGCTCACTCCTCTCTCTCTCTCCCCAGTCCTTCTCTCTCTTGTGGTGTTCTCTCCTTCCTACTTCCCTCCTCCCCCCCCCCCCCCCCCCCCCCCCCCCCCCCCCCCCCCCCCCCCCCCCCCATGATGTTGTCTCCCTCAGTTTATATAGGGATGGACAAGAAGGATTTCCCTTTGGGCATGCCTTTGTCCTTGTTGCTTCTCTACCACCTTGTTCACAAGTACACAGAATTCCCCTCTCGCAACATTCTTCCACACATCAACATTCACACATCCCTACCAAATTGCTTAGCAAACTACCACTTTGCACCAAATGGACATTGAAAATTCCCACCAACTTCAGGAGCCACTTTCACTCAGTAATTATCCTATAGAAGCTACAACAACAACCTCCACACGCATTCAACTAGCCTGACAAAGCATCAACACAGTGCCCCACAACCATACCATCAGAACAAGCCCAAGACTCCTGCTCTTCAAGATCTGTTTAGAAATCAACTTCAGCTGACTGAGTTTTTAGCACCCACTCGATGCTCCGAGGTCATAGTGGTTAAGTTTTCCTCCCTTTCATTATCAGGAAGGTTTAAACTCTGGTGGGTTCTCACTACCTTCAGTGCCATCTGTCATGTGACAGTTAATAACCTGACTCCTTCCCTCCGGGGGTTGCGACCTTGTCGTGGTCGGAGGGCTTGCGCGGTCCAGTGATCCCTTAGGCTTTGCTGGCGGGGCATCAATACTTGGAAATAGGCTGGGTTTTTTTTCAAACTGCTTCTAGGTCCGAAAAGCCAAGATGCTGTCTGGCCTAAGCATAACGTGGTAAGGAGTTGATGCCCCTGGTAGGGCTTCCCATGTCAGATAGGCTAAGGGTGAGGATCCTGACTAAGAGTAACCCGCCTTTCTCCTTTTCTTTTTTCTGCCTCCCTTATTTGGCCCTTTTCTATCTTCGTCTCCCCTTCAAGTCTTCTTTTCCACGCTCCTTTTCTCTCTGTGGTCTCCTTAAGATCCGCCGCGTTTGCCGTGCGGTGCGACCTGTGTCGGAGGGGAATGAGATCCGGTGATTGAGAGGGCCAGCGCTCTCAACACATCACTTTGGCTCGGACCTCTCCTAGACAGGGAGTACACTTTGGCCCGGGTGTACTAATCGGCTCCCCTTCTTGGGGTTGAGTCAAGACAGACAGTTCCCCTGCTGGCCAAGTAAACCCCTGCAGTGCTCAGCTCTCTGTTCCCTGGAGTTGAGCATGATCAGGGGGATAGGGTTGGTGGCTTCTGTTTGTCGTATGTCTCTCCCGAAGCCTGGAAGGGTCAAGACATTGGTTTCTTGGCCCTGGCCCCTTAGTTGGACTCCAAGGTGGGTGGGTAAGGGAGGGATGAAACACAATAAACAAAATATGGCTTTTTCAAAAAACTACCCCCCCCCCCCCCCCCAAAAGGAAGAGGAAGGCAGTATCCCCTATTTCAGGGGAATTTGAAACAGACAGTGATTCTGACAGTGAGGTAAGACAGAGGACAGGTTTCTGGGCTTCCTGGCTCGTGGTGGAAGGGACAGAGCAGGAAAGACCCCTTTCAGCTCTGAGCCCTTTTGCTATCCAAAAGGGCTTTCATGGTATAGCAGGTGAACCTAGGTCCATAAAAAGGTTGAGGAATGGTTCGTTTCTTATTCAATGTCGATCACAGAAACAATCTGAACAGCTGTTGAAAGCAACGAAACTAGTGGATAGGGAGAACAGGGTGACTCCCCATAAACAGTTGAATTCGTCAAAAGGTGTGATTCGCTGTCGAGAGTTAGCAGGTGTCTCGGAAGCAGAGATCAAAACAGAACTGGCATCCCAGGGTGTGACGGAGGTGCGCAGGGTGTCGGTAAAGAAAGGTTCAGAGAGAGTGGCCACCAACACCCTCTTTCTGACCTTCTGCAACCCTGTGTTGCCTCCGGTCATCAAAGTCGGTTACCTGAATGTTCGTGTTCAGCTATATGTGCCGTCCCCGTTGAGGTGTTTTCAGATGCCAGAGGTTTGGCCATGTCAGAGACCGCTGTTCTGGGCAGGAGGTGTGCGGTGGTTGCTGCAAGGCGACCCACGATGGGCCGTGCAAGGATCCGGCACATTGTGCTAACTGCGGTGGCGACCATCCCTCCTCTTCCAGAAACTGTCCTCTTTGGATTCAAGAATCCACAATACAACGCATTAAAACGGAAAAGAAGATCTCCTTTTTGAAGCCCGCAAGCAGGTTGTGGGCAGTCAGACTCCAACAGCTTCATATGCTTCGGCCGTAAAGACAGTTCCCGCAGTTCACACTCGGTCAGTCTGCTGCCAGACTGACGACTTCACTTTTTCCAAGACATTGCAAGGTAGAATAGTCAACTCTGGTGGAAGCAGGTCCACCACCTTCCAACCCAAAGTGACTGCCCCTGGTGGAGGCAAAAAATCCGCCACCCCTCAGACTGCCCAGCAGTCTACAACATCTGCTGCTGGGCAGATGAAAAAACCAGCAATCCCGCCTCGAACCCCTCTGTCCAGTGCCCGTGCGGGCAAGGGAGTTCCACCCAGTGTGGAGATGGTGGAGATGAGGAAAGAAACCTCCACCGTCTCCCAAATCCAGACCCTCTTCACCTGTTGGCAAGTCTGCCAGCAGGTCAGTAGACCAACACAGTCCAGTTAAACTAAATAATAATAGGATTCTCTCCATTGGACGCAGACGTTGAGGAGGAGATGACCTGATCTCTCTCCTTTTTCGCCCTCTGCACCATGGATAATACAATATTCCATTGGAATATCCGTGGTCTAAATTCCAACTTCGAGGAGCTGCAGCTTCTGTGTCAGTCTCTAAAACCTTCCGTCGTGGCTCTTCAAGAAACTCAAATTCAAAGCCAGAAGACCTTTACTCTTTCTGGCTTTAATATTCTTTCGAAACCTGCACAACCATCCACGTTGGGACTGTCGGGCGGTGTTGCCCTTCTCCTGCACAAAACTTTGTTGTATAGTCCTGTCACTCTGTCTACCTCCCTTCAGGCTGTAGCTGCGAGAGTCACTCTCCACAAGACTGTGACAATCTGTTCCCTTTATCTCCCACCTTCTGTCCCGGTTTGTCGTCAGGACCTTGTCAGTCTGATAGAAGAACTTCCTCGACCTTTTTTGCTGTTGGGTGACTTTAACGGTCACAATCCTCTTTGGGGTAGTGCCAGTACGTCATCCAGAGGTCTGCTAATTGAGGATGTCCTTTCGGATTTGGATTTGTGTTGTCTGAACGACGGATCTGCAACTTATCTCCACTCTTCCACAGGTTCACTTTCGTGTTTAGATTTGTCGGTTTGTGACCCCTCGCTGGTCCTGGACTATGAGTGGTCTGTCCATGACGATCTGCACGAAAGTGACCATTTCCCTGTCCTTCTACAACCTGTCATAACTGAACACGTCTCTGTCTCTCAACATCTAAATTATAAGAAAGCAAACTGGGATCTATTTGCAGCCACTGTTTCTAAGGAATTCCAGGACACTGATTTTCTTAAGAGTCCGGACCCAACAGAATCACTGACTAACACTATGATCAAGTGTGCTAAAGCTTGTATTCCAGTGTCTTCCGATAAACTTCAAATGCCCAAAACACCCTGGTTTGATTCAGACTGCCAACAAATTTCCAAAGTCCGAAAACGGGCTCAGCGTCAGGTGTACCAACGACCTTCGGGTCCCAACGCTCGAGCCCATCAGAAACTCCGTGCCAAATCAAGACACACTTTTAAAATCAGTAAACGTCGGTCCTGGAGAAGTTTCTGCTCAGGCTGACATCGAAAACTTCTAAGAAGAAAGTGTGGAACATCATTAAGAAAATCAAAGGAAGAACACCTGTCCCACTGTGAACCATCTCAAGTTTTCGGATTCTTTAATAACAGAGAAGAAAGCAGTTGCTAATCTGCTGGCTTCAACCATTGAAAAGAATTCCTCTTCTTCTAACAAATCAGCCACTTTTGTCAAAAACAAAGCCCTTAAAGAAAAATCACCCTGCAACTTTTCGTCAGACAACATGGAAGACTACAATCTTCCTTTCACGTTAAACGAGCTGAAATCTGCCTTACTCTCTTGCAGTGATTCCTCTCCAGGTCTAGATGAAATCCATTATCAACTGTTGAAACATCTTCCGCAAGAAGGTCTGAAGATACTGTTACAGGTATACAACCATGTGTGGACTACAGGTTTCTTTCCGCCCTCTTGGCGAAAAGCCCTCATTATTCCCATCCCCAAACCTGGAAAAGATCTTTCTAATCCATCAAACCCATAGCTTTGACCAGCTGTGTCTGTAAATTGATGGAGAAAATGGTCAATGCTAGGCTCATGTGGAAACTGGAAACCGATGGCCTTTTGGCGAAAGAACAGTGTGGTTTCCGCAAACATCGGACTACTGTTGACCATTTGATTCGTCTGGAATCTACACTTCGGAACGCCTTTCTGAACAAACAGCATGCAGTGGCAATTTTCTTTGACTTGGAGAAGGCCTACGATACCACCTGGAAGTCGGGGATACTTCATGATCTCCACGATCTGGGTTTTCGAGGTCATCTTCCGCTTTTTTATTCCAAAATTTTTTGGCAGAACGACAGTTTCAGGTCCTGGTTGGCACCACTCTCTCTGATGTCCACGAGCAGGAGTTGCATACGCAGGGGAGCATACTGTCTCCTGCCCTCTTTAGCATCAAGATTAATAACATTGTTCAATCAGTTCAGCAGGGTTCAGACTGCTCATTGTTTGTGGATGATTTCGCTGTCTACGCAACTGGAAGCCTGTACCCGAGTGTCCAGCGCAGGCTCCAGCTTTGCGTGGATAAAATCCATCGATGGGCAGATGAAAACGGTTTCACCTTTTCTCCAACAAAGACGCAGTGTATTCACTTCCATAATTTCCGTCAGTTTTTTCCAGATCCTGAACTTCAAGTAGGGAAATCTCCTATTCCAGCTGTTAAAGAGGCCAAATTTCTGGGAGTCATTTTTGACCAGAAACTTAACTTTCTCAGCCACATCAAAAACCTCAAAACTGCTTGCCAGAAAGCACTGAATATTCTGCGGGTCGTAGCGCACACCGACTGGGGCGCTGATAAGAAAACTTTGCTGCACCTCTACAGAGCCCTGGTCCGTTCCAAACTGGACTACGGTTGTGCTGTGTACGGCTCCGCAAGATCGTCTTACCTCAAACTCTTGGACCCTATCCACCATCAAGGGCTTCGTCTCTGTCTTGGAGCGTTCCGCACCACCCCTGTGTACAGCCTGTACGCAGAGGCAGGTGAACCTTCACTGTCCAACCGCAGCTGAAACTGTCTTTGAATTATTATATCCGACTGTTCTCAGAACCAGAAAACCCTGCCTATGACTGTGTCTTTGACCCTCCGTTCCAAAGTAGGTTTGAAAACAACCCTAAATGTATTCCGCCGTTTGGTCTTCGTATGCAGCCTCACGTGCGGAATGCAGGTCTAGACCTGGGAGTTGTGTCGGATTTTTCCAAGTTTCCGGATCAACCTCCGTGGACCTTTTTCACACCAGAGATTCGTTTCGATCTTGCAGCTTTTCGCAAAGAGTCTACCAGCTCTCTGGCGTACAAGGCTTTGTATGCTGAGCTCTGTTCCAAATTCCCATCCTGTCAAAAGTTTTCACTGACGGTTCCAAGTCTGAAGATGGAGTGGCCTGTGCAGCCTACTGCCCTGGCGCTCCTTCTCAGATACTGTTGGAACATATTCATTCAGATGCTTCTGTCTATTCTGCTGAACTTACTGCTCTGGTACTGGCTTTGAAGATAATCTCACATTCTTCAAAGAGGGACTTTCTGGTTCTGTCGGATTCGCTGTCAGCTTTGGAAGCCATAGCTGGCCGCAACCTTCAGCATCCAGAACTTTTGCATTTCTTTGAACTTTTTAGCAAGTTGAAAGCGGACGGTTACAACATTACTCTTGCTTGGGTTCCTGGTCATGTTGGCATCGGCGGGAACGAAATGGTTGATCGTTTAGCCAAGAACGCCACAAGAGAGAAACTGTCCAACATTTATACCCCTGTTCAGATGTGAAACCCAAAGTTAACGATTATGTGAGAGACCTCTGGCAGGAGGATTGGAACACACAGACGAGTAACAAACTCTTTCAGATCCGTCCAAACCTTAAGGACTTCCTCCCATCCACGTCGGGAGGTCGTAAAGAGGAAACGGTTCTGTGCCGGCTGCACACCGGCCATTCGTATTTTACCCATGCTTACCTTTTAAAGAGTGAAGAAGCTCCGTGGTGCATTCCATGTCATGCGCCACTCACAATGAAACATGTTCTTTTAGAGTGTTGGGACTTGCACGATGTGAGACACAAACATTTTACAGCGGAGTCCATGAAGATCCTGTTCAGGGATGTCCCGCCTGATGTGATCCTTGAGTTTTTGAGAGAGATTAATATTTTTCATCTGATTTAAGATTTTACGGAAGAAAGATTTTTAACAAAGTTTCTGGTGCGTTTGTAGACAATGTCATTTAATGAGATGTATGAAAGTGGTTTTTTTTTTTTTTTTTTTTTTTTTTTTTATGACTGGTGAGTTGATTTTAACGTGGTGACAGCCCTGATATGGCCCTTTGCGGTCGGCTGGGCTATAAGCAACATTATCTTATCTTATCTTATCTCGAAGAGGGACTTTCTGGTTCTGTCGGATTTGCTGTCAGCTTTGGAGGCCATAGCTGGCCGCAACCTTCAGCATCCAGAACTTTTACTTTTTTTAAAACTTTTTAGCAAGTTGAAGGCGGACGGTTACAACATTACTCTTGCTTGGGTTCCAGGTCATGTTGGCATCGGCGGGAACGAAATGGTTGATCGTTTAGCCAAGAACGCCACAAGAGAGAAACTGTCCAACACTTATATCCCCTGCTCAGATGTGAAACCCAAAATTAACGATTATGTGAGAGACCTCTGGCAGGAGGATTGGAACACACAGACGAATAACAAACTCTTTCAGATCCGTCCAAACCTTAAGGACTTCCTCCCATCCACGTCGGGAGGTCGTAAAGAGAAACGGTTCTGTGCCGGCTGCACACTGGCCATTCGTATTTTACCCATGCCTACCTTTTAAAGAGTGAAGAAGCTCCGTGGTGCATTCCATGTCATGCGCCACTCACAATGAAACATGTTCTTTTAGAGTGTTGGGACTTGCACGATGTGAGACACAAACATTTTACGGCGGAGTCCATGAAGATCCTGTTCAGGATGTCCCGCCTGATGTGATCCTTGAGTTTTTGAGAGAGATTAACATTTTTCATCTGATTTAAGATTTTACGGAAGAAAGATTTTTAACGAAGTTTCTGGTACGTTTCTAGATGATGTCATTTAAAGAGATGTGTGAAAGTTTTTATTTTTTTTTTTATTTTTTTTTAATGACTGGTGAGTTGATTTTAACGTGGTGACAGCCCTGATGTGGCCCTTTGCGGTCGGCTGGGCTATAAGCAACATTATCTTATCTTATCTTACCTGACTCCTTCAACCTCCTTGACACAGTTCGACTGTATGCGCTAGGTGAGGGCGTTACTGCTGATCGGCCCATTACCTGTTTTCTCCCCCATGTGTGGCATTCTTTTCCACTAAAGTGCTTAAGGCCCTTTGTGAGAGGTTTCACTCCCTTTGTGAGAGGTTTCGCTCCCTTTGTGAGAGGTTTCGCTCCCTTGACACCTCTCCTTTCTGTTGGCAACCAACGATTGAAGGTGCTCCCCTGCTTTGTCAAGAGTCACCTTCTGTCTGGCCAACTATTCAGAGAGCATTCAGAGAGCCACTGAGTAGACATGTCCTTGTGCCATTCTTAAACCTGACCCAAAAATATGTCAAGGAAAGACAGAGCTCGTGACCAAAATCAGACAGAAAGAAGAAAATGCAGTGGAGGTATTGGGGGTACAATTGCACACATGACCCAACCAAGGCATGAACTCCAAAGGTGTCTTCAGCAAACTAGGCATAGTTTGTTTGAACCTCATGCTGACTAGTGCCAGCATGGTTATACAACATGATGCTAGACTTCTCACTTCCATAGTGCTTTCACAATCCGGCAGTGATGTTGGCTTCAGGACACCTGATCTACCTGAACGTGAGGCAGGACACCATAGCACACGAACCAGTTCTGGATTAGGGCGCTGGCCCCAGTGGCTGCAGTTTGATCACAGATTACCACAACAATGGTGTATTTGGTGAACACATTAGTAATCACCTAAACATTCGCATGGTCATCTCTAGCTGGCTCAAGAACCATAGAATTGACGAAGATGATCCTGCGCGGTTTGTTGCGAGCAGGTGACCCATGGGTGCATGCACCATGATGCCAGACTTTTTTGCTTTGTAGCATAGTTGGCAATGGCAACACCATTCATCCAAATCAGTATCTTCAACCTCTCTAGCTGCCGAGCCAGTGATTTGCTCTCTGAAAACATCCTTCCCAGTTCAACCTTTTCTGGTTTGTGCTTGTTCTGAACTAAAGGCATGACAGCTTGAATAAATAAGTCAGTCATCTATGTGTCAGCCAACTGAGCGAGCAAGACCGACGAATAAGGATGACTCAAACACTGTTTTTCTCCTTTTCACCACTGGGTCTTCTCACATCCCCAACTTCTGTTGGCCGCGAACTGCTGCATGGTGTAGTCTGACTAAATCATTGAAGACAAAGTGATATAACATGTCTAACTGCCAGGCCACATGAAACAGCAGTCAGCTCTCATCCTGGACCATCTGGACTGTAAGCAGGACACCAAGATAGACCGTTAGCATTCTTATGGTATCATCCAGACCTGTACTTGATGGTAAACTGTAAACAGGCAACTTGATGGTAAATTGTAAACAAGAAAAATCCATGGCCCATTGCTGCTCTAGGGTCCCTAATTGTGCTGTCTGCAGGTGGCTCAGGGGTTGCCGTCATTGAAGACAATGGTGTGCGCACCAAGGAGGTACTGGTGGACTCTCTCACTCATGTCCTACTTCAAGGCCAGCAGTTCCATCTTTGTGCTGCTGTAGCTCTTCATATTCTGCTCAGGTGGCCTTGAAAGGCTTGCATATGCTATGGCTCCATGTTCCCCAGGCTGATCCTGATTCAGCAGTATTCAGGTACTGCCCCAGTATGGACTCACACCCTGAAACACACACACACACACACGCACACACACACACACACACACACCACTTCCCATGACCATACATGCACACACACACACACACGCACACGCACACACACACACATATACATACACAGTGTTTCACCCTCTCCATCTCCCTATCCCGTTCCCTCACACATACACACACACACACACGCATACACGCATCCTACTTCTCATGACCACACATGCACACACACACAGTGTCTTGCCCTCTCCCTTCCCTCGCACACACTCGATCGCGCGCGCACGCACACACACACACACACACACACACACACTCTCTCTCACATTCACAGACACACATACACACACACACACACACACACACTTCCCACCACTACACATGCGCATGTGCACGCACACACACACACACACACACATACACACACACACATGTCTCTCCCTCTCCCTCCCCCCCACCCCTCCCCCCATCTAACATCACTATGTGGATAGATGTTAAATTGAAGACAACAACAACGTCTCTCCCTTTCCCTCCCCCCACCCCTCCCCCATCTAACATCACTATGTGGATAGATGTTAAATTGAAGACAAAAAAACAACGCCCTCTCTCCTTTCCCTCTCCTCCCTTTCCTCACACACACACACACACACACACACACACACACACACACACACACACACACACACGTGTGTGTACATGCACCCACACCTGTTTGCTGTTGTAGTGTCAACAGAGACTTAAATGTACCCTAACTATGATTCTTGTGAACACCTGCAATGGTCATGTCTGGCCTATTGTGGCTTACACTGTTGGAATGGTTGCTCACTGAAGTGTCCCTTTGTAATCTGACAGCCTTAGATGTTCCTTAAAACATTGATGAAGAGATGTGTATGTGTTTCTGCCACCTGTAATGTAGAGAGCAGAGAGTGTAGGTGATCATGTATGCAATATTTGTAAACTGGCTTGTGAAAGGGGACCTGATGTTGACTGTCCTACTGATGGCCAGTGATGGTGATAGTGAGGGTGTTAAGGACTGGGCATGTTTGGCATCTTGGTCTGCTGCAACACGACTTGCCTGGAGATGTAATGCATGCTCAGTGCAGTCTTTGATTTTACTGTCTGTTTTAAGGCTGTAAAAGGTGAGTTATGGGCGGCATGACTGAGTGGAGGATCTCTCTGGGTGGTTTCAAAGTTCACAAGGAAAATGTTTTTGACAATCGTGTTGTGGGAATGAGAGACATGGATAAAGACGGTTCTGTCCAGTGACTCAGATTTTGTGGTTTGGCTCAGGGCATGGCCGCTAGATGCCTTCCTGGCTTGGTCTTTGGCTTTAGCCCATGATGTGACGAGTGAATCCACAGGCCAGGAAAAGTGGCTTTGGCCATGATGTGAATCCACAGGCCAGGAAAAGTGGCTTTAGCCATGATGTGACGAGTGAATCCACAGGCCAGGAAAAGTGGCTTTGGCCATGATGTGAATCCACAGGCCAGGAAAAGTGGCGTTAGCCCATGATGTGACGAGTGAATCCTCAAGCCAGGAAAAGTGGCTTTGGCCATGATGTGAATCCACAGGCCAGGAAAAGTGGCTTTAGCCCATGATGTGATGAGTGAATCCACAGGCCAGGAAAAGTGGCTTTGGCCATGATGTGAATCCACAGGCCAGGAAAAGTGGCTTTGGCCATGATGTGAATCCACAGGCCAGGAAAAGTGGCTTTAGCCCATGATGTGACGAGTGAATCCTCAAGCCAGGAAAAGTGGCTTTGGCCATGACGTGACGAGTGAATTCACAGGCCAGGAAAAGTGGCTTTGGGCATGACGTGATGAGTGAATCCACAGGCCAGGAAAAGTGGCTTTGGCCATGACGTGACGAGTGAATCCACAGGCCAGGAAAAGTGGCTTTGGCCATGACGTGATGAGTGAATCCACAGGCCAGGAAAAGTGGCTTTGGCCATGACGAGTGAATCCACAGGCCAGGAAAAGTGGCTTTGGCCATGACGTGAATCCACAGGCCAGGAAAAGTGGCTTAGGCCATGATGTGAATCCACAGGCCAGGAAAGTGGCTTAGGCCATGATGTGAATCCACAGGCCAGGGAAAGTGGCTTTGGCCATGACGTGACGAGTGAATCCACAGGCCAGGAAAAGTGGCGTTGGCCATGATGTGAATCCACAGGCCAGGAAAAGTGGCTTTGGCCATGACGTGAATCCACAGGCCAGGAAAAGTGGCTTTGGCCCATGATGTGACGAGTGAATCCACAGGCCAGGAAAAGTGGCTTTGGCCATGACGTGACGAGTGAAT
Organism: Conus ventricosus; assembly: GCA_018398815.1. Classification (NCBI taxonomy): domain Eukaryota; kingdom Metazoa; phylum Mollusca; class Gastropoda; order Neogastropoda; family Conidae; genus Conus; species Conus ventricosus. The sequence continues at coordinate 38,287,244 of CM031619.1, read as the reverse complement.
CCTCAAGCCAGGAAAAGTGGCTTTGGCCATGACGTGATGAGTGAATCCACAGGCCAGGAAAAGTGGCTTTAGCCATGATGTGACGAGTGAATCCACAGGCCAGGAAAAGTGGCTTTGGCCATGACGTGACGAGTGAATCCTCAAGCCAGGAAAAATTGGCTTTGGCCATGACGTGATGAGTGAATCCACAGGCCAGGGAAAGTGGCTTTAGCCATGATGTGATGAGTGAATCCACAGGCCAGGGAAAGTGGCTTTAGCCATGATGTGACGAGTGAATCCACAGGCCAGGAAAAGTGGCTTTAGCCATGATGTGAATCCACAGGCCAGGAAAAGTGGCTTTAGCCATGATGTGAATCCACAGGCCAGGAAAAGTGGCTTTAGCCCATGATGTGACGAGTGAATCCACAGGCCAGGAAAAGTGGCTTTAGCCATGATGTGAATCCACAGGCCAGGAAAAGTGGCTTTAGCCATGATGTGAATCCACAGGCCAGGAAAAGTGGCTTTAGCGATGATGTGAATCCACAGGCCAGGAAAAGTGGCTTTAGCCATGATGTGAATCCACAGGCCAGGAAAAGTGGCTTTAGCCATGATGTGAATCCACAGGCCAGGAAAAGTGGCTTTAGCCATGATGTGAATCCACAGGCCAGGAAAAGTGGCTTTAGCC
>CM031619.1:38255310-38270310 GCA_018398815.1 Conus ventricosus | reverse complement strand
GAAACATGAGAGGTTTTCGGAGATTTCGAGACAAGGCGAGCAGCATTATTTTGGACTTTCTGCAATTTTGCAAGAAGATTCTGTGGACAGCCAGCAAGAAGAAATTACAGTAGTCAAGTCTTGAAAGAATGAAAGCAGAAACCAGAGTCTTTGTGGCTTCTTCAGACAGAAGGTGGCGCACAGAACTGATTCGCCGAAGCTCCAAGTAGCAAGCACGGCAGATAGAAGAAATCTGATTTTGAAAAGAGAGTGTCTGATCAAGTACAACGCCTAGATTTCGCACAGTGGTAGAGGTCTGAATGAGAGTGGTACCAAGTTGGACAGAAGAAGGAACAGAGATTGTAGACATGAGCCGTTTTGGGAGAATGAAGATCAGTTCAGTTTTGTCATTGTTTAACTGAAGTTTGTTGCAAGTCATCCATGCCTTTATGTCAGAGATGCAGAGCTGTGAGCGATCAATGATGGAGGAGAGGAGAGAGATGTCACCAGAAATGTAGATTTGATTGTCATCAGAGAAGCAGTGGTGTGAAATGTCATGATGGGCTACAATGTCAGAGATGGGTTGGGTATATAGAACAAACAGAATGGGACCAAGGACAGAGCCTTGGGGAACACCATAATTCAAGTCAGCAGAGCTTGAAGAAAAACCATTGACAGAGACAATTTGGGTTCGACCAGAAAGGTAAGAATAAAACCATGCCAAAGCGTGAGAAGAGATGCCAAAAGTATGTTGAAGTCTAGTGAGGAGGGTGGAGTGATCAATGGTATCAAAGGCAGCGGACAAGTCAAGAAGAGAAAGCAGTGAAACCTGACCATTATCCAGAGCAGAGAGAAGATCGTTTATTATTTTCAGCAGAGCAGTTTCTGTACTGTGTCCAGTGCGATAGGCGGACTGCAACGAATAGAGCAAGTTGTTTTGGTCAAGGTGGTTTTGGAGTTGGAGAAGTCCTATCTTTTCAATAATCTTTGAAAGAAAAGACAAGTTGGAGACAGGTCGATAATTTTTTAGGTTTTCAGGGTCAAGAGAGGGTTTCTTCAAAAGAGGTCGGACAACAGCAGCTTTCAGTGCAGGTGGGAAACAACCAGAAGTGAGAGATATATATCTATCTTTCTATATGAGTTATGAAGTTAAAAATAAATGAGACAGGGAACAGTAATCAATAAATAATAAACAAGTAGGGTAACTCTTGCTCCCATAAGAAACCTAACACAGAGTAACTTTTACCCTACTTGTTTATTGTTTATGAGTTATGAAGTATATGTAAGCAATGAGTTGGGCTGAAAACCCTTGAGAAGGAGTGAGAGGACAGACAGAAATGGTGCGAGTTGTGAAGGAAAGGTTTAAATAATCGTTGTTTGGAAAATGTGTAACATCTTTAATACTTCTGGTAAGTTTCTGATAGTTTTCTTTTCTTTTCTATTAGTCCTCAAGTCAGCTGCTATTGAAGCTCATTCAGTAAACATGCGTGCAGTGGGTATATGCGCGTCCATTTATTGTTATCATTGAAATTGGTTTTCGTAACATACAATTCCTGTATTTAGTATTTTCTAAACAATGAATAAGTACATGAAAAGAAAGGTAGATGAGTAAATTAATACAGAAAAAGTCAAATTAAACCAAGAAGAAAGAAAGCGCCAATGGAATTCGTGCTAAAACCACGTTCTAAGAATGATTAATAACCGTTGGGTTAAAACTTCCTTTAATTAACACAAAAAACAAACAAACAAAAAAAAAACCTCAGATGAAACATCATGCTGATAGCTAAAAAGTTCCTAACCCAATTTTTGTCTGGCAGCTAGAAGGGCTGGGCAGCATTAGCAAGGCAAACTTGGTGTCAAGAAGAACGTGAGGAGATGTGCATGAAGACATTGCCAGCAACGTTGTTCCTCAACACAGCAGAGATCCTTCAGCTCACCAGTCAGTCAACAGCAGCGGGGAAACTCGGGGCAGCGTGTGGTTCAGTGCAGGGATGTCAAGGCCAGGAGCGAGGCGGCAGACAGAGTGAGCAAGGTGCTGGCCTCCACAACCACAGCAGCAGAGGTCTTAAAGGAGGACTTGACGGTGCGCGAGTTCAGTGGCTGGACAGGCCGGTAGTTGTTGACCAAAATGGCGCTGTGGCTATCCTGCAGGGTGCGGAAGGCACTCAACTGCACAGCAGACGGCCAGTTCATTGCACACAGAAACTGATGTGGGTTTCGTCATCGTCCTGTTGATCGAAATCTTTATCTTTACTGCGAGTGTCAAACTGGAAGCAGATGATCAAAGCACAAGTCTCAAGGACACCCCTTGTGGCACCCACAACCCATGCAAACTTCTGAGCAAACGAACTGGGAAATCAGAATGGTGTGAGTGTGAAGGCCCCTGACCCATTGCAACAGAGACGACAGTGCGTATGAAAGAAAAAAGAAAAGAAAACAAATGCAAGAAGGGTCTTCGTTTCAAACCGTAATTGGCAAATGGATGTTTTATTTCATGCCATCAACGCAACTTTGCCTCTAGTTGAAAGCTTTATGATCGAATATTACAGTTAGCTATGGTCTGATTAATACTTCTCATTTATAGGAAAAATTTGAACACAGAGGACCGATAGTAGAATTTAGCGGAATCAAATCAGTTCTTAGGGATTCATAAATATTACACGTGAACACCAAGTAGACGTGACTAATAGTAACACTTTCTCAAAATGGACGAGGATGTGGCCGCTCATACAGCCTTCTGTTCAAGTAACGAATCTTTGACGCTAAATCCAATCATGGCTCTAGTTAACAGAGACAGGCATTATGAGTTTAACATAAAGAAAGAGAGAACTGTTGACTGGAGTACAGACATGGTAGAAATGGTGGTCATTGAGAGCAGTGGGCCAGTCTGGCACCAAGCACTTAGTAACTCGATCTGCATAAAGAAATACATCGGACGGTCTCAACGCCTCGTGTTTCCTCCACACATGTCCCAAACCACATTTACAGGAAATGTCACCAACTTTGCACATTGACATGCTTCGATTCATGAAACACCATTGAAACATATAATGTATACCTCAACTGGCAGGCTGTGGGTTTGAACTATTGTTACTTCCGAGTATACAGCCATGGGTAGTTGTATGCTTGGCGTGCTCAGTCACTCCTGAACCAGGGAAGAATGAGGTCATAACGCCAACAAATGATTATTGAAAGCATGTGTTTATATACAATGGGCATCCACCAGTTTTTATGCAGATTGAATCTGTGGGCGTTTTAACACTAATGTATAGAAATCTTTTCATAATGAACAAACGCACCTTTTCTATCATCTTTTGAAAATTGAAAATAACAACTCAAATATCGAAATAGGTTGAGACTGATAATCCATCAACTGAACAAATTCATCGTTGGAATGTTGACAACTATCTACGGTAGGTTACCCTTCATTTGCACCTTCCTGGCGCCTTCAGTGAGGTCATGTGGAATCCGCAGAGTGCCAGTCTGGTGATTAGTAGAAGTATTTATAATTATACTTTTACGATATTTAGCTTTTCATCTTCAAAATGTGTGTTTTTTTTTCTACCGAAATGTCCACTAGCTCCAAACAACATGACATGTTCTTTAGATTGATTTAGAGTTACTCTTCAAACATTTGGCAAGTCATGTCATACCTTCTGATGTGTTTGGAGGCCAGTAAATACCTGTACATCACGTGAGACCATCGGTCAAAAATACAATAGACAGTTCAAGAGACCCACTTGTTGCACACATCTGATGACCATTTGGTCTATTATCATCAATGGTGAACAGACGTCAAATAAACCACTGAACTGAACTGATTACCATGCCTGTTGCACATAGTAACTCACACACCTACTTTAGTAACAAAGAAAACAAAGCAGAAGATTAAACTGCCCAGACCAGGTCCTTAAGGACAGAGAAGGACGTCTGGACACAGAGCCCCCTTTGCCTTTGTCACGTATGTACACAGAGCCCCCTTTGCCTCCTCCTGGACCAAGGTCAGACCTTTAATTAATCAGGAGACCTGTTGCCTCCCTGACACCAGTCCTCTGTTTGCTTCCTGTGTACTGAATATATTAATGCATTCTATTTCTGTCTGCCTGTGTACTGAATATGTTAATGTATTCTATTTCTGTCTGCCTGTGTACTGAATATGTTAATGTATCTATTTCTGTCTGCCTGTGTACTGATATGTTAATGTATTCTATATCTGTCTGCCTGTGTATGAATATGTTAATGTATTCTATTTCTGTCTGCCTGTGTACTGAATATATTATGTATTCTATTTCTGTCTGCCGTGTACTGAATATATTAATGCATTCTATTTCTGTCTGCCCTGTGTACTGAATATATTAATGCATTCTATTTCTGTCTGCCTGTGTCTGAATATGTTAATGTATTCTATTTCTGTCTGCCTGTGTACTGAATGTTTAGGTGATTTCCCTTTCTGCCTGCTCTGATGGCGATGATGACGCATTCACTGCCACAGTGTGTTGGGCATTGTCATTGTTTTCACTGTCTACCTGCCTGTCATTGGGAGACCTCCTTAACGTCGTTTGTCTGCCGCGCTGTTTTTGGAGATCTTGATAGTGTCCCCTGTCTACGTTATCTTTTTAAAATCATGATAGCATCTTTTTGTCTACCTACCTGTGTTGGGAGATTCTTGATAGTTTCCTTGTTTACTGTCTGTATATGGAGGATCTTGATAGTTTCCCTTGTTTACCTACCTGTATATGGGATCTTGATATGTTTCCTTGTTTACCCTTGTATATGGGAGATCTTGATAGTTTCCCTTGTTTACCTACTGTATATGGGAGAACTTGGTAGTTTCCTTGTTTACCTGTCTGTGTTGGGAGGAATTTAGATTTGTGTCCCCTGTCTACGTTTTTTTTTTTTTTTTTTAGCTCTTGTATAGTGTCCTATGTCTGCTGACCTGTGTCATGAGATCTTGATAGTGCCCTCTCTCTGGCTGCCTGTGTCTTGATGATCTACACTGGTACCTCTCTCTGCCTGTGTCTTGATGATCTACACTGGTGCCTCTCTCTGCCTGTGTCTGATGATCTACACTGTGCCTCTCTCTGCCTGTGTCTTGATGATCTACACTGTGCCTCTCTCTGCCTGTGTCTTGATGATCTACACTGGTGCCTCTCTCTGCTCTGTGTTTTGATGATCTACACTGGTGCCTCTCTCTGCCTGTGTCTTGATGATCTACACTGGTGCCCTCTCTGCCTGCCTGTGTCTTGATGATCTACACTGGTGCCCTATCTGCCTGTGTCTTGATGTCTACACTGGTGCCTCTCTCTGCCTGTGTCTTGATGATCTACACTGGTGCCTCTCTCTGCCTGCCTGTGTTTTGGTGATCTACACTGGTGCCTCTCTCTGCCGGTGTCTTGATTATCTACACTGGTGCCTCTCTCTGCCTGCCTGTGTTTTGTGTGATCTACACTGGTGCCTCTCTCTGCCTGTGTTCTTGATGATCTTACACTGGTGCCTCTCTCTGCCTGTGTCTTGATGATCTACACTGGTGCTTCTCTCTGCCTGCCTGTGTCTTGATGATCTACACTGGTGCCTCTCTCTGCGTGTGTCTTGATGATCTACACTGGTGCCTCTCTCTGCCTGTGTCTTGATGATCTACACTGGCGCTCTCTCTGCCTGTCTGTGACTTGGTGATCTACACTGGTGCCTCTCTCTGCCTGTGTCTTGATGATCTACACTGGCGCCTCTCTCTGCCTGCCTGTGACTTGGTGATTACACTGGCGCCTCTCTCTGCCTGCCTGTGTTTTGGTGTTGATAGTGCCCTCTCTCTGCTACCTGTGTTTGGGAGGTGCTGATAGTGCCCTCTCTCTGCTACCTGTGTTTGGGAGGTGCTGATAGTGCCCTCTCTCTGCTACCTGTGTTTGGAAGGTGCTGATAGTGCCCTCTCTCTGCTACCTGTGTTGGGAGGTGCTGATAGTGCCCTCTCTCTCCTACCTGTGTTTGGGAGGTGCTGATAGTGTCCTCACTCTGCGTATCTGTGTTTGGGAGGTGTTGATGGTGTCCTGTCTCTGTTACCTGTGTTTGGGAGGTGTTGATGGTGCCCTCTCTCTGTTACCTATGTTTGGGAGGTGCTGATAGTGCCCTCTCTCTGTTACCTATGTTTGGGAGGTGTTGATGGTGCCCTCTCTCTGCTACCTGTGTTTGGGAGGTGCTGATAGTGCCCTCTCTCTGTTACCTATGTTTGGGAGGTGTTGATTGTGCCCTCTCTCTGTTACCTATGTTTGGAGGTGTTGATGGTGCCCTCTCTCTGCTACCTATGTTTGGAAGGTGCTGATAGTGCCCTCTCTCTGCTACCTGTGTTTGGGAGGTGTTGATGGTTCCCTCTCTCTGTTACCTATGTTTGGGAGGTGTTGATGGTGCCCTCTCTCTGCTACCTGTGTTTGGGAGGTGTTGATGGTGCCCTCTCTCTGTTACCTATGATTGGGAGGTATTAATGGTGCCCTCTCTCTGCTACCTAAGTTTGGGAGGTGCTGATAGTGCCCTCTCTCTGCTACCTGTGTTTGGGAGGTGTTGATGGTGCCCTCTCTCTGCTACCTGTGTTTTGGAGGTGTTGATGGTGCCCTCTCTCTGTTACCTATGTTTGGGAGGTGTTGATGGTGCCCTCTCTCTGTTACCTATGTTTGGGAGGTGCTGATAGTGCCTTCTCTCTGCTACCTGTGTTTGGGAGGTGCTGATAGTGCCCTCTCTCTGTTACCTGTGTTTGGGAGGTGCTGATAGTGCCCTCTCTCTGCTACCTGTGTTTGGGAGGTTGCTGATGGTGCCCTCTCTCTGTTAACCTATGTTTGGGAGGTGGTGATAGTGCCCTCTCTCTGTTACCTATGTTTGGGAGGTGTCGATGGTGCCCTCGCTCTGCTACCTGTGTTTGGGAGTGTTGATGGTGCCCTCTCTCTGTTACCTATGTTTGGGAGGTGTTGATGGTGCCCTCTCTCTGTTACCTATGCTTGGGAGGTGCTGATAGTGCCCTCTTTCTACTATCTATGTTTGGGAGGTGCTGATAGTGCCCTCTCTCTGTTACCTATGTTTGGGAGGTGCTGATAGTGCCCTCTTTTACCTATCTATGTTTGGGAGGTGCTGATAGTGCCCTCTCTCTGCTACCTGTGTTTGGGAGGTGTTGATGGTGCCCTCTCTCTGTTACCTATGTTTGGGAGGCGCTGATAGTGCCCTCTCTCTGTTACCTATGTTTGGGAGGTGCTGATAGTGCCCTCTCTCTGTTACCTATGTTTGGGAGGTGTTGATGGTGCCCCCTCTCTGTTACCTATGTTTGGGAGGTGTTGATAGTGCACTCTTTCTGTTACCAGTGTTTGGGAGGTGTTGATAGTGCCCTCTCTCTTTTACCTATGTTTGGGAGGTGCTAATAGTGCCCTCTATCTGTCCATCTATGTTTGGGAGGTGTTGATAGTGCCCTCTCTTGTTACCTATGTTTGGGAGGTGTTGACAGTGCCCTTTCCCTGTTACCTATGTTTGGGAGGTGTTGATGGTGCCCTCTCTCTGTTACCTATTGTTTGGGAGGTGTTGACAGTGCCCTTTCTCTGTTACCTATGTTTGGGAGGTGTTGATGGTGCCCTCTCTCTGTTACCTATGTTTGGGAGGTGTTGATGGTGCCCTCTCTCTGTTACCTATGTTTGGGAGGTGTTGATGGGTGCCCTCTCTCTGTTACCTATGTTTGGGAGGTGTTGATGGTGCCCTCTCCTGTTACCTATGTTTGGGAGGTGTTGATGGTGCCCTCTCTCTGTTACCTATGTTTGGGAGGTGTTGATGGTGCCCTTCTCGTTACCTATGTTTGGGAGGTGTTGATGGTGCCCTCTCTCTGCTACCTATGTTTGGGAGGTGCTGATAGTGCCCTCTCTCTGTTACCTATGTGTGGGAGGTGTTGATGGTTCCCTCTCTCTGTTACCTATGTTTGGGAGGTGTTGATGGTGCCCTCTCTCTGTTACCTATGCTTGGGAGGTGCTGATAGTGCCCTCTTTCTAACTATCTATGTTTGGGAGGTGCTGATAGTGCCCTCTCTCTGTTACCTATGTTTGGGAGGTGCTGATAGTGCCCTCTTTCTACCTATCTATGTTTGGGAGGTGCTGATAGTGCCCTCTCTCTGTTACCTATGTTTGGGAGGTGCTGATAGTGCCCTCTTTCTACCTATCTATGTTTTGGGAGGTGTTGATAGTCCCCTCTCTCTGTTACCTATGTTTGGGAGGGTGATAGTGCCCTCTTTTCGTTTACCTGTGTTTTTGAGATCTTGTTTGGGTCCTTGAAAACAGTCCACGTGACCACCTCGTCGCAGGTGGGCGTTGTCAGTCCTCCAGAATATCTGTAGTAGTCTGCGGTGTCAGTCATGAGTTTCTCCAGAGCTACAGGGGTGATGCTTGTGCTCTGGTCTGCCACGTCAAAACAGATTGCGGATTACAATGCCCGCTTTCAAACAGGAACATTGAGGGACAATGCTTGATTACTGATACAATGCCCGCTTCAAACAGGAACATTGAGGACAATGCTTGATTTACTGATACAATGCCCGCTTTCAAACAGGAACATTGAGGACAATGCTTGATTTACTGATACAATCCCCGCTTTCAAACAGGAACATTGAGGACAATGCTTGATTTACTGATACAATGCCCGCTTGCAAACAGGAACATTGAGGACAATGCTTGATTTACTGATACAATGCCCGCTTTCAAACAGGAACATTGAGGACAATGCTTGATTTACTAATATTTTCTGTGATATTTCCTGTCCTCATCTCGGCTTCTTACCTATAAAGAAAAAAAAAAGAAAAGGTTAAGTTTGCCGTAACCCATTGGCTGCATGGACAGAGCACGGTCAGAAGTTCACCGAGTATAGGGCACGGCATAATGGGAGGCGAAGCCCATCCTTCTCCTTCCGCCGTCTTTGACCTTCCCTGAACTGAACCAGGAACCCCTGTACTGCTGGGTGGACACAGAGGGCTTTCAAGCCCTGTACTGCTGGGTGGACACAGAGGGCTTTCAAGCGCTGTACTGCTGGGTGGACACAGAGGGCTTTCAAGCCCTGCACTGCTGGGTGGACACAGAGGGCTTTCAAGCCCTGTACTGCTGGGTGGACACAGAGGGCTTTCAAGCCCTGTACTGCTGGTGTGGACACAGAGGGCTTTCAAGCCAAAACAATTCGACCCCACGCGTGGTTTGAACTTACGACCGTCAACAGGCAAACGCTCTAAGCACTTGACCACAGACCCCTCTTACCAACGTGCATCAAGCTCTCGATGCTTGGATCGCTTTTCACACCATGTCTGTTCACAGCTGTGGACACTTCGGACCCCTTAAAATGGCCGATAGAAGATTCTAGGGTCAGAGGCAGAAATACTGTTCACATCTGTGCTTGTTCCTGTCAGAGGGCTGCTTTATGGATAATGAACTATGATCTAGAAGTGTCAGATACTACTACATAGAGGGCATATGGTCCTGCATCTCCATGATGACACACACCGTTCAAAGGACGATGTGTCACACACAGGTAATAAGTTGTAACGTACAGATCATGGAAGTTGTTGTACACAGAATATCACATGGTAGAAAAAGATCATGAAACCTAATATACAGTGAGTAAAATGTGTTTTTCATTGTCGCAACGTATAGATAAATGTTAATGTGGTTTGCATTAATCTAACTTACTGATGACAAAATGTGGCACATAGATGATGAAAGACAAATATAGAGATTTTGTAATGTGGCACACACATTGTGAAATGGAAATAGACATACAACGTTATGTCACACACACATACACACACACACACACACACACACCACACACACACACACACACACACACCACACACACACACGCACGCACACACGGCGCGCACACGCACGTACGCACATCATGGAATGTGAATATACAGTAGACATAATGTGACAAACTATCTGGAATGTGTATATAAAAGTAACGAAATTTGACTCACAGATCATGAAATGTGATACAAAGATAATGTAATGTGACACACTCACATCATAAAATGTAGATAAAATGAAGACAAAAAGTGATGCACATATCATGAAATGCAAATATAGAAATGACGAAATGTGACATACCTATGATAGAATGTGACACATCCATGAAATGTGGGTCAAAGATCATGATCTATAGCATAGATCATAAAATGTGACGTACATCATGAAATGTTACACACACATGAAACGTGACACATAGTTCGTGAAATGTGATACGCACATCATGAAATGTAACATTCATGAAACGTGACGTACACAACACGACACGCACATCATGAAATATGACGCACGCATCATAATATGTAAATATAAAGAAGAGAAATGTGACGCACAGATGGTGAGACGTGACATACAGATGAAAGATTGTGACATTATATGAAACAGAAAATGTGACATACAGATTTTAAGATGTGACATACAGATGAAAAATTCAGATAATGAATTGAAATACATATGATTAACATTTGTCAGACAGAAGACAACACGAACATATAGATGTTGAAATGCAGCCCACACATAATGCTCCGTTTCATAGATTTTGATGGTCTGAGACATACAGGTGGTGAAATGTGACATTTACAGCATAAAAGAATTAGGCCGTGACGTAACAGATGGTGAAATGAAACCTACAGAGTTACAGATGAATGAATGTCATGGCTGTATGAAAAATTGTAAATATAGTTGAAGAAATACCACACAGGATATGCTGACAAGGGACATGTCACGTATGAAATGGGACATGCCGATGTCTTGAACGAAGTGGGTTGAACTCTCTTGGTTCTTTTGTGTCGCAAAGTACTGTCCGAACTAATGCAGTTTGACCACGTATCTGACACGTTTGTGTGTATCACCCACCCACCCACCCCAAAATATCTATTTAATTCCGTTACGAATGCAGTAAAGTTTTATCCAGTCTCCATGTGTGAACTTTCTGTAATATTTCGTGTATAAATGCTTACGTTTGTTTATTTTGCCATAATGTTCCTTGCCACACTTGAGTCACCAAATCCATATGCAGTGCCGAATGCTGGACTAAGCACCATCTCATCATCAGCATGCTTAACATGAGGATCCAACCTAATAGACGCCCGCAAAGCTAAAAGTTTCCAGGACTGCTTGATGCCACCAAGCTGAAAAACATCAGAACCAAGCAGTCGTTTGTAGACAGTCTGGAAGAACGCCTGAAACCCGCCTCTCTAGACAACAAGAATATGGTCGACCTTCATAGAACAAGTCTACAACACTGCCACAGAGATCCTGGAGCCAGCAGCCGAGAAACACAAGGACGGGTTTGATGAGAACTGCGATGACATCCAGCAGCTACTGTATGAGAAACATTGTCTTCACAAGGCTTACCTCAGTGACATCAAGTCCACCTCCAAGAAAGATGCGTTCAACAACAAACACAGAACAGTTCAAGAGAAACTATGAAAGATGCACCACACATGGCTGAGCAACAAAGTTGACGAAATCCAAGGATATGCTGACAGGCATGACACGAAGAACTTTTGTGATGCCTTAAAAGAGCATATAGAGCTACATCATTGAAATCACCCCCTCTGCTCAACGCGGATGGAAACACGTTGATCACTGAGAAGGAAAAGCTCTTGGAACGTTGGGCAGAATACTTCAACAGCGTCCTAAACCGCCCGTCATCCATCGATGACAAAGCCATTGACCGGCTCCTTCAAACGCCCATCGGTGGTCTCAACAGAGAAATGCAGCAAGGGTACGTTCCTATGGGAACAAACTGCTATGGATGGAGCCAGATCGCGCTATTCTATGCGTAAAGACGCCAATTCATGTGAAGAAAGGAGAACAGCTGCATCGCAACAAAAGAAGCAGGGAGGACCGCGCCAGCAATCAAGATGACGTCTCCCACATTCCCTGTCCAAGCTGTCACCGCAATGCCATACACGCATCGGCTTAATCAGCCACCTGCCTACCCACAAATGGCCTAACCCCACCCCCACCCCCTCAACCCCAAGCTGACTGAAGTGGTCCTCGTCGAGTCAACGACGAACAACACATTGGGACAGACTAAAAAATGGCACTATAGATGTAGATGGGTAAGTTATTATCTGTAGATAATCACACAATAATTAAACTAAAACTGATGAGCGTTTATCAGGATATCTCCACTGAACTGAAAAGAGACGCCTTTCAGTGCCAAAAGCAAAAACAGTGCCCGGCATATTTTGGTAACGGATACTCATTTCCACCTGACAAAATGCCAGATTTCCACGAAATGGGGATGAGAATGTTGTTGTCTTCAGATGACAGCAAGTCAAGAAGACAATGACTTTGTTCCGAAACTTTGTTCCGAGGTTAAAACACAAAAGTAGATAGAAAGAATCACGGCATTTTTGTGATGACAATGATTTGAAACACTTAGTATGCCTGCAGGTAATTTACACGCGCAAAAAAAGAGACGATCTAAATTTCTTTCAAACGTAGCATTAGAAGAGAGAGAGAGAGAGAGAGAAGAGAGAGAGAGAGATGAGAGAGAGAGAGAGAGAGGAGAGAGAGAGAGAGAACTTACCTTTCGTTTGTAACGCTTCTCAGACCAGTGACAATGCTGGCCATGTCGGAATTGTCGGAGGCAGAGACCTGGAATCATATCGTGTTATGATCATTGTCTGTAGTGCACAGGCATTAGGATCGTTAGTTCCTGTTGGCGTTTCCCTGTTTATGATCATTGTCTGTAGTGCACAGGGATCAGGATCGTTAGTTCCTGTTGCGTTTCCCTGTGTTTATGATCATTGTCTGGTAGTGCACCGGCATTAGGATCGTTAGTTCCTGTTGGCGTTTCCCTGCTGAGGGAAGATGCCCTTTCCTTTTTGAATGCGATCCTCAGTTGTGTGTGTTTATGTGTGTGTGTGTGTGTGGTGTGTGCGTGCGTGCGTGCGTGCGTGCGTGCGTGCGTGCGTGTGTGTGTGTGTGTGTGTGTGTAGTGTGTGTGTGTGTGTGTGTGTGTGTGTGTGTTGTGTGTGTGTGTGTGTGGTGTGTGTGTGTGTGTGTGTGTGTGAAATCCTTCTGGATATAAATGTCTGTTTTCGTAAGTCCACAACACACATACTGACACTTGTTTCCCTTAGAGTACTTCCGTCCTCCCCCCCCCCCCCCCCTTCAGTGCCAGGGGAGAGCAATTTACTCTGGAGTCAGACCTTGGCTGGTCACTCTACGCCACTGACCCCACTCCCCCTTCCCCCAATCCTCCCCTTTCCTCACACATTTAAAATTCCTCTGTATCTGTATCTGTCTCTTTCCCTTTCTGCCACATACACTGAGTTTTGATGTGAATTACCCGTGGCTTAGGATCAAATTCATTATTTCGCTTGCTTGGTTGTAGATAATATATTGCCCCAAGCAATTAACGACACATTATTCGCTCATACTATTTTTCGTCTTCTCCCCGCCCACTCTCTCTGCCTCTCCCTCCTTTTACCTCACTTTTGCTCTCTCTCCAACCAGCCTTCTCAATTCTCTGTCTGTGTGTAAGTCTGTCTGTCTGTCTGTCTGTCTGTCTGTCTGTCTGTCTGTCTGTTGTCTCTCTCTCACACACACGCACACTCGCGTGCGCGCGCAAGCATACACTCACATTCAAATATTCTGTTTCACACACACACACACACACACACACACACACACACACACACACACACACACACACACACACACACACAACACACACATTTGCACAGAAACACACACATTCTCCATTGTCGTATGTGTTCCAGACCTCTTTCAGGCATCATCACCCTCCCCCCCCCCCCTCCCTCGTCCCCTCTGGTGCCTTATTTCTCCACTGTCCTTAGTGTTTCCAGACCTCTTTCAGACATCGTCATCCTCCCCCTCCCCCCCACCCCCCCCCCCCCCCCCCCGTCCCCTCTCGGGCCTTATTTCTCCACTGTCCTCATGTTCCAGACGTCTTTCAGACATCGTCATCCTCCCCCCCCCCCCCTCCCCCCGTCCCCTCTGTGCCTTATTTCTCCACTGTCCTCAGTGTTCCAGACCTCTTTCAGACATCGTCATCCTCTATCCCCCCCCCCCACCCCGTCCCCTCTGGTGCCTTATTTCTCCACTGTCCTCTGTGTTCCAGACCTCTTTCAGACATCGTAATCCTCCCCCCCCCCCCCCCCCCGTCCCCTCTGGTGCCTTATTTCTCCACTGTCCTCAGTGTTCCAGACCTCTTTCAGACATCGTCATCCCCCTCCCCCCCCCCCCCCCCCGTCCCCTCTGGTGCCTTATTTCTCCACTGTCCTCAGTGTTCCAGACCTCTTTCGGACATCGTCATCCTTCCCCCCCCTCCCCCCGTCCTTTCTGGTGCCTTATTTCTCCACTGTCCTCTGTGTTCCAGACTTCTTTCTTCCGACATCGTCATCACCCCCCCCCCCCCCCCCGTCCCCTCTGGTGCCTTATTTCCCACTGTCCTCAGTGTTCCAGACCTCTTTCAGACATCGTCATCCTCCCCCCCCCCCCCCCCCCCCCGCCCCCTCTGGTGCCTTATTTCTCCACTGTCCTCAGTGTTCCAGACCTCTTTCAGACATCGTCATCCCCTCCCCCCCGTCCCCTCTGGTGCCTTATTTCTCCACTGTCCTCAGTGTTCCAGACCTCTTTCAGAACATCGTCATCCTCCCCCCCCCTCCCCCCCGTCCCCCTGGTGCCTTATTTCTCCACTGTCCTCTGTGTTCCACACCTCTTTCAGACATCGTCATCCCCTCCCCCCCGCCCCCTCTGGTGCCTTATTTCTCCACTGTCCTCAGTGTTCCAGACCTCTTTCAGACATCGTCATCCCTCCCCCCCCCCCCCCCGCCCCCTCTGGTGCCTTATTTCTCTACTGTCCTCATGTTCCAGACCTCTTTCAGACATCGTCATCCCCTCCCCCCGTCCCCTCTGGTGCCTTATTTCTCCACTGTCCTCAGTGTTCCAGACCTCTTTCAGACATCGTCATCCTCCCCCCCCCCTCCCCCCGTCCCCTCTGGTGCCTTATTTC
>CM031619.1:38242810-38250310 GCA_018398815.1 Conus ventricosus | reverse complement strand
CATGGTCAACACTGCCTGATGTGGTAGTCTCTCCCTATTCATGGTCAACACTGCCTGATGTGGTAGTCTCTCGCTGTTCATGGTCAACACTGCCTGATGTGGTAGTCTCTCGTGTTCATGGTCAACACTGCCTGATGTGGTAGTCTCTCGCTGTTCATGGTCAATACTGCCTGATGTGGTAGTCTCTCCCTGTTCATGGTCAACACTGCCTGATGTGGTAGTCTCTCGCTGTTCATGGTCAACACTGCCTGATGTGGTAGTCTCTCCCTATTCATAGTCAAACACTGCCTGATGTGGGTGTCTCCCCTGTTCATGGTCAATACTGCCTGATGTGGTAGTCTCTCGCTGTTCATGGTCAATACTGGCTGATGTGGTAGTCTCTCGCTGTTCATGGTCAATACTGGCTGATGTGGTAGTCTCTCCCTTGTTCATGGTCAATACTGCCTGATGTGGTAGTCTCTCGCTGTTCATGGTCAATTACTGCCTGATGTGGCAGTCTCCCCCTGTTCATGGTCAATACTGCCTGATGTGGAAGTCTCCCCCTGTTCATGGTCAAACATGCCTGTATGTGGTAGTCTCCCCCTGTTCATGGTCAACACTGCCTGATGTGGTAGTCTCCCCTGTTCATGGTCAACACTGCCTGATGTGGTAGTCTCCCCCTGTTCATGATCAACACTGCCTGATGTGGCAGTCTCCCCCTGTCATGGTCAACACTGCCTGATGTGGTAGTCTCTCGCTGTTCATGGTCAACACTGCCTGATGTGGTAGTCTCTCGCTGTTCATGGTCAACACTGCCTGATGTGGTAGTCTCTCGCTGTTCATGGTCATACTGGCTGATGTGGTCGTCTCTCGCTGTTCATGGTCAACCTGCCTGATGTGGTAATTTCCCCCTGTTCATGGTCAACACTGCCTGATGTGGTAGTCTCCCCCTGTTCACGGTCAACACTGCCTGTGTGGTAGTCTCTCCCTGTTCATGGTCAACACTGCCTGATGTGGTCGTTTCCGTTGTTCATGGTCAACACTGCCTGATGTGGTAGTTTCCCCTGTTCATAACGAATCACTGCCTGATGTGGTAGTCTCCCCCTGTTCATGGTCAAACTGCCTGATGTGGTATTTTCCCCTGTTCATAACGAACACTGCTGATGTGGTAGTCTTCCCTGTTCATGGTCAACACTGCCTGATGTGGCAGTTTCCCCGTGTTCATGGTCAACACTGCCTGTTGTGGTAGTCTCTCGCTGTTCATGGTCAATACTGGCTGATGTGGTAGTCTCTCCTGTTCATGGTCAACACTGCCTGATGTGGTAGTCTCCCCCTGTTCATGGTCAACACTCCTGATGTGGTAGTCTCTCCCTGTTCATGGTCAACACTGCCTGATGTGGTAGTCTCTCGCTGTTCATGGTCAATACTGCCTGATGTGGTAGTCTCTCCCTGTTCATGGTCAAAACTGCCTGATGTGGTAGTCTCTCGCTGTTCATGGTCAACACTGCCTGATGTGGTAGTCTCTCCCTATTCATAGTCAACACTGCCTGATGTGGTAGTCTCTCGCTGTTCATGGTCAACACTGCCTGATGTGGTGTAGTCTCTCGCTGTTCATGGTCAACACTGCCTGATGTGGTAGTCTCTCGCTGTTCATGGTCAATACTGGCTGATGTGGTAGTCTCCCCCTGTTCATGGTCAACACTGCCTGATGTGGTAGTCTCTCGCTGTTCATGGTCAACACTGCCCTGATGTGGTAGTCTCTCCCTGTTCATGGTTAACACTGCCTGATGTGGTAGTCTCCCCCTGTTCATGGTCAATACTGCCTGATGTGGTAGTCTCTCGCTGTTCATGGTCAATACTGGCTGATGTGGTAGTCTCTCGCTGTTCATGGTCAATACTGGCTGATGTGGTAGTCTCCCCTTGTTCATGTCGAAACTGCCTGATGTGGTAGTCTCTCGCTGTTCATGGTCAATACTGCCTGTGTGGCAGTCTCCCCCTGGTTCATGGTCAAAACTGCCTGATGTGGAAGTCTCCCCTGTTCATGGTCAACACTGCCTGATGTGGTAGTCTCCCCTGTTCATGGTCAACACTGCCTGATGTGGCAGTCTCCCCTGTTCATGGTCAATACTGCCTGATGTGGTAGTCTCTCGCTGTTCATGGTCAACACTGCCTGATGTGGTAGTCTCTCGCTGTTCATGGTCAACACTGCCTGATGTGGTAGTCTCTCCCTGTTCATGGTCAACACTGCCTGATGTGGTAGTCTCTCGCTGTTCATGGTCAACACTGCCTGATGTGGTAGTCTCTCGCTGTTCATGGTCAACACTGCCTGATGTGGTAGTCTCTCGCTGTTCATGGTCAATACTGGCTGATGTGATGTCTCTCGCTGTTCATGGTCAATACTGGCTGATGTGGTAGTCTCTCGCTGTTCATGGTCAACACTGCTGATGTGATAGTCTCTTTCTGTTCATGGTCAATACTGGCTAATGTGGCAGTCTCTCGCTGTTCATGGTCAACACTGGCTGATGTGGTAGTCTCTCCTGTTCATGGTCAACACTGCCTGATGTGGTAGTCTCTCGCTGTTCATGGTCAATACTGCCTGATGTGGTAGTCTCTCCCTGTTCATGGTCAACACTGCATGATGTGGTAGTCTCTCGCTGTTCATGGTCAATACTGCCTGATGTGGTAGTCTCTCGCTGTTCATGGTCAACACTGCATGATGTGGTAGTCTGTCGCTGTTCATGGTCAATACTGGCTGATGAGTGGTCTCGGAGGGAAAACTTGAAGTGGCGAAGAAATGCATTTCTAATCCGAAAGTACCAAGCAAGGATATTTCGTCATCAGAAACTTCGACTTGAAGAAGACATGTTGATTTGTATGCGTGTGTGTGTGTGTGTGTGTGTGTGTGTTGTGTGTGGTGTGTGTGTGTGTGTGTGTGTGTGTGTGTGTGTGTGTGTGTGTGTGTGTGTGTGTGTGTGTGTGTGTTCGTGTGTGTGTGTGTGGTGTGTGTGTGTGTGTGTGTGTGTGTGTGTGTGTGTGTGTGTGTGTGTGGCGTGCGTTCGTGCGTGTGTGCGTGAGTTCGTGAGTGCGTGCGTGCGTGCGTGCATGTGTGTGTGTTTGTGTGTGTGTGTGTGTGTGTGTGTGTGTGTGTGTGTGTGTGTGTGTGTGTGTGTGTGTGCGTGCGTGCGTGCGTGCATGCGTTCGTGTGTGTGTGTGTGTGTGTGTGTGTGTGTGTGTGTGTGTGTGTGTGTGTGTGTGTGTGTGTGTGTGTGTGTGTGTATGTGTGTGCGTGCGCGTGCGTGCGTGCGTGCGTGAGTGCGTGCGTGAGTGCGTGCGTGCGTGCGTGCATGTGTGTGTGTTTGTGTGTGTGTGTGTGTGTGTGTGTGTGTGTGTGTGTGTGTGTGTGTGTGTGTGTGTGTGTGTGTGTGTGTGTGTGTGTTGTGTGTGTGTGTGTGTGTGTGTGTATGAGAGAGAGAGAGAGAGAGAGAAGAGAGAGAGAGAGAGAGAGGGAGAGAGAGAGAGAGAGAGAGAGAGAGAGAGAGAGAGAGAGAGAGAGAGAGAGGTCTTACACGCTGGTATAATAAACTCAAGTGAGATTAGTACGCTTCTTCATGTGTGTAAGAACGGACATCTGATATGTATTGCTTTCTCTTTAGAACACGCCTTACGTTTAAAGAACGGCATGAATTTGGCGGATAAGTTTCTATCCCCTCGTAAAGACCGCATCCACAATGCATGTCAGTTAGGGTTGCCCCCCCCCCCCCCCCCCCCCCCCCCACACACACACACACACACCCCGCACAGCAGATATGAAGCCACACAAAGGAATACGCGGACCTGGATACACCATCTCCAGTCTGTGATAGAAAGTTTGATGGCTATAGTAGTACCACACACTGCAGAGAAATAATAGCAGTATCTATGAACCATTCAGAGAAGCTACGATCATGCTGACAAGAAGAGCTGTTTGTATTGTGATGAACAAAGTACGTAGAATGTGAAAATAAAACAAACAATTGTGCATGATTATGAACAGAAATAGTAGTTTGGGGTATCATTTTATCCAAATAAACGTTTCTGAAAAAGGCATGGTTTGAACTGGGAAGAAACCATTCAGAAGACATACTGTCGTTGCCATTTGCAGGTGCTGGAAATCGTAGCCTTCATCCATCTACGACAAAAGATCATACTCTTTATATTCTTTTAACATGTGTATGTATGTAATAGGTTTGTGGATCGCGAATTCTTCTTTGATGTCCTTTTAATACCTCTCGTAACTGTCTGGGCGAGATGGCCTGATGTTAATTATACAATATACTTGACTTGAAATCGATCACTTCTGACTGTGACGATTTGATCCGACATTATTTTTGACGACGCCATTCATTTTCTACCAGCTGACGAGGAGACAACGGAAAGTCATCCACAGAACACTCCGATTGGCCACACATAGTGTATAGAAACAACACACATAGTGTATAGAAACAACACACATAGTGTATAAAAACAACACACATAGTGTATAGAAACAACACACATAGTGTATAGAAACAATAGTGTATAGAAACAACACATATAGTGGATAGAAACAACACAAATACATGTATAAAAACAACACACATAGTGGATAGAAACAACACACATAGTGGATAGAAACAACACACATACATGTATAGAAACAACACACATACATGTATAGAAACAACACATATTCATGTATAGAAACAACACACATAGTGGATAGAAACAACACACATACATGTATAGAAACAACACACATACATGTATAGATACAACACACATACATGTATAGAAACAACACACATAGTGTATAGAAACAACAGACATAGTGGATAGATACAACACATATACATGTATAGAAACAACACATATAGTGGACAGAAACAACACACATAGTGGAAAGAAACAACACACATACATGTATAGAAACAACACACATACATGTATAGAAACAACACACATACATATATAGAAACAACACACATACATGTATAGGAACAACACATATTCATGTATAGAAACAACACACATACATGTATAAAAACAACACACATACATGAATAGCAACAATACACATACATGAATAGCAATAATACACATACATGAGTAGAAACAACACACATACATGTATAAAAACAAAACATACATTTATAGAAACAACACACATACTGCAGTTTTAGACATTAGTGCATTTATGTGTCACTCACACACACACACACACACACACACACACACACACACACACACACACACACACACACACACACTTCTCTCTCCCTCTCTCTGTCTGTCTATCTGTCTCTCTCTCTTAGACCCTGAACGCGATAAAAAGCTAGTCTCCTCTGCCCACCCCCACAGCCCATTCCCTGCGTGTCCCTGCACACTGACCGCTATGACCGTTGTTGGTGAGAGTCCAGGTGATGCCGTTAGTGGCATCGAAGTTGGAGAAAGAGAAGGCGGCGCTCCGGAAGGAGGCCTCGTATTGCACCTGGGAGCTGTCCAGGTCGATGGGCGACTGCTTGCTTCCGTTACAGTAGCTTGGATGGCTTGTTGCCCAGTCGGTCACGTCTTGTGGCCACAGACACAGGTCACATTGGCCCAGGTGGACACACACACACACACACACACACACACACACACACACACACACGCACACACACACACGCACGCACGCACGCATGCACGCAGGCACACACACACACACACACACACACACACACACACACACACACACACACACACACACACACGCACGCACGCACGCACGCATGCACGCAGGCACACACACACACACACAACACACACACACACACACACACACACACACACACACACACACACAAGAACGACATGGCTATTTTTGACTACAATCTAGATGATGCTACATGAGAAAAGTCAATGGTTTTATATGCATCCGAAGATTCATCAACACAGACCCTAGCACAAGGTGCGATACTTTTCACATTCAGAAGACAATCCACTGAGATCAGTTTAGTTTGGTAAAGTCTGCTGAATCCTTCGGAACAATCATCAGCAATAGTAGGACAAGATGGATTGTGTTTGGAAGCAGCCTTCAAAGAAATGAATGGTCACTGGTTTGTGGGACCTGTACTCGGAACAACATATCTAGTTGGTTTCTGCTTTGAATCTTCCTCACATTGTTTCTTTTCTTTTCTTTTCTTTTCTTTTCTCTTTTTCTTTCTTTTTTTTTCTTTTATTTTCCTCACCAAGATCAGCTTTTCTTTTTGATATCAGAAGAACAGTTCTGAGAACGAAGGAAATGCCATAGTTTTCTGAACCACACATAAAGACAGACCTCATGTCGACTGGTCCTAAGAATTATATGCCTTTAAATCAAATTGAGTTTTCTTCAAAACATGAGATGCGGTTATTCACTATGGTCGATGCCCTGTGTACTGCACTATGTGAGATGTGTTATTCAATGTAGTTGATGCCCTTTGTACTCCATTATGTGAGATATGTTATTCAATGTGGTTGATGCCCTGTGTACTGCATTAGTGAGATTATTATTATTATTATTATTATTATTATTATTATTATTATTATTATTATTATTATTATGAATACTTATAATTATAGCGCCTATCCTCGGATAGAGGCCAGGCTCTTAAGCGCTTTACAATCCACACTCATTCCAACAACGGGCTGCCTACCTGGGTAGTGTCGACTGAAGAGCTACCAGCTGGGGTTTCATTCAGTCGTTTCCCGTGTCATCCAGACAATATCGTTCAATATCGTTCACTCAGTTTCCTTACTTCCTTCATTCTTTCAATTTCTCACGCAGGGTGCATGCTATGTGTAAACGTGTCATCCATACCAACGGCCAAACTGGCCTGCTCTTCCGAAAGTTGGTGATGGATTTTACGTGTAAGCAAGCTGTCATGCGTGCGTTTACTCACGGAACCTCGGTTTATAGTCTCATTTGGACTGTATGGGAAATGGAGTCAGAACCAATGTTAACCCCGAGGGAAAAATCTCCTGTACCGACACGGTCCGGCGGTGATTCGAACCCGCAACCCTAGGATCACCAAGATCACGAGATGTGTAATTCAATGTGGATGATGCCCTGTGTACTGCATTATGTGAGATGTATTCAATGGGTTTATGAATTGTGTACTGCATTATGTGAGTGTTATTCAATGTGGTTTTATGCCCTATGAATTGCATTATGTGAGATGTGTTATCAATGTGGTTGATGCCTTGTGTACTGCATTATGTGAGATGTTATTCAATGTGGTTGATGCCTATGTATTGCATATGTGAGATGTTAATCAATGTAGTTGATGGTCTGTGTACTGCATTATATGAGATTGTTATTCAATGTGGTTGATGCCTTGTGTACTGCATTATGTGAGATGTGTTATTCAATGTGGTTGATGACTTGTGACTGCATTATGTGAGATGTGTTATGTTATTCAATGTGATGAGCCGTTACTGATTATGTGATGTGTATCAATGGATGATGCCCCGTGTACTGCAAAA
>CM031619.1:38147373-38242710 GCA_018398815.1 Conus ventricosus | reverse complement strand
ACCACTATCGGGGGGTTGTTCAGAGGTTAAACTTTTTTGAAAAGTAGTTGCCCATAGTTGAGACATGCTTGGTTTTCTAAGTTTCAAGGAGTTGCCTCTGGTTTGGATCTCAGCTATTCATGGCAAAGGAAAGTCAGGGCTTCACACTTTGTAGAACCCATGCAGGTACTTATAGACTTCAATTACGCCCTCCCCACTTTCCCCGGGTTTTCCCAGAACATGGAAGCTTCAGCCGATATAGCCTATCGGGGTACGGGAGGTCCTTCAGGGGGCCCCAACATTTGGCGCCCTCTCTGGACGTTTTCCACTTCAGCGCAAAGGCCTTTTTGATCTTTTCGTTGGCTTCCGCACACAGTGACTGTACCCAGGAGTGGCCTGACTAATCCCTTGAACAGCTGGACAAAAGTTACTGGTGTTAGGTAGTTGAAGGTCCTGCGGATGACTCCAACAACGGGGGTTTGCCTTTGGGTTGCCTGTGCAGTGTTGCTAAAAAGAGAGCGCCTTGTCGATGGTCACCCCAAGATCTTTCTCTGCCTGGTTTCTTTCAGTTTTCTCGACTGAGTTCCCGTCTTTGTCTTTCTGTTCAGGGAAGTACTCCGTTTCTCTTTCGTGGCCTAGTTTCAGGACGCAGCACTTCTCTGGATGGAATTTCAGTTGCCATTTCCCAGACCATTGCATCAGCTCATCCAAGTCGTTCTGCACGGTTTTTCATGGTTGTTCGGAACACCCCACTTGGTAAAACTTTGTGTCATGGTGAACATCCTTACTTGGCTCTTCACGTTGGCAGGCAAATCGTTTAATGTAGATCACAAAGAGGAAGGGCCCAGTACATTCCTTGAGGAATGCCATGGTTACCTTGCCTTCCTGGGACATCACTCGTTGATCATACTCGTTGCGTCGGTTTGCAAGGAAGTGCCAATCCACCGAAGATTTACCCAAAAATGCCAAAGCAGAGACCTTTTCATGAGTCGGGTTATGTATGTTTCATGAGTTATGTATTATATCAAGATATTTTAGACAAATACAAATTTCAAAGAAAAGAAAAAAAGGAATTTTCCAATAAATCCCATTTATAAATACTTGCCTGTCCTTATTCTAACTGGTGTGAATGTACTGATATAAGGATCTTCACAGAAATGGAATTTGGCCCAAGAAGGTTAACATGCCTTCTATACCTAAGATAAGATAAGATAATGTTGTAATAGCCAGCTGACCGCAAAGGGCCACATCGGGGCTGTTAAAAAAAATCACAAGTGATTAAAAAAAAAACAAAAAAACTTTCACACTCTCTTTAAATGACACTCTAAAAACGCACCAGAAACTTTGTTAAAAATCTTCTTCCGTAAAATCTTAAATCAGATGAAAAAAGTCAATCTCTCTCAAAAATCAAGGACACTCAGATCTTCATGGACTCCGCTGTAAAATTTTTGTGCTCACATCGTGAATCCAACACTCTAAAAAAAACATGTTCATTGTGAGGGGCGCATGACATGAATGCACCATGGAGCTTCTTCACTCTTTTAAAAGTACGAATGGGTAAAATACGAATGGCCGTTGCAGCCGGCAAAAGAACGTTTCCTCTTTACGACACCAACGTAGATTGGGAGGAATCCCCAACGTCTGGACGGATCTGAAAGAGTTTGTTATCCATCTGGGTGTTCCAATCCCCCTGCCAGGGACTCGACATAATCGTTTAATTTTGGGGTTTCAATCTGAGCAGGGGATATAATATTTTGGGACAGTTTCTCTTGTGGCTTTTCTTGGCAAAAACGACCAACCATTTCGTTCCTGCGATGCCAAATGAGACCAGGAACCCAAGCTAGAGTAATGTTTAACCAAACCGCTTTCAACTTGCTAAAAAGTTCAAAGAAATGTAAAAGTTCTGGATGCTGAAGATTGCGGCCAGCTATGCTCCAAAGCTGACAGTGAATCCGACAGAACCAGAAAGTCCTCTTCGTAGACTGTGAGATTATCTTCAAAGCCGAACCAAGCCAGTAAGTTCAGCAGAATAGCAGAAGCATCTGAATGTATATGTTCTAACAGTATTGAGAAGGGAGCCCAGGGCAATAGGTGCACAGGCACTCCCTCCTCAAACTTGGAACCGTCAGTGAAAATTTTCTGATAGGATGGGAATTTGAACAGAGGTCAGCATACAAGGCCTTGTATGCCAGAGAGCTGGTAGACTTTTACCCAAAAGGCTGCAAGATCAAAACGAATCTCTGGTGTGAAAAAAGGTCACGGAGGCTCATCTGGAAACTTGGAAAAATCTGACACAACTCCTGGGTCTAGACATGCTTCCGCACGTGAGGCTGCATACGAAGACCAAACGGCGG
The DNA here is from genome assembly GCA_018398815.1 of Conus ventricosus. Taxonomy (NCBI): domain Eukaryota; kingdom Metazoa; phylum Mollusca; class Gastropoda; order Neogastropoda; family Conidae; genus Conus; species Conus ventricosus. Next base: position 38,240,377 of record CM031619.1, on the reverse strand, counting down.
AATACAGTTAGGGTGGGTTTCGAATTTGTTTGAAACTGAGGGGTCAAAGACACAGTCATAGGGAGGATTCTGCGGTTCTGAGACCAGTCTGATATAATAATTTAGAGACATTTTCAGCTGCGGTTAGACAGTGAGGGTTCACCTGCCTCTGCGTACAGGCTGTACCAGGGGTGGTGCGGAATGCTCCAAGACCGAGACGAAGTCCCTTGATGGTGGATAGGGGCCAAGAGTTTGGGGGTAAGAGGGGCTTGCAGAGCCGTACACAGCACAAACCCTAGCCAGTTTGGAACGGACCAAGGCTCTGTAGAGGTTCAGCAAAGTTTTCTTATCAGCGCCCCCGTCAGTGTGCGCTATGACCCCAGAAAATTCAGAGCTTTCTGGCAAGAAGTTTTGAGGTTTTTAATGTGGGTGAGAAAGTTAAGTTTTTGATCGAAAATAACTCCCAGAAATTTGGCTTCTTTTACAGCTGGAATGGTGGACTTGTCCAGACGAATTTCAGGATCAGCAAGAATCGACAAAAATTGTGGAAATGAATTGACTGAGTTTTGGTACGTGAGAAGGTAAACCGTTTTCCTCGGCCCCCTGTTGGATCATGTTGACAAAAGTTGGAGTCGACGCTGTACGTGGCGTAAGAAGCTCCAAAATGCGTACAGCGCAAAGTCGTCAACAAACAGAGAGGACTCGGTGCCCTGGCTTACCGATTGGACAAATGTCATTTATTTTAATGCTGAAAAAGGGGTGGAGAAAGGATGCTCCCTGAGGAACACCCAACTCCTGCCATGGATGTCAGAGAGTGTGGTGCCCAAAACGCACCCGGAACTGTCCCATCGGCTAAAAAGTTCTGAATGAAAAGAGGCAGGTGACCCCGAAAACCAAGTCTGTGAGGTCCATGAGGACTCCCGCTTTCACGTGGTGTCGTACCCCCTTTTCGAGGTCGAAAAAGATAGTGACCACATGCTGCTTTTGGACAAGGCGTTGCGGATGGTGGTTTCCAGACGGATTAGATGGTCAACGGGCGAGTTTACTTCGGAAACCCCCATTTTTCAGGGCCCAAAAAGGCCATGGGTTTTTACGGGCTTCCACTTTCGAGGGGGTTGACCATTTTTTCCCTTCGGGTTAAGAGGCAGGGGGTCAGAGGTTTGGGCGTATTTGGGAAAGGGTTTTGGGGAAAAGGTTTCCTTTCCCAGGTTTAGGAATGGGAATGATCAGGCTTTCCGCAGGGGGGAAAAAGGCCCGTGGCCCAGTTGGTTTTAGATTTGGGAAGAAAAAGGTCTGGGGGAAAAGCTTTCTGGAAAATTTTTCAAAAATGAAAAAGAATGTAATCGGCCAGGGGGGGTTTCAGTGCAGGTTTGTAAAGCAAAATTTGGGGTTAAACCGATTAAAAAGGGAAAGATTTTTGGTTTTCCGGGTTTGTTGATGTAAAAATTGTATGAAGATTTTTTTAAAACCCTTTTTGTTTCAAAAAAAGGCTGGATTTATTTAAAGATGAGGAGTTCTGTTGGATGGGTGGGGCCCAAAGTTGGCAAAAGCTTTTTTGTCATTTATAGAGATGGAATTTTCAATTTGATGAAGGGGGAGGGGGTTTTGGTGTTTTTCCCCTTTGATTTTTCTGTGATGTTCCAATTTTTTTTTGAAGTTTAGATGTAAGCCGGAGAAAAAAGTTTTTTCCGGGGACGGGTTTTTGGATTTTGAAAGGGTGTCTCTATTTGGCAGGGGAAGTTTCTGATGGGCTGAGGGGTTGGGGACTGAAGTGTTGGTTACCCGACGCTGACCGTTTGCAAATTTTTTTAAAAATTTTTTTTGTCAGTTGAATTGAACCGGGTTTTTTTGGCTTTTGGGTTTGGGGAAGACATTGAAAAAAGGGTTTTTTGCCAGTTGTCCAGTGTTAGTCGGATTCTGGGGGTTGGAAGGTAAAAATAGGCCCGGGGAATTCTTTTGAAATGGGGTTTGAAATTAGACCCGTTTCCTTTATAATTTAGATAAGAAAAGATAAGATAATTTTGTTATCCCCAAACCCAAAGAAAAGGGCCTTTTTGGGGGTTTTTATAATTTAGAGTTGAGAGCCCAAAGAGGGGGTTTTCAGAAAACAGGGTAGAAAAAAAACGGGGGAAATTTGGTATTCTGGAGATTTTAGGGAAACAGCCCACTCAAGTCCGGCCCAGGAGGGGGTCAAAAATCGACAATTTAAACACAAAAGTGAACTGTGGAACAGGGGAGGTAAGTTGCAGATCCATCGTTCGACAACAAAATCAAAAAAAAAAGGACACCCTAAATAAGCAGCCCTTGGATGACAAAGGGCATCCCCCAAAAGGGGATTGTGCCCTTTAAAAGTCACCAACAGCAAAAAAGGTCGGGGGAAGGGGTTCTCCGTTTAGATAAAAGGGTCTGACGAAAAGGGGGACAAAAGGTGGCAGATAAAGTGGGGTTTTTGGGTCAACGTTTGTGGAGATTTAAACTCTGCAAGCTGTAAGGGAGGTAGTCAGAGCAAAAGGGACTATACAGCGGTTTTTTGTGTATGGGAAAAGGGAAACACTGCCTTTTTTTTTAAAAAAACGGAAAATTTTAATTTTACTTTTGGGTTGGAAGGGGAAATTTTTTTTTCAAAAACTTTTTAAAAACCAAGTTTTTTTTTTAAATGTAAAATTTTGGATTTTTGTTTTCAGGGGTGGACAAATCTTTAAAAATTTTTTTTACATTGGCCCGGGGTTTTTTTTTTTTTTTGCCCAAAAATTTTTTTTTGGTTGGTTTTTTTTTAAAAAAAAAATTTTTGTAAAAAAAAATTTTCTGTTTTTTAAAAAATTCCCCAAATTATTTCTTTTTTTTTAAATTTTTTTTAAAATTTCCCATTTTTTTAAAAATCTTTTTAAAATAATTCAAAAAAAAATTTAACTTACCTTTTTTACTTTAAAAAATCTTTTAAAAAATTTAAAACCCAAAACATTACAAATTTTCCCCTTTTATATTTAATAAACCCCTTTACCTTTCTAAATTTTTTTCCCTTCTAAAAAATTTTCCTTTAAAATTCCCCCCAAAAAACCCATTAAAAAAAATATACCCCCTACCTCTTAACTTAATTAACCCCTTTTTTAAAATCTTTTTTAATTAAATAATATTTTAAATCCCCCCCCTTTTTAAATATATCCTTTTTACATTTTTTTTTTTTTTAACCCATTTTTTTTCCTTCTCCTTTAAAATTCTTCCCCCTCCCCTTTTTCCTTTTAAAAACCAAACCAAAAAAAAAATAAAAAACCCCTTAAAAAGCTTTTTTAAATATAAAACCTTTATTTTTAATTTTTTTCCCCCTTCCTTTTCTTTCCCCAACCCAAAAAAACAAAAACCCCACCAAAAACTTTTTTTTTTCCCCAAAATTTTTACCCCAAATTTTTTCCCCTTTAAATTTATATTTATTTTCCCCCTTTTCAAAACCCAAATTTTTTACCCTACAATAACCCTTTAAACATTTAACCCCCTTAATTTCCCCCCTTTTCCCCCCATTTTCCATTTCCTTTTTTCCCCAAATTTTTTGGTTAAACTTCCCCCTTTTTAGTTGGATTTAAAAATTTTACTAAAATTCTTGTATAACTTCCTATCAAAATCTTCCTTAAAAGGGGGAAAAGCAAAAAAATAAAAATTATTTAATTTATTTCCCAAAAAAGTACCTTTTATTTTTTAGGCACCTTAACCCGTAAATAGCCGCCGAACCACAATTTTCCCAAATAAAAGGAACTTTTAGAGTGCTTCCTTAATTTATTCCGGGGGGCCCCCAAAAAAAGGGGCATTTTTTGGGCCAGGTTTTTTTTCTACACGACCCCCCCTTTTCAGCCCCTGGTATACCCAATCCTGCCGGGGGAACTTGGGGTGTCCCCCCTTAACTTTGGGGAATTTCCCTTGGCGGAAAACCCCCCCCACTGGGGTTTCCCCTTCAAATCCACCCCATGTTGGGCCATAAAGGGGCTTGGGCCCGGTTGGGGGGTGGGGGTTTTGGGGGGTGGTGGGGCCTAAACCCCGGTCACTGTTTTGTTTTTTTTTTTTTTTATTGTTTTGTTCCCCCTTTTGGACTAGGTCCTGTTTGTGTATTTATTGTTTCTAGTATGTCTTTCTTCTGTTTTGTTAATCCCTTTGTAGCGGTTTTATTTGGGTTAAAAGGTTTTGGGACGGTAGGGGGGATTCAGTATATTGGGGGGTTTTTTTGTGGTTTTTTAATTTATTTTGCCCCCTTGGCAGTTATTTTGGGGAATGGGCCCTTTTTTTCCCTTTTTCATCCCCCATTTTGTTTTTTTTTCTTTTCTTTTCCTTCTCGGTTTGTTTTTCCTCTTTGTTATGACCAACCCCAAAATTGGGTGTTAGTTTTGGGGAAAATTTGGATTGTAATGTGAAGAAAAATATTGTTAAAACTCTTTCTCTTGTGGTCTGGTGGGGGTGGGGATTGGGTGATCCGCTTTTTGCCATGCCCCTTTCCCTTTTTTAAGAACCCCCCTGTCGGGTTTGTACTCGACGTGACACGGGAAAAACAGCCCCAAAAGGTGGTTGGTGTGTGGGTTTTAGAAAAAATTTTAAAAAGCCAGAAAAGGGGGGAAGGGGTTCTTCGGGCTTTAAATTTTGGGATTTTCCTGATGAGCCAGAGGAAAGGTTTTATAGATTGACCCCGAAGTTTTGTCCTCGAATTTGGAAATTTTTGCCCTGGTTTTTCCCAAAAAATTTACTGGGGAATTCCCCAGGGTTTGGGGGGGCAAAAAGGAGAGAGATCAGGTCTTTCCTCTTCAACGTTTGTTTTCTAAGGGTTTTTGTAAATTTATTGCTTATTTTTATTGGATGTGTTGGTCTACAGACTGCTGGGGGACTTCCCCAAACCGGGTTGAAAAAGGTCTGGATTTGGGAGATGGGGGGGTTTTCCCCCCACCCTTCCCCATCCCCAACTGGGTTTGAACCCCCTTGCCGATGGGAAATGGCCAGGGAGGTCGAGGCGAGGTGTGGTTTTTTTAATCTGCCAGCAGGGGATGTTTTTTGGACTGCTGGGCAGTTGGGGGGGTGGGGGAAATTTTTTGCCCCCACCGGGGGGCATTCACTTTGGGTTGGGAGGGGGGTTTGGCCCTGCTTAACCAGAGTTGACAATTTTCCTTGCAATGTCTTAAAAAACCGTAAAAGTCATCAGTCTGGCCCAACAAGACGGGCCGAGGGGGGAACGGGTGGGAATGTCTTTCCCGGCCCAAAAGGCATAAAAAGAAGCTGTTTGGGGGGACTGATCCCCACAACCTGTTTGGGGCCCCAAAAAAAAGGGTTTTTCTTTTTGTTTTGACTCTTTGAATTGTGGTTTTGGGAATCCAAGAGGACTTTTCTTGAAGAGGGGGGGTTGGTTCAGAAAGGTTAGCAAATGTGCCGGATTTTGCCGGCCCATCATGGGTTCCCTTTGCAGCAAACACCCCCACCCCTCCTGCCCAAAACCCAGGGGGTTCTTGCCCGGGCCCAAAATTTGGGGCATCTGAAGCACCTCAACGGGGAGGGAAAATTACAGTGAATGGGGATTTTAGGTAACCAACTTTGAGGAGGGACCCAGCACGGGTTGCGAATGTCGGGAAAAGGGGGTTTTGGGGGCCCACTCTTTTGAACCCCCTTTTTTTTCCCATCCCTGCGCACCCGTCCACCCTGGGAGCGTTCCGTTGTTTCCCCTCTGAGCCCAAGTTAAATTCGGCAGGGGGAATAACTCCTTTCGACGAATTCAACTGTTTATGGGGGTCCCCTGTTTCCCTGTCCAAAAGCTTTGTTGCCCCAGCAGTGTTGGATTGTTTTTTTGTTCTACATTGAATCAAAAACGACCCTTTTCCTAAACCTTTTAAAGGATGGGGGTTTTTTTTTTTTTTAAATGAAAACCTTGAAACCCCTTTGGTATGGCGAAAGGATTTAAGAGTAAAATTGGGTCTTTCCTCCCCGTCCCTTCCATCACGACCCCGGGGAAAGCCCAGAAACTGTCCTCTGTCTTCCCTTTTGTATTGAATGCTATCGAATAAAGATTGAAAAGGGGGGGAGCTCCCTTCCCTTTTTTTTTTGGGGGGGATTTTTTTAAAAAAAACCCATATTTATTTTTTTTAAAGTTTCATTTTCCCTTCCCCACCCTTTGGAGCCCAATTTAAAGGGGCCAAAGGGCCGGGGAAACCCAATGTCTTGCCCCCTTAGGCTTAAAGGAGAGATTTACGAAAAAAGAAACCCCCCAACCCCCTTTCCCCCCTGATCATGCTAAAACCCCCGGGGGAACAGCGGTGGCAGGGCAGGGGTTAGGGCCCAGGGGGGAAATCCCTGTTTTAAACCACCCCCAAGAAGGGGGCTTTTTAGTACCCCGGGCCCAAAATTTGTACTCCGTTTGGAAAGAGGTCGACCCCTTTTTGATGTGTTGAGGCCCCGGCCCCCTCAAGCACTGGTCTCATCCCCAGGATTCATCCCCCCCCGGCACAGGTGCCCCGCACGGAAAACGCGGGGGATTTTAAAGGAAAACCACGGGAGAAAAAAGGGTGGGGAAAAAAAGATTGAAGGGGAGACAAAAGAAAAATTACAAAGATTTTGGGGTTTGTTTAGGGTTTTTGTTGGGAAAGACTGGGCCCACCAGTTGACCCTATCCATTTAAAGGTGCGTCTCTGAGGGGGGTTGCTCAAATTTCCGGCCAACACGGGCCTAGTTTAAACGGGGGATATATTATAAAAGGGAAAGGGTTTGAGTAAAACCCCTGCCATGCAGCCAAAACCGGAAAGGGAAATCTGTGGCCTTCATTTCCCCAAACCTCATTCTCATTGATCACCCAAAAAAAAAGTTTCAAATTTAAGTGTTATGCCTTGCTCTAACGGAAAAATTTCACTTTCCCTTGTCTGGGGCCTTGGTTTGTTTTCTGCCAGGGTCAGGTAATCGGAAATCCTTGGGGGCTCCCGTTGGCCGGGTTTTGGTGGGCCCCCCGGGAGGGAGGGTCATTCCCCGGGGTCCGCAACTAGGCAATTTTTTTGGGCGCCCGGTTTAGTAGGTGGTGTTGATATGTTGGAGAAAACGGTGAAATGAACACCATGAAGTGATGGGATTAGTGCGTTTTTCCCCTACGGGGGGTTGCCTCTTGACGCCCTTGACATGAGGCCCCCTTGTGTTGGGGGTTGCCAAGGTTTTCTCCTATCCCCTTTCTTTTTAAGTGTTCCTAAAAAGGCTAATGATGATTTTTCTTAAAAGATCATGAAGGCACGGTCAGGGGTTTGGAGCAAAAACCATAAAAGAACCTCAGATTTGCAAGACATCGAGGGTTTCCGGAATGAAAAAAGTTTGGGCCCGGGACTAGTCAGCCACCTTGACAACACCTCAACAAGACATGGGATGGAAATCAGCACAGAGAAAACCAAACTGATGACTAACAAATACGGCACCATAACAACTGAAATCGCTGTCAAAGGCCATAAACTTGAAACTGTCAACCAATTCAAGTACTTAGGGGCAATCATTTCTGACGATGGATCACGACCGGAAGTGCTATCAAGAACTGCACAATCAATGTCTGCACTCGCCAAGTTAAAACCAATATGGAGGACAGAAACATCACCATGAAGCACAAAATTCGACTCGTGCGTACACTGGTACTGTCGATCTTCCTGTACGCTTGTGAGACATGGACCCTCACAGCAGAGCTGCAAAAGAAGATAGAAACAATGGAGATGAGATGCTATGGAAACATCCTGGGCATCTCCTACTTGGACCACATAACCAATGAACAAATCCGACAGACCACCCAGAAACACTTAGGCCCCTATGAAGATCTGCTCACTACAGTTAAGAAACGGAAGCTGACAAGAAGATCCAGTGGCCTATTGAAAATAATCCTTCAGGGAACCGTGGAGGGGAGCAGAAGGAGAGGCAGACAGAAGAAAAAATGGGCGGACAATATTGCAGAGTGGACAGGCAAACCTTTTGCTGAAACCCAGGCTCTCGCTCATGACCGGGACAGATGGAGGAAAGTGGTGTACAGCGCAGCAAGGCGGCGCCCCTACGACTCCATAAGGAGTTAAGGGCGCAAGGCAAGGCAAGGCAAGGCAAGGCTCCCTGTGGATTGCCTGTGCCGGGGCTGCGGCAGGACTGACCGGGCTGTGGCTGTGGACAGGGTGTCGGAATGAACGGCGTGGGTGCACTGCCTCTGAGGTGGCACAGCAAAAAAAAAAAAGTCTTTTATGTTTTGATTTAGTAACTATTTGAGGACTCTGGATTATAGGCTGTCAGCTCAGCAGTGTTAATGGAACTGTCAGTGGGAATATGTTTAAAACGCCTCTGAGAAGGAGCTGTTGCACAGAACACAGCAGAGGTAACTCCTTCATCACAATTTGGAGCCATTAGTAAATATCCTTGGAAAAGACGGAAATTTAGAACAAAGTTTGGTAAAAGGTGTCTTGTATGCCAAAGAGCTGGATAAGTCTTTGCAATATGTGGCCTGATTAACCCGTTGAGCGCCTTTAGTCGGTCAGCTGACGCGGAAATAAAAGTGCTTTTCCAGTCCCTATGGTCATTCCCCTGACGTCATGCATTTTTCTTGAATTTTCATTCGTTACTATTTCTATCAACGTACTCAAATAGAGTTTGCGTAGAAAGCCTTATATGTCTGTAGTCTTAAAATAATATGTAAATGACCACACGTGAGGGAAAAGCCCATTTATTCTCATCACATGACTGGATGACCAGCCAGCACTTCGTGTCTCGCTTGCAAAGATGGCGGCGCAACCTTTGACAAGCCCAGCGACCAAATCAACGTATTTACACAGCTGAGCAGGCTCTGCTGATGATTTTTGACAAACACAATAATCTTTTATTCAACGACTCACTCGAGCATGAAGGTGAGATGATGATAGTGGTGGAATTGCCGACCATATTCGTCAGTTATTGAGTAGGGCTCTGTGACCTCAGTGTGTGTTCAGCTGACAGCGTCGAACGAGCCAGCCTAGTGTGTACTCTGCACCGCGTGCTGGTGTCCAGTGATGTGAAAATCAGTACGAGAGGGGAGCGTGGCCTACTCGCGGCGTGACACGGTGCAGACGGAAAGGTAGGGGAAGATGAGGGGTGAAAGAGAGGGTTGAAGTCGAGCAAGGGGGTGTGGTGGGGAGAGGGGGGGCGTGGTCATGGACTGGTCAGTCTGCATCGAGTGTGAGCGTCTTGATAGACTTCCAAACTGTTTTACTTTCATTTACAGGTGTAGTGTGACAATACAAACTTTATTTTCAACTTTTTTGCTGTGTGTTCTTGTTTGGATGTGAAGATGTCGTGGTAAATACATATGTTTTTGATCGTGCAAAAAAATCTATCCAAATCTAAATGCCTAAATACTTTTTTATTATCAAAATTAAAACAAAAGAAGCCCAGATTCAAAATCTTCATTCAATTTCCTTCAAAAATGATATAGATTTCATTTTTCTATCTTTTGTAGTTTCTGAGCTAGAATGTTTTGTTAATTATGACCCCCAAATCATGAGATTTCCCTGGCACCTGGGGAACACCTTTGTTTGTACTATTTTTAGGCACTGAACAGGTTAAAGCCGATCTCTCGGGTGGGGAAAATCCATGGCGGGTCATCAGGAAATTAGGACAAATCACACACGACTCTACCTGCACTATGTCTATGTCTGCACTGTTCATATGAGGAAGAATATTAATTCCAAAAGGTGGAATGAAAAGGTGGTTGTCTTCAAATTTCTTGAGGAACTTTGGGTCAAAAATACAGTCTTAGCAGAGGTTTGAGGTTCAGAGAAGAGAATCAACAATAGTTCAAAGAAAATTTCAGCTGATGGTTGGAGAGGGATGGTTCTCCTGCTTCAGCATGCAGACTATAAACATGGGTAATTGCGGAGCGCACCGAAAGTTGAAGCCCTTGATGGTGGATGCGATCTAGACTTTTCAGGTAGGAAGGCCTGGCAGAACATAGATGACACGGCCATAGTCCAGCTTGAACTGGATGAGAGCCCCCCAAAGATAAAGAGTTTTTCTTTTTAGCACCCAAAATCCCAATTTGCCACTACTCTCATAGTGTCCACTGCTTTTTGACAAGAAGTCTTCAAGTGTTGGATGTGACGTGAAGTTCGTTTTATGATTAAAGGTAATCCAGAAATGTGGCTTACTTTACAGCTGGAACGGTGTGTAAGTACAGATTGGTTTCTGAGTCAGCGAAGTACTGTCAAAGTCGTGAAAGTGGATACACTGAATTTGGTGCCTGAAAAAGTACACCCATTTTCCTCTGCCCACTGTCAGGTCTTATCAATACAGAATGTTTTCCTCTGCCCACTGTCAGGTCTTATCAATACAGAATTTTTTCCTCCTCCCACGGTCAGGTCTTATCAATACAGAATTTTTTCCTCTGCCCACGGTCAGGTCTTATCAATACAGAATTTTTTCCTCTGCCCACTGTCAGGTCTTATCAATACAGAATTTTTTCCTCTGCCCACTGTCAGGTCTTATCCATACAGAATTTTTTCCTCTGCCCACTGTCAGGTCTTATCCATACAGAATTTTTTCCTCTGCCCACTGTCAGGTCTTATCAATACAAAATGTTTTCCTCTGCCCACTGTCAGGTCTTATCAATACAAAATGTTTTCCACTGCCCACTGTCAGGTCTTATCAATACAAAATGTTTTCCACTGCCCACGGTCAGGTCTTATCAATACAAAATGTTTTCCTCTGCCCACTGTCAGGTCTTATCAATACAAAATGTTTTCCACTGCCCACGGTCAGGTCTTATCAATACAAAATGTTTTCCTCTGCCCACTGTCAGGTCTTATCAATACAAAATGTTTTCCACTGCCCACGGTCAGGTCTTATCAATACAAAATGTTTTCCTCTGCCCACTGTCAGGTCTTATCAATACAAAATGTTTTCCTCTGCCCACTGTCAGGTCTTATCCATACAGAATTTTTTCCTCTGCCCACTGTCAGGTCTTATCCATACAAAATTTTTTCCTCTGCCCACCGTCTGGTCTTATACATGCAAGTTATAGTTGATGTTGTAAGTGGTTTCAATTGAATAGAATGGAGAGACAGAGAACTCGGAAGTCTGGTTTACAGTATTGACAGTTACATTCATTTTGATGCTGAAGAGAGCAGGAGAAAGGATGCTCCCCTTGAGTACATCTAACTCCTGCTTGTGGATGTCAGACATCATGGTGCCACCCAGACTTGGGACTGCCAATTAGCCAGAAAGTTTGTTTTCTTTAAAGCAGGATGCTGACTTCAAAAACAAAGATAATGAAGATTCATAAGAATTCCAGATTCACACATGTCACAAGCTTTCTCCAGGATTAAACAAAAAATGGCACCAAATATTGTTTGTTAAAGAAGGTGTTAGGAATGGGGGTTTCAAGAAGGACTAAATAGTCAATGGTTGAGTGGTACTTCCGGAAACCGCAATGTTCTTTGACCAAAAAGCCACAGGTTTCCAGCTTCCACATCAGATGAGAGTTTTCTGGTGTCTCTTCCATTAGTTTACAAAAGCAACTGGCCAGAGCTATGGGGAATACTTCGCAGGACTGATCAAATCTTTTCAGGGCTTAGGATCAGGGATGCTGAGGGTTTTCCACTAGAGGGAAGAAAGTACCCTGTGGCCCAGATATGCTTGTAGACTTTAAGAATGGTCTGGTTTGGGAGATGTTTCAAAAGTTGGTAATGGTTATCATGATATCAATATTATCATTACTGTCATCATCATCATCAATACCGTTGTCGTTGTTGTTGCTATTACTATCACTATTATCACAAGGCCCATCACCAGCAGAAAGTTTTAGCAGGAATAGCAGTAACACTTTTCTACAATAATTTAAAAAAAAAGAAGAAGAAAGTGTGAGTATGTGTCTATGTGTGTGTAGGCATGGGAATGCGCTCCCGCCCCCCCCCCCCCTCCCCTCCCATGGGTGGAACCAGGAAAAAATGAAAAGCAGAGAGGCTGGAGGTCCAGAGGTCCACCCGAGATCTCCTGGTGGTGTCAAGGGGCAGAGGTCCTTGTCATGGGGTCAGCGGGCAAAGCCCCCTAAACCTGAATCATTTCTACACCTTGGGTAAGTAAAATCTGGGCATTTGCAAACACCCTACCTCCTTTTTACCATGCAATTCACAAGACCACCATTAAAACTGACATTAATAGTACTGACCTGTATGCAGCGGAGTTCACTTAATTCATGACCGAAGGCAGCAATAATTTTTGTTGACTATAATTTCTTTTTTATATTTATCACTTCTGAAACTTACGAAGTCAGCTTGCAGTTTGAACTCAAGAAATAGTTTGTGGTGACCACAATTTGTGTATCTGGTGTTAGAAGAACTTCCTTGTATAGAAAACTAGACTCTTTTTCACTTCAACTGAAAACTTGTGTGGTCTTGTTTATTCCAGCACCAAGTTCAGCCTGCATCCCTGTATTTCAGGGGAAAGGGGTGGGAGTGGCATGTGGGTGGGGTGGAGGTTATTGATCGATGCAACAGGTATGCGACTTGGCTCATAGATTTAAACTGTGAAGCTATAAAGTGATACTTGGATTTAAACCTTGAACCCCACGCACCTAGTTCTTGAAGAGTCCGGAATTTTAAAAAAAAATTATTTACCAGGAAACTCACAAGTCATTCATTCATACAACTCTTTAAAATACATTTTCTAAAAACCCACCCGCATCAGGGGGAACATCTCTGAACAAGGTTTTCATGAGTCTGTTGTAAAGTGTTTACGTCTCATATCATGCAAGTCCCATCACTCTAAAAGAACATGTTTCATTGTGAGTGGCACATAATATGGAATGCACCACAGAGCTTCTTCACTCTTTAAAAAGTATGAATGAGTAAAATACGAATGGCCGGTGTGCAACCGGCATAGAACCGTTTCTTCTTTGTGACCACCAGACGTGGATGAGAGGAACTCTTTTAGGTTTGGACGGATCTGAAAGAGTTTATTATCCGTCTGTGTATTCCAATCCTCCTGCCAGAGGTCTCTGACTTAAATTATTAACTCTTGGTTAGAGATCTGTGCAGGGGATAGATATGTTAGACAGTTTCCTTGTGGAATTCTTGGCCAAGCAATCAGCCATTTCATTCCTTCCAATGCCAACATGACTGGGAACCCAAGCCAGAACGATGTTGTGACCTGCTTTCAACGTGGTAAAAAGTTTTTTTTTAAGTGTGGAAGTTCGGGATGATGGAGGTTACGGCCAGCTATGGCCTCCAAAGCTGACAGCGAATCAGACCAAATCAGAAAGTCCTTGTTTGTGGATTGAGAGATTACCTTCAATGCTAGAACCAGGGCTGTAAGTTCTGCAGAGTAAACAGAAGCATCTGATGGAATATGTTCGAACAATATTTGAGAAGGAGCTTCTGGGTGAGTCCATGTCCTCCCTACGACAGGTAAATGTGTTCATCCTACTTCTTTTGGTTATTCAGGCATCTATCTGGACAGGCAAGTATGAGGAAAAGGGAAGTGTGGTTAGTTTCCTTGCTCTCTCAAAATGTTTATGTGGGGTTCTTAATGTAAATATAATGATTCACATCTGGTAGGATTAAAGTATATGTTTTGACAATAGGTATTTCATGCAATAACTCTTAACTGGGAAATCCGTCACACTGAAAGCAGCTTTGTTATTGGAAAGGGTGGTAGCAGTGCTATGGGTGAAAAATATCTACAACATGTAGGAAAGCACACATGCACAAGGCATACTGAATCGATACAGCACCAACAAATCTCTCCCTCCCCTTCTAAATTTCCAAAATGTATCTCCTTCAGTATAAAAGTAAAGGTGATTCTAATGAATGACTCAAATCTCATTCCCTTACAATTTATATATTCTGTAAACTTCTTTTACAATTTACCTACTACAGAAAACTCTAATCTCATTCCCTTATAATTTGAATACTCAAAAACCTTCTTTTACAATTTTCATACTATAAATTGAAAAAGTGAACAGTTAAATCACGTTTAAACATTGCTCATTTGATGGTAATATTTTTCAGAAGTCAAATTTCCATAGCAGAAGGAATCCAAATCTTTTCAACCCTCTGAAACATGCACATGAGAGAAAATTCATCACTCACTTTTGTTCAGGGATAATATGTGCCTGCCTATCTGACGCACTTTTAGACGGTCAAGTAACTGGAAATAATTGTCTTTTGGTGATAGTTTCACAGAGCCTTGTCATAAATTCTTCAACATTTTTACATTGACAACTGCTGCAGGATTTAGTCCCTTTGTGGCAGGTACAATCATCAGCATGAATTGCCTGTAATGTTTAGTTTTGTTTGATGGTTTACACACATTCAAAGATAGCCTGAAATAGTAAGGCTATTTTTGTGAACTGCCTGATCACACACATTCCTTGCAATGTACATAGATGTTACAATATTTAGATGCAAATGCATGCATGTGAATGGGGACCAAAGTCGCCAGCCCACTATCTTACAGCAGGTCAGAAAAGGTAGTGTGGGTCGATCTAGGTGATTTTGAGATTTTTGGTTCAACGGACTCTATAAGCATTCATTTATCATATTTTAGTCTCGCTCTGTACAAAGTCTTTTTAAATTGTGATTGCGTTAATGAACCCCAACAGGGCCCCATCATGTTATTTACCAACAGAACGGTCTTGAAGCCAACTTTCCGCTCAGCGGTACACCTTTAAAAAAATTTTTTTTTATAGAAACCAATCAGAAACTTCCTTTCTTGTTTTAAGTTCGTAAACAGAGCTCTAACCTTTAACCAATCAGGTGCACTGAAACGAAAATTGCTTGGCAACTGCGAACTTACCCGATACGCGATTGGCTGTTCATACTGCCAACAAACTGATGGCAGGTGACCTATTTCTGTCTCAGAGAGCCCGGTCGCATTTGAGTTGAAGTTTGCGAAATGGAGAAATCCAAAAAAATCGTTGCTCTGTTAAATTCTTGCAAATCCAGCAATATGAGAACTGATGATCAAGTTGAATTGGAAGACCTGATGAATGCAGACTTCACAGCAGACAGTGAAAAGGATGATGGGTGGTCAGATTCTGAGTCAGATGAAGAACAAGGCAATGACAGAATTTGGCACAGGGCACTGACAGTACAGTCAACTAAGAAAACGAGTTGATTTTGCACAACAGATGCATTATCCCAGCAATGCTGCGCAACCCAGCCCCATGTATTTCACGACAGCACGCAAATGCGGTGTGTTCTGTGTGTGTTGTGAAGGCCTGCCACAGCAAGTCAACTATTTAATTGATGAAGGCATGAACTGCAGTAAAGGTTCGAACGCTGTCATAAGCTACCTTCATCACTTTTTCGAAAATTATGGATTGGGGGAGAGAGCTGTTCACCTACACTGTGACAATTGTGCCCCCCAGAATAAAAATAAGTATGAGCTGTGGTACTTTTGCTGGCGAGTGCAAAGAGGCCTTCACACAGATGTCATCATCAACTCCATGCCACCTGGACACACCAAATTTGCGCCTGATTGATGTTTTGGGCTGTTCAAGCGTGGTTTTCGCCGTAGTGAAGTGTCCGGTTTTCATGACATCTGCAGAGCTGCGGTGGAAAGTATTCCGGTGTCAGGTGTGAATGTCCCTCAATTGGTCGGAAAGGAGGACTCCACAACAGTGTTTGTCAACATATATGACTGGCAATCCTTCTTATCTCCACTACATACTGCACTGCTTGGCATCAAAAACCCGTCACACTTCAGGTTCTCTGCTAACCACCTGGGAAGGATGTTTTACAAATCCAGCATGGCAGAAGACGAACAGCACAGGGACTTAACAACAGCGGCCAAGTTTCTTCAGCTTGGGGACATGCTGCATCAGCTGCCTGTTGCTGGGCTCCCCCCTGAGTGGTGCCAATACCTCTACCAGCACATCAGGGAGTTTGTCAGGTGTGATGTGAGAGATATTGTGTGCCCTCAGCCATAATGCTGCTGTTGGCTCAAGTGTGTGTGGAGTGTGTTTTCAAGCTTCGCAATTGGCGAGTGTTCTCCATTTCTATCTATGTAGGAGAGGTGAAAGTTGTGTGTGTGGAGTGTGTTTTCAAGCTTCGCAATTGGCGAGTGTTCTCCATTTCTATCTATGTAGGAGAGGTGAAAGTTGTGTGTGTGGAGTGTGTTTTCAAGCTTCGCAATTGGCGAGTGTTCTCCATTTCTATCTATGTAGGAGAGGTGGAAGTTGTGTGTGTGGAGTGTGTTTTCAAGCTTCGCAATTGGCGAGTGTTCTCCATTTCTATCTATGTAGGAGAGGTGAAAGTTGTGTGTGTGGAGTGTGTTTTCAAGCTTCGCAATTGGCGAGTGTTCTCCATTTCTATCTATGTAGGAGAGGTGAAAGTTGTGTGTGTGGAGTGTGTTTTCAAGCTTCGCAATTGGCGAGTGTTCTCCATTTCTATCTATGTAGGAGAGGTGAAAGTTGTGTGTGTGGAGTGTGTTTTCAAGCTTCGCAATTGGTGAGTGTTCTCCATTTTAGGAGAGGTTTGTTTTCCTCAGCTTTACTAATTGCCCCATGTGTGTGTAAGCATTTTATCTCAAAACAATGTGATATATCTGAGACAGTACTAATCACCATAAAGACTACTTTGTTTTTGTATTTTGATTGTTATACGGATTGAATGTGTTTATAGCTGAATATTAATGCAATGTTATTTTCATAATCATACATGATCAGTCTGACATTTGCTTTATCTTAAAACCCTCTTGTACTCATAACAGGAGCAGCTGGGATTTACCAGGAGTCCTCTGTAGGAATTTTCCATCACGCATTGATCATGCTCTCTCCACACACACAGTCGCAGACAGTAACTAGGAAGACTCAGACATGGCCCAATCATGTGTTGCCACTATTTTTGGGTGCTGGAGCCGCGCGTGTTCATTCAGAAAAGGAACGGAACACAGTGAGTAACTTTGTGAATGAAACTGACCGACTTTCACAATGGCTGCTTTTGCGTCTGCTACAAACAATGAAGAAATGGTCAACAACTCACAAGAGGAGTTAGATCAAATCATTGTCGAAGTGGAGAAGTTTGAAAGAGATAAGATAAGATAATGTTGCTTATAGCCCAGCCGACCGCAGAGGGCCACATCAGGGCTGTCACCACGTTAAAATCAACTCACCAGTCATTTGAAAAAAAAAAAAAAAAACAAAAAAAAAAACACTTTCACACATCGCATTAAATGACAACGTCTAGAAACGCACCAGAAATTGCATTAAAAATCTTTCTTCCGTAAAATCTTAAATCAAGAAAAAATGTTAATCTCTTTCAAAAACCAAGGATCACGCTGTCAGGCGGGACATCCCTGAACAGGATCTTCATGGACTACCCCTGTAAAATGTTGTGTCTCACATCGTGCAAGTCCCAACAACTCTAAAAGAACAGTTTCATTTTGTGAGTGGCGCATGACAGGGAATGCCCCACGGAGCTTCATCACTCTATAAAAAAGGTAAGCATGGTAAAATACGAATGGGCCGGTGTGCAGGCCGCACAGAACCGTTTCCCTTTACGACCTCCCGACGTGATGGGAGGAAGTCGCTTAAGGTTTGACGATCTGAAGAGTTTGTTTTACACGTTGCGTAAGTTCCCATCCACCAGCCAGAGGTCTCTCACCTAATCGTTAATTTTTGGTTTTCACACTAAACAGGGGATATACATGGTGACTTTTCTCTCTTGTGGCGTGCTTGGCTAAACGATCAACCATTCGCTTCCCGCCGAGCCAACATGACCAGGAACCCAAAGCAAGAGTAATGTTGTAACCGTCCGCTTTTCCAACTTGCTAAAATTCAAAGAAATGCAGAAGTTCTGGATGCTGAAGGAATTGCGGCCAGCTATGGCATCCAAAGCTGACAGCGAATCCACAGAACCAGAAAGTCCCTCTTTGAAGAATGTGAGATTATCTTCAAAGCCAGTACCAGAGCCATAAGTTTCAGCAAATAGACTCAGAAAGCATCGTAATGGATAATGTTTTCCAACAGTATCTGAGAAGGAGCCCCAGGACAGTAGGCTGCATCCGCCCACTCCCATCCTCAACTGGAACCGTCATTTGAAAACTTTTTGATAGGATGGGAATTGGAACAAGCACAGCATACAAGCCTTGTTACTCAAGAGCTGTAACTCCTTACGGAAAGCTGCAAGATCGAAACGAATCTCGGTGTGTAAAAGACATGGAAGGTTATCCGGAAACTGGGCAAAATCGAAACAACTCCCAGGTCTATAACCTGCATTCCGCCCGGAGGCTGCATACGAAGGCCCCAAACGGCGTATTCAATTGCGGTTATTTTCAACTTAACTTTGGAACGAGGGTCAAACACAGTCATAGCAAGGATTCTGGCGGTTCAGAGAACAGACCGGATGTAAAAATATCAAGACAGTTTCAGCCATGCGGTTGGACACTGAAGTTCACAACCGCCTCTGCGTACAGGCTTGTACACAGGGGTGGTGCGGAACGCTCCAAGACAAGAACGAAAGCCCTTGATGGTGATAGGGTTCCAAGAGTTTTGAGGTAAGTATTATCTTGCGGAGCCTTACACAGCACTACCGTAGTCCAGTTTTGGAACGGACCAGGCACTGTAAGGTGCAAAGCAAAGTTTTCATATCAGCGCCCCATCGGTGTGGTGCTAACGACCCGCAGAATATTCATGCCTTTTGCAAGCATTTTTGGAGGTTTTTAATATGGCTGTGAATTAAGTATTGTCAAAAATGACTCCCAGAAATTGCTCATTAACAGCTGGAACAGGCTGTACATCAGGGTGTAGCGGACGCTCCATGACCGATATGAAGCCCTTGAGGGGTGGATAGGTCCAAGAGTTTGAGGTAAGAGGGTCTTGCGGAGCGTATCCAGCACAACCGAGTCCAGTTTAGGAATCGGAACCAAGGCTCTGTAGAGGTGCAGCAAGTTTTGCTTATCACGCCCCAGTCCGTGTGCCGCTACGACCCCAGAATATTTCAGAGCTTTCTGCAAGAGGGTTTTGAGGTTTTTGAAGTTGGCTGAGACGTTGAAGTTTCTGGTCAAAAATGACTCCCAGAAATTTGGCCTCTTATAACAGCTGGAAAGGGAGATTTCCCTACTTGAAAGTTCAGGATCTGGGAAAAACTGTCGGAAATTATGGAAGTGAATACACTGCGTCATTGTTTGGAGAAAAGGAGAAAACCGTTTTTCACACAGCCCCATCGCTGGATTTTATCTACGCAAATCTTGAGCCTGCGCTGGACACTCGGTACAGGCTTCCAGTTTGCGTAGACAGCGAAATCATCCACAAACAATGACAGTCTGAATGAACCCTGCTTGAACTGATTGAACAAAGTTGTTGATTTTAAATACAAAAGCGGGCAGGAGACGTTATGCTCCCCTGGGGAACACCCAACTCCTGCTCGTTGACATCAGAGAGAGTTGGTGCCACCCGGGACCTGAAAACTTGTCAGATTCAGGCCAAAAAATTTATTGAATAAAAAGCGGAAGAAGACCCTCGAAAACCCGAACGTGGAGATCATGAAGTATCGCCGACTCCATTGGTATCGTAGGCCTTCTCCCAAGTCAAAAGAAAATTGCCACTGCAAGCTGTTTGTTCAAAAGGCGTTCCGAAGTGTAGAGTCCAGACATGATCATGGTCAACGGTATCCGACGTTGCGGAAACCACAAACTGTAACTTTCGCCAAAAGGCCCATCGGTTTCAAGTTTCCACATGACCTAGCATTGACCATTTTTTTTCCATCAATTTACAACAACGAGCAGTCACAGCTATGGGATGTAATTTGAAGGATTAGAAAAGAAAACATTTTCCAGGTTTGGGGATGGAATAATGAGGGCTTTTCGCCACGAGGGTGGAAAAAAACCTGTAGTCCACACAGGGTTGTAGACCTGTATAGCAGTATGTTCAGACCTTCTAGCGGAAGAAGTTTCAACAGCTGATAATGGATTTCATCTATTCCTGGCTATGAATCGCTGCAAGAAAGCAAGGCAAAAAAAGAATTTCAGCTCGTTTAACGTGAAAGGAAGATTTAGTCTTCCATGTTTGTCGGACAAATGTTGCAGGTGATTTTTCTTTTAGGCTTTGTATTTGACAAAAGTGCAGATTTCATTAGAAGAGGATGAATTCTTTTCAATGTTGAAGCAAGCAGTTAGCAACGGCTTTCTTCTCTGTTATTAAAAGAATCCGAAACTTGAGATGTTCACAAGGGACAGGTGTTCTTTCCTTGATTTTTCCTTAATGAATGATTCCATCCATCCTCACTTTTTTCTTGGAAGTTTTGCTGTCAGCCTGGAGCAGAAGCTATCTCCAGGACCGACGTTACTGATTTAAAAGTTGTCTTGATTTAGCCACGGAGTATCAGATGGGCTCGCGCGTTGGACCCGAAGGTCGTTGGTATACTGACGCTGTCCCGATTTTCCTAACTTGGAAATTTTGTTGGCATTACTGAATCGAAACCAAGGGTGTTTTTGGCATTTGAAGTTTATCGGAGACACTGGAATACAGGCATTAGCAATTAGATCTTAGTTTAGTCAGTGATCAGCTGGGTCCGGACTCGAAACAAAATCAGTGTCCTGAACCCTTAGAAACGTGGCTGCAAATAGATCCCAGTTTCTTTCTTATAATTTTAGATCAGAGAGACAGAGACGTTTAAGTTAATTACAGGTTGTAAAGGACAGGAAATGGTCA
Source organism: Conus ventricosus (assembly GCA_018398815.1). Classification (NCBI taxonomy): domain Eukaryota; kingdom Metazoa; phylum Mollusca; class Gastropoda; order Neogastropoda; family Conidae; genus Conus; species Conus ventricosus. The sequence goes on along the minus strand of CM031619.1, from coordinate 38,219,757 downwards.
CTTCCGTGCAGAACGTCATGGACAACCACTCATAGTCCAGGACCACGAGGGTCCAAACCGACAAATCTTAAACAACGGAAAGTGAACCTGTGGAAGAATGGGTAAGTTGCAGATCCGTCGTTCAGACCACACAAAATCAAATCCCGAACGGACATCCTCAATCAGCAGACCCTGGATGACAACCGGTACTACCCCAAAAGGGTTGTGACGTTAAAGTCACCAACAGCAAAAAAGGTCGAGGAAGTTCACCCTAACAGACTGACAAGGCCTGAACACAAACGGACCAGATGGAGGTAGATAAAGAAGAACAGATTGTTACAGATTTTGTGAGGAGTGACTCTCCAGCAGCTACCGCCTGAAGGGAGGTAGACAGAGCGACAGGACTATACACAAAGATTTGTGAAGGAGAAGGGCAACACCGCCCGACAGTCCCCACGTGGATGTTGTGCAGTTTTTGAAAGAATATTAAAAGCCAGAAAGATAAAGGTCTTTCTGCCTTTGAAATTGGGTTTTTCTTCTTGAAGAGCCACGACGGACGTTTTATAGAAATGACACAGAAGCTGCGCTCCTCAAAGTTGGCATTTCGACCACGGATATTCCAATGGAATATAGTATTATCCATGAGCAGAGGGCGAAAGGAGAGAGATCATCAGCTCCAGCCTCAACGAACTGCGTCCAATGAGAGAATTTATTATTTATTTAAACTGGACTGTGTTGGTCTTGGACCCTTCTGCAGAACTTGCCCCCGCAGGTGATACAAAGGCTTGGAGTTATGGAGATGGTGGAGGTCTGGATTTGGGAATGTGGAGGCTTCTCTTCATCTCCACCATCTCCCTCTGGGTGGAACTCCCTTGCCCCCACGGAGCACTGGATAGGGGGAGTTTTCGAGGCGGGAGTGCCTGGTTTTTTAGTCGCCCCAGCAGCAGATGTTGTAGACTGCTGGGCAGTCCAGATGGGGTTGGCGGATTTATCTGCCGCCACCTGGGGCAAGTAGTTGGTTGTAAGGTGGTGGACTTGCACCACCAGAATTGACAATCATACTCTTGCAATGTCTTTGAAAACGAAAAGAGTCAATCATCGATTTCCATCAGCAGACTGATCGATTGGACACATTCTTTTACGGACCGACGCATAGTAAGAAGCTGTCGGCGTCTGACTGCCCCACCCCAACCTGTTGGCGCTTCAAAAAAGAGAACTAGGTCATTCTCAGAAACATGTGTGGTGTGACTAAGGGACCCAATAGCACGAGCTAATTATTTGGCTGTATTAAAATGAAAACTGAATGAATGCTTTATATTGACTCATTTGTATTAAAGAATAAATTTCAAAAACCGATCTGTGAGTTGTTGCGTTTTTCTTGTTTAAAAAATCTTCGATGTATTCACAAAAAATGGTCAAACCAACATGGCGATTTGTGACATATTGTGCCACTCAAACAAATATTTCTTTTGGGACCACATAGATTGATCTTATGACAAATTAAGTAGATCAAATTGATTACACACGCATCCTTTTACTATCATTCACATAAAGAAACCATTAACGTTTTTTTATTAACTACCAGGTCCCCAGTAAGGGGCACATTAAAAATACCCGTCGCGGTCCGCGACCCTTGGTTTCCGATTTTGCCCAAAATAAAAAACTTCATGCACAAGACAACTAAAACATTTAATGCATGCATTTAAATACACACTGATGAAGAAAACAATTGCAACAATAAGATACAACCTCGATTTATGACGTCTGCTGTTCTAAATCCTTGTACGTAATTGAATTTCGAGCCTTGAAGAATGAGCATCGTTTTCGTTTTTCATCGACGCGACCGATCAACTAAAAGCGGCACTGGAACATCCAAGACCTTCATTCACTTGCTGATATTTTTACCCGCGGGGGGCACAGCGCTGACTCATTACCTAAAACATCTCTGGCATCTACTTTTTTTCTTTTTCCCGCCGAAAGAACATCGTGATGATATACCGAGCTTGCGGTCTTTGTCTTCTGCCTAGTTTTCGTGAGAGGAGTCGCGACCGAGTGCTTCCGTGCCGACTGCGTCTATTCAAGGTGAGTTTACTGGCTTCTTATCTTCATTCTCAAATCGTTTGAAAAGTAACACTCCTCTTCCCAAAGTATGTTGTTTCGTCAGAGTTCTTTAAATTAACTTAAACCGCAACTATGTACTTAGAAAACCATGTGTTTACACGTACACGTTACCTGTCAACTGTCCGTCTGCTACCTTGATTGTTATCGGCGACACGTTTTGCCAGTTTTTTAAGAAAAGAACCTTTCAAATCACTCAAAAAAAAGAACAGGAAAATTTCTAATTTAAATACATGAAAGTTTTGTTCATGTGCAGTACTGGGTAATATTAAACGAACTCTAAATAGATTTATTTTCCTGTTGTACAACGTCGCGGTCAAGACCAGAAACGTACACACTATGGTATCTTGCCGACCGACAACACTCTTAGAAAGCTTAATTTATCTTCCTTTGTTTTGAAAACATGTTCAGTGTAGTTCATATTCTGGAAACAATTACCAACCCTTTTGCAACATGGTGTGGATTTTTGTTTATTTATCTGTAGTGTGGGTTTTGTTTTCCGTAGATAGCAAAAGTATTCGACAGAGCGTGTTAGTAGTGACGGGAATTCACGGCTCTAATGGTATCTTGGTCTCGACCGATAGATCCAGTAACTTGACAAACTATGACGCGTTTATGTCTGTCCAGTCATGATGTTAATTAATATGTATCACATTCACTCGGCAGTCCCATGAAAATGCAAACAAAATATTACTATTCTGTTAGTTATCTCACAAAATAATTGATGCCGTAAAACACCAACCATATCGGTCGAGACAGAAATGTAATCAATTTGGTTTCTTCTTGTCATGACCGATCATTTGTCATGAGAAATTATCCCTTTCTCTGTTTCCCCACATTTATCTTTTGTTTGATGTCTGATAAGCCGATTGTCTACACAATCGTTTTGTCCTGACTTCAGTGATTCACGTTCCGTAACTTGTGCAAGCTAATCTCATTTCGCTGAGACGTTTTAGTTTTAGAACTGTGCTCGTTTCGTGAGCGGGAACTCGCTGCTCCGGCTTTCTCGACACAACTAAACACGCCAACTAGTACAAATCACGTTCGCTGTATTATTAGTTTAATACTAAAGGGAAGACCGAGCTGCTTTCTGTTTTAAAATTAAGTTCCTTACGAAATCTTTTTTATGCTCCTACTTTATGCTTACTACTTTGTTTTAAAACAAATGAATCTTTTAGTCTATGAATGTTTGGAACAGAAACCAAACCTGGGATTTGATTATTTCGCTTTTTTGTTGCTGTTGTTATTTTGACCTCATATTTTACAGCTCAGTGCAAACCCATTTCATATAGATGTAAGAGACGCTGGCTTGAACGAAAGATAACGAACCCCCAGCTGTAAGAGTTTGACACAAACAGCAAATTAGCGTTTCAGTATCACGTCACACACACACACACACACACACACAACCCATCAAAACAACCCACACACATCCCATCACATCAACATCAACATCACATCACATCACACAACCCACAAACACAGCACACACACAGAAACCATGAACCCCCTTTTCAACTTGTTTCTTTTAAAATTATTTCCACCAAGTGAAAACAAGCAATCCATGTAGGCCTACCCCATTGTAAATTGCGTTTGTGTGCGCGCACAGTGTGCGTGCGTTGTGCGTGTTTGTTCATTTTAGTATTGCGTTCTTTTCCCCCGCTTTAATGTAAATTAGACCAAAGTGATATTGTCCGGAGTGAAAGAGAAATTGAGTACGTGTATGTGAGAGAGATGAGTGTTTTGTAAAATAGAATGTGTGTGGTGTGAGAGTGTGAGTGTCCGAGCGTGCGCGCGCAAATGCAAATGTATGTATGCTGCGTTTACAGTGTAGAGCTTAGTTTGTGTGTGTGTTTGTGTTTGTGGTGTGTGTGAGGAGTGTGTGTGTGTGTGTGTGTGTGTGTGTGTGCTATTAAATCTACACTTCAAACTAATTAAGATTAAAAATTTTTTTGCGTATATCTATGATATAAGCTACAATTTTCATACAACCTGTTGTCTAGGCTTATATCCTCCCTAACCCAAGAGAAACCCAACCTATCTTCCTTTCTGGAACCAAGACACTAGATCCCAATATGGAAGCCACGCAGATGCGGACTGACCTCGCACAGAAGAGGGCAAAAGCCTACAGCAACAGAATCTTCATCCCCCCTACCCCTTACCCCATCCCTCCTAAAAAACAGCTTTGTCCCATGCTGAGAGGTGTAAAGCATACAGGCAGAATAATATAAAGAAGACCAGAACAAGTAAGGCAAGTACTTGATGAGAACAAAGAAAAATGCAAAGCCTTACAGACAAAATCTATCTGAAGAAAACGGGCAACAAAGACTCAAAAATACACGTTAAAAGCAAAAGGAGAGGCAGAGAAAGAAGCTAGCCAACAAACAAAAAAATGCCTCACTACTATGACAGATGTTTTAGCAGGGAACCTCAGAGATGCAAAATGGAGGAAGAGAAAAATGAAGGCAAGCAGAAAAAAATGCACATGGAAACTAGGGAAAAAGAAGAATGAAAGGAGAAGACAACTTTATCAGGAGAAAAAGGAGGCGCAATGCAAGAACAGTAAAGCAGTTTCAGTGTGAGGCTAGCAGTAGTTCAGTAGGTAAACTGAACAGTTCCAACAGATTTGAAAACGGTTCCCCCATAGGCCCACCGGAAAGGAACTGCAGAGGGCCCAATATCCACTCTTCCAAAGAGTCCTCGGAAGTTGTTTGTACTGTTTGCTTCCTAATTCAAAAGCAAGCCCAAGAAGAAAAAGCTCTTTGCCAGTTCCCGACCACACTTCATCCTGAATCAGCGAATGGGCCATCTCTTCATGAACGCTTGTCTGCGTCTTAAGAACTCGCAACTTTCAGCCGAAAGGCAGGCCAGCGTATTCTCTAAGTCTGCAGAAAGGCATTGGGAACATTCAAAGACAGAAGTGCCATGCTGGGTGTTTCACTGGCAACCATCAAAAGCAATGAGAAGGGGCAGAAACACAGCCAAAAAAGAAAAACCAGCCGATGCACTTTGCAAAGCAGATTTTTGAGGAGTCGGCCACTACCATTCCTGACAAAAAGTTGTTCAGCAAAAAATGCAAAGCACTGCAGTGCTGAGTCTACCCAGTAATAGGCTGCATCAAGAGTTCTTTTTCCATGGACAGGAAAATCAGCTTTTTCCAAGTTTCCAAGTGTCGTCCAGTCCAACATCGTCTATGGCACAGGCAATAACTGAGGCAGTTGTCTCATGTATATACTGCACAAACAACAAAGCTGAAGCTGGAACACTCAATTCTGTTGCGGCTGCACAGATAAACATTGCTGTATCCTGCATGTGTCGAGCATGCTGTTGCTCTCATTACTGTGATCCTAAGAAAAAAGCTTGCTGCTATTGTGAATGTGCTTGACTTGTTGGCATGCCTTCTTTCATGCTCATCCTTCAGCCCACTTCTTGGTCAAGCTGGAAAACTCACCTGGCATTGCTGAATCCAGAAATTACTCTCCAAAGGTACGCGCATTTCCGCGCCAAGTTCTTGCTACCAGAAGAGGAACCAATCCAGCTACCTTGTCGGTGAACTTTTCAAAGAGTTCAGTTCTATGGTGCACAGCATCCTTTTCCGAGCAGACTGGCAGCTTCAAAGTTTCTGAAATAAGAAGACCAACCCTTTCCATCTGGGTGTGTGTGTATGGTCATGATTTCGCTGAGAACTTTTCTTGTACCTTACCAGAAGAGATTCATGCTGCACACTGGCAACCAAGACCAGGTGACATATTCCAATCCCAACAGTCACCTAATACAGAAGCCCTGTGTGCAGTGACACCACCACTGAATCCTTGGTGTTCATTTCACCTGACAAGAAACATGACCCTCACGCAGTTCAAGCCTTCCACCAGCAAGGCTTCTGAACCCATCTGCGGAGACTCGAAGTCTGACTCTTCCCCATTGTCCGAAAATAAAACAATGACTGATGGCTGTGGCTTCTCAGTACAAGTCCAAAGTCCTTTCGCTGACATCTCTTTGTCTCTTGCCACTTCAATGCCTCTTTTAGAAAAAATTTACTTTGTTCAAGCACTTAAGAGTCCATCTGATGGGAAAAGTGCAGTTGTCAAGCACCATGTCTACTTCTGCTGTAGTGTCCAAAGGGCAATCATTGTGCCAATGCCTTGGACATGTACGATATCTTTCAGAGTTCAACTCTGAACAAGCAGCCCCCAGCAGAAAGAAATGTTCACAATTTCTGCGATCCTTTTTTTCTGGTTGCCGAAGAGATATCTCAGACAATTGTCCACAAAAGCAGTCCAGACAGTGCCAGGCACGCGGTCCATTCCATACTGTAAGGTCTACAGAGCTGAATAACATCCAAAGCCGTCACCTTACATGTGTTATGCATGTCTTTCCAGTATGGAGTAGGCGACTGTACAGAAGAGCAGGTGGTGGGCTCTTGAATTTTCATCATCTCCAGCAGCGTCCACACCTCAAAAGGACACCAAACACTCTCTGCCTCTCCTTTCAATCAAGTAAAAAGACTTTCCAAATCCCAATCCATTTCCATCCATTCAGTTCAGCTTGGCCCTCAAGAGCAATGGAGGATGAGTGCCCCCCTTTCCCCACCCTCCCCCTCTGACCCTCCTTCAACACCAGCCCACCCCCTCAAGTCCAACACACCCAGCTGCCATCCACACTGTGGGAATGTCGACAATGTCAAGTGATCCACCACAACGACGACGCTTGCGCCACTGGCAGTGATCTGTCCCTTCATCATCTGTGTGAGACCAGCCCTGCTGTTAGCACTGTCGGTAAGTTTTCTACGGACTCTTTTTGTTTAATAAGATGAATTTTATTTCACGTTGTACTTAGGTACATGAAGATAGGCTAAAAGAAACATAAATCACATACTGTTTTCTTTATTTTAAATATCTCAACGACATGCAACAGAAATGAATAAAGACTCAATCCCCCCCCGCCCCAACCGACCCCAAGGCAACATTATGCATGCATGCCTATGTGTATATACACACAAGCAACACATGCATGCATGCGTACACACCCACAACAAACCACACATACAAAACACAAAAAAACACACATGTAGAGAAGCGTTTATTTTGAATTTGAATCTGCACCAATCCAGGTATCAACCAATCTCTTCAGCAGACCCCAAGCAACAGTCAGGCCTCCAGCCAACAATATCCCCTACAACCTGGTCCCCCTCACGAGCAGCCTCCATGCTCAGCCCAACCCTCCAGTTTATTCCAAGCCCTCTTGCAATCTGCTTCAGCAGTGGATGATTGGAGTACATTGGAGATTGCAGCTGCTGAGGCAAGAATAGCATCTGACTCCTGTGGCTGTGGGAAGGCCAGCCGGTGAGGGTTGACAGTGGATAAACCATCACTGGCCTGTAACCATCCTGATGGCCTCACACCTGACCCCTATGGCCATCTACGGGATGTTAACTGCCTGCGCCCGATGGTTGGATCTTTCCTGCCTGGGAACAGAGGACCGCCACCTGAAATGAGGCCAGAATAGCTTTAGAGCTGATCATCCACAGGTCCCCATTATCGGCGAGACGGTCATCCTGCCATTGGTGATTTGCCCATCTTCTGTGCTCAGTACCCGATCACTTCACAAGAAGTCTGACCACAAGACTCCATGGCAGGATCCTTTTAGACGGAGGGTGAGGATCACCTCAGGCCAGGCACCTTACATGGGAATGTGGCAGATCCTCCCTGTCCTCAGTCTGGTTCATGCGGCGCCCCATATATTCACATCTATCCTGCGCATGGGCTACAAATGACAAGGCAGCAGCTCCATCAAGTCTGCACCCAAATTGCCACCTTAAGACCACACCACCCTCGCAAACTCCCAGGCATCATGTGTACACACACACAGGGAAGAACCGTCCTGCCTGCCATGGCGACCAAAACCCATTTCGTCGTCTGCTTGCCATTTTGTCGAATCCTTTTTCATTTGAAATGATTTGACTTGAAGTAGGATACCATCACCTTATAACGGATAAAAAGTAGTAAAATACTTGACAGCAACATCCACCAATAATCATGGAAGTGCTTGCAGGAAGTTCAAAAGATAAGATAATGTTTGCTAATACCCAGCCGACCGCAAAGGCCACATCAGGCTGGGAAGTTTCAAAACCTATCTTAAGATAAGAGATACTATTCTGCCTACATCAAGAAATTAGTAACAAAATTAAACAAATGAGGTTCTGGCAATAAATTAATATAGTCCACAATTGTTTGAATAACAAGTAATCATGATAATATGAAATGAATAATGACAAAAATTGCTTTTAAGTCTTAAATTAACTACATTAATAAGTTAAAAAGCCAACATTCTTTAAAATCAATCCCTCTCTCTCATACAAGTGAATAAGAACGCTTTTATTATGAGTTCCTATAACTGACACTATAATTTACTTCACAACCACAGTCCTATAATTTCGATGAGCATTTTCCCTTAACACTATATTTTGTAGTTTATATACTTTCAACTTGTTCAAATGTCAGCACAAAGCCATGAACTTCCTGTTGGTTGCCGTGCCCAAGACAAGACAGCAGTCCAGAGTGTTGCCCAGTAAAATAGGAGACTGAGAGGACCAACGGCTTTTTTTGTTTAATGGGACTGAACCCACAGTGTAAAAAATAATGAAGGGATTTTATTAATGTTCGTTTTTTCTTTTGAGTTTCGTTTAACTTATAGTGCAAGAAACGTCACTTAAGATTTAAATCTACTTTGAATCTTGTTTAATCCACGAAGAAAACTGCCGAGGGAGACTGGGGTGTACCTAAGATGTTGGTGAGTGATAGTGGAAATGGGCCAGACAAGGGCCACAGAATTCATTCCCCGCCTTGACATCCAGCGTGTCTTTCAGGGAGAGGACTACACCATGAAGATGGAGCACAGAGGCCGTCATCCTACAAATTTCAATAGAACTATAGTGTATAGTGTAGAAGATGCTTTCTCCCTCATCAGCAATACACAGCAGCTCAGGGATGTGTGACAGCAACTAATGTGTAGCCATAAGCTCTAAAATATCAATTACCATTTGAAATATATATTCAGTGGAAGGCAATAATCACGTTTCAGCTCCTTATTGTTCCCTAGTGATATATTATTGCCTTTTTTGTGAGATTTTGTGTGGGGGGGGGGGGTTTTAATGGTATGGTTCCGATGACACAACCGACAACGGTATTCTGTGTCACAACCGACACATTTCACTTATATTAAGTGTTGAAATATAGATTACAACAAATTATTGTACAAAAGATGTGCAATGTGTCATGAATATATTGCATGGTTAAAATTTATTCAATTTGGTGTCTTTGTGTGGTGAACTGAATAAAAATAAACTTCAAATGAGATCGATACAAAACTGTCTTATATGTCAATTGAAAATGAGCTTAATTGGGATGTTTATCAAGATCCACATACTTTTTATTGTTGGGTTTGTTTTATTTATGATTTAAAAGACATTATGGCAGTGTTTTTATGTTAGTATTTCCATCTTGAAACACTTTTTTATGCTACAATTTTGGTTTCCATGTCACAAACCGACACAGGGCTAAAAATAAATTTATAATACTACAAATACAAGGAAAGAGCTATCAGTTAGTATTTTTTTCCTAACAAGCAAATAATGTTGCTAAAGTGCTCAATTATATGACAAAAGTGCATTAAGTTCCATTGAACATCTATTTTTGAATATCTATGTCAAAAAAACAGCACATGTTTCTGAGAATGACTCATCTTCTTTTTCCAGTGTTGACTCGTTTGTATAGGCAAATTCTTGAATCCCAAAAGACAATTCGGGCAGAGGATGATGGTCCGCACCTGCAGTTAGCACCATGTGCCGGACTTGACACGGCCCATCATGTGTTGCCTTGCAGCAAAAACCACACAGCCTCCTGCCCAAACCAGCGTCCCTGACATGCCAAACTTCCTGGCACCTGAAGCACCTCAACGGGACGGAACATATAACTGAACCCGACATCAGATAGCCAACTTTGAAGACCGCGCAGCACAGGGTTTGCAGATGTCAGAAAGAGGGTGTTGTGGCCACCTCTTTCAGCAACCCTCTTTACCGACACCCCCTGCGCCCCCTCGGTCACACCCTGGACGCCAGCTCCGATTTAATTTCTGCTCCGAACACCCGATAAATCCCTGCAGCGAATCACCGCCTTTTGATGAATTTAATTGTATTATGTCGGGAGTTACCCTGAAATCTCCCTGTCCTCTAATTTTGATATGGCATCAGCAGCGATTCAGACTGTTTCAGTGATTTACACTCAATACGGAATCGAGCCAATTCAGCAACCTTCTTGATGACCGAGGGTCACCTGCCAAAACCATGAAAGCCCTTTTGTATGGCAAAAGGCTCAGAGCTGAAAGGGTCTTTCACTGCTCTGTCCTTCATTACTACCCAGAAGCCCAAAAACCTTCCTCCTGTCGCACATCATACAGAATCACTATCAGAATCGAAATCCCCTGAAAAAGGGGATGCGCCTTCCTCTTCCATTTTTGGGGGGATTGATTTTGAAAGAGCCATAATTGAGTTATTGTAATTCATACCTCCCTTACCCACCCACCATGGATCCAAACTAAGGGGCCAGGCCAAGAACACTGTCTTGGACCCCTTCCAGGCTTCGTGATAGACAAACGACAAACATAAACCTGACCACTAGAGAAGTCCTTTGACAGTGGGAAAGACTACAACTTTGATCTCTCTTTGAGGCACAAAAGACGTATGGCGAAAGCTTGGCTGAGTCTGGAGTGGCAACCGTCTTCATCTGTCCGAGGGCAGGGTGGTTGGGTCTGTGGGGTGTGCTCGGCAGCCTGTAGGGGGTTTTTCGCCGGTGGGCTCTGTAAAGGAAGGACAGTCATGAAATACGGGCTGGGTCACACCCATGGGGATGCTACTTTAAGGCTGTTATGACTGCATCCTGTAGTCTAATTTACCTCGTTATCAGGAGCAGTTATGTCCTTGATTATCTTATGGAGTGTCCTGCACGTGCCTGACCCTCGTCACACACAGACGCAGGCCTCCAACGGGTGTACAGGACAGCTCTAAAGCGTGTGAAGACGGTGCTTCTATGGGTCCTTCCCCAGCACCTCCGGGTGTTTTCTTTCTTTTCTTCACTATCCCCCCCTGATCATGCTCAACTCCCGGGAACAGAGAGCTGAGCACTGCAGGGGTTCACATGGCCAGCAGGGGAACTGCCTGTCTTGACCCACCCCCAAGAAGGGGAGCCGATTAGTACACCCGGGCCAAAGTGTACTTCCTGTCTAGGAGAGGTCCGAGCCAAAGTGATGTGTTGAGAGCACAGGCCCTCTCAATCACCAGGATCTCATTCCCCTCCAACACAGGTCGCACCGCACGGCAAACGCGGCGGATCCTAAGGAGACCACAGAGAGAAAAGGAGTGTGTAAAAGAAGACTTGAAGGGAGACGAAGATAGAAAAGGGCCAAATAAGGGAGGCAGAAAACAAGAAAAGGAGAAAGGCGGGTTACTCTTAGTCAGGATCCTCACCCTTAGCCTATCTGACATGGGAAGCCCTACCAGGGGCATCAACTTCTTACCACGTTTCGCTTAGGCCATACAGCATCTTCACCTCTCAGGCCTACAAGCAGTGTGAAAAAACCAGCCTATCTCCCAAGTATTGATGCCCCCGTCAGCATAGCCTAAAGGATCACTGGACCACGCAAACCCTCCGACCACGACAAGGTCGCAACCCCCCGGAGGGGTTTGAAAGAGAGATGGAGAATGAAAGTGATATAGAAGTAGGTAGTGGTGTTGAAGAAGACGGTGAGGAGGAAAGTGACCTGGAGTACAATGTTCCGCTCGCATCGCTGCAGACATCAGAGCTTAATCCAGGATTTTAAAAGGCCTCATATAAAAAAAAAAAAAAAGCTACAAAAGATGTAGATTGAACAGTTATTTGTATAAAGTATGAATGAAAGTTGTGGACAACTTGTAGAAAGTTGTTTTCATTTCCCTGAACAAAAAATCTAAACCATTCCTTCAAAAACATGTTAAATAAGTTCAAACACATGTTTGGAGTTTGGTTTTCTTATTATAAATGAGCTTTATGAGTGATTTCACAAAGTCTGACAATCTTTAAAACACGATTGCTAGGGATAAAGTAGGAAAAATTAATGTCAATCTTTACACTTGATTTTCTCAAAATGGCTGTCACCTTACTCACTGACTTTAAAAAGCAATAACTTCCACACTATGCAACCTAGCAATAAGATTTATACACCGTTGGAAAGAGCATTTCATGCTCTTTTCAATGATACTAATATCTCCCAAAATGCACTTTGGTCCCCATTTGTGAGAACGGGTCACATACGTTTGCTTTCATGCTATGCATGTATGAGTTACCGAGTTGAAAGTGTATTCCATGTGTGCTCATGTGCATGCATATGCTGTAAACCTTTAAACTGCCACAAAGCCATTCCAGAATGGCAGATAATTTATGCCTGCATCGCTGCCACGATTGCCATTCGGGAACGGTGGTCAATCATTTCGGCCCCAGGTAAATTCGGATAGTATTCGGGAAGTAAAACTGTAACAGATTCAGAATCATGAGGGTCCGTAGAATCTAAAAATGTCTGGGAAACCCCCTTTCCACAGCCGGCAATGCAATAAACTCATTATCTATGCGAGGCAAGCAAAATGGCAACGCCAGGGCCATGCACGAGTGGTAGCAATGCAAAATGTCCATGATTGATGGAGTTAGCCGAAGCTCAGCATATACTGGAGCAGCTACTTGAAGAGGATAGTGGTGATGAACTTAAGTCGGACAATTCTCTTGAAGATGAGGGGCAGATGAGGATTTTCAGCCACAAATAATCGATGCAGAAGACAGAACTGACTTTGACTTCGAGCTCAACATGTAGCTGAAGTGCGTTATGACTTATCAGATAGCGTGACCAGAGAAGCCAAAACTGAACACAGACCAGTCAGTGCAAGGGGAAGGGCTAGGGTAGGGGGATGGTACTGAATGGTAGCTCACAGCATGGCGAGCCAAGCAGAGCAATTGGTGAAAGGAAAAGGGTCATGGCAGAAGGCATGGTGGTGTGTTTGCCAATGTTGACATTTAGTCTCTCTCTCTCTCTCTGCGTACGCAGGCTGATACTCCTGCGGACACTCCCTGTATAGCCAGGCAGTGGAGTTTTGTGTGTATGACCCTTTTTTATCCCGCCATTAAGGCAGCCATACTCCATCTTCGGGGAATTGACATTTAGTCAGCTGATGGGTTTCAGCCAACTTTACCTGATTTTGTAGGGAAGCCTGGTCTGAAAGAACAACCCAGTGGGTAAAAATGCAAAGATTTTTTTTTCTCTTTTTATCACAGATGATTTAGTGCAAAAATTAGTCACAGACAGATATGCACAACAAACAATCCAGCAGATGCAGGGAAGGCCACAGCAAATAAAAAATAGTCTAGATTAGCTGCATGGAAAGAGACCAACATGCTTGAAATGAAGCAGTTCTTGGGCCTCACACTACTCAAGGGCATCAAAAGAAACATCAACAGAGTCATAATGGTCAAAACATCCACTGCTGACCACAAACACATTTTCCTTTGGTAATGGATAGAAACAGGTGTGTGTGTGTGTGTGTGTGTGTGTGTGTGTGTGTGTGTGTGTGTGTGTGTGTGTGTGTACGCGAGTGAGTGACTGAATGACTGAGTGTGTCTGTGTCTGTGTGTGTGTGTTTATGTGAGAGAGAGAGAGAGAGAGAGTGTGTGTGTGTTTATGAGAAAGTGTACATGCATATATATATATGTGTGTGTGTGTGTGTGTGTGTGTGTGTGTGTGTGTGTGTGTGTGTGTATGTATGTGTGTGTGTATGTGTGTTGTGTGTGTGTGTATGTGTGTGTGTGTGTGCATGCGTGCGTGGGTGCGTGCGTGCATGCGTGTGTGTGTGTGTGTGCATTATCCCCCGTTTTGAAATCTAGCACACCAAGATGCGCTTCTGGGACACCAGGGAAGCATCTTTGTATCATATCAGTATTTTTCTTTATTGTTCTATTTTCATTTTATTATTTTTACAGGATTTTCCACTTAGACAAGATGCTGTATGTTCCTGCATTGGACTTTGTGAAAATTAGACTGCGATTATTCTTTTTTCACTGGAAGAAAACACTCTCAGAGATTGTTTTCAGTGTGGATTACTTGCTGTGGCCATCATTTCAAAAGCAAATTTTACAGTTCAGTGAAGAAACTACGAAGTTCCAATGTGTTCCAGCATAGGACTGTGTGAAATAAGGACTGTGCTGATGTTTTATTTCCATGACAAACCTTCACAGACTCTTTGTTGTGTGAAGTACTGTTTTCCTGAAGAAGTGGATCTTATGGTTCTTTCAAAAAAGGCAATATTTTCATATGAAGCAAAAGTAGGATAAGCTATTTTATTACGTTCATGTTATTCTAACATGGCTTTTGCTCAACTGACACAATTTTGGCACAAGTTGCTAACTGTACTTATCTAGCAACAACAAATAATGGTGACTAAAACAGATAATATGTTCTGTTTTCCAATATTTTATTTGAAAAAAAAAAACCAGGTCACAAACTCACAGAAAATACAATTAAACATTTTTTTCTGTATTGTCCATTCATCTTCCTTTCTGAATATGTATACTTTTATGTATGTTAGTTCACATTTGAGCCGACAATTTTTTTTTTTTTTAGCAAACACCTGATTTTCCCAAAGAATTCCTTAGCAAATGCGTTTAGATACTTGGCTAAATTCCATGGCAGGCTAAGGGTTAAGCTAATGTGTTTGTCTGCATGATCATGTATATTCGAATCACACAATTTACTCTTGGTGAATTCATACTGGTTTTAAACTTATAAAGTCTTACACTGATTATTTAACAATGCACTATTAAGTATGTTGTTTGGTGAATCAACGGAAGGAAAGTTTGAAAAACATAGTTGCATTTGTATAACATGCATAACTTTTCAACTGTTAGTAATTGAACACGACATGCAGAATAAGAATTGTAGTAATTAAACAAACAATAATTAGGTACCGGCTGCCCAAATTAGCATATTGTTTTTGAGATATCTTCGAAGTTTGAAAGCCAATAGGATCATACATGATTGATACATCTGGTTATAAATTGGTGTTCTCAATCTATACAACTTACACTCTTTGAACAAGTAAGTTCCATGGTATCAGTTTACATGGCTTTTGTGTGATAAAGTGTCAAACTTGTAATAAATCGCAATTCAGCGCTTTTCGAATTTGCATGATGTGGCTACTTTGAAGCACTGCAGCACAGTAAGAATGGACATTTCAGAGTTTCCAGTGGTTTGGACAAACTCTCTAAGTTGTACTAAGCAAAGTCATTTTTTTTTTCTGAGGTATCTGCAATAAAACATTCATGAAAACTTCTGTGCTAAAAACAGGAAATATTGCAATTTGGACGGCGGAAAAATGGGGGTAGAATCGCCCGCCACACTTAAAATTGCTATAACTTCTAAACTACTTCATGAACTGTTTCCAAATTTTGTATACAGTTTCTGTACAGTATTTCCTGTAAATCAAAGTGTACGTTTTTGTTATTTTGTATCTAACATTGGATTTCCAGTACTAGAATAGTGGCCAACAGGGGCGGAATGATGATAATGTCCGAATTAAAAACGACAGTTTTTTCAAAACTTATTGACAGATTTCAACAAAAATTTGGTATGATGTTGTCTGTATTGTTATTTATAAAATCATGTTATTTTTGCTGTTTCTGACAAGTGCTGGCAGCCACTAAACAAAAGGTCACTTACGATAAGGGTGGGAAGTGCACTCTTGCTGACGGGCAGATTAGGTTGACTACGTATATAGATCTTTTTGTATGCAGCATACTTCAGGCAGAGTTCATTGTTAATTGGAACAGACCAGGCATGGCCAGTAGTTGTTTTGGAGACAATGTTGAAGTCACTGGCAAACCCAAATATCATATGCTTTGCACTGAATCTGTGTCTGCCTTGGTTGGCCACACAAGCATGTTGTTTACAAGAGCAAATTTCCTCAGAAAATTAATGTCTGTTTCTCAGGAGAGTTGATCTGTGACACACTGCCAAATCATCATCATAGAAAACTACATTCTGGCCAATTTTGGTAAACAGAAGTCTTCCAGAAGGCAATCAGTGGCATGTTCACTGATTTCATCATTGATGCAACATGACTGCATCCTCAAAATGGGTGATAACTTCTTATGTCTCCATCTCTTCCTCGGTCACCATCACTTCATCAATCCCCAAGCCCAACTGCTCTGCCTCAGGAAAAGTTGAAGTGGAGACACAGCTCATACCTCATCCACTTTATCCTGGTCTGGTGGTCCTCCAACTAACAACACAGCCAATAGTGAACACCGACATGTGTGGTAAAGACTGTGGCCTATATAAAGGTTTTGGGTGACCAGCCACCCACGAACCCTGGCATGTCGGGTAAAGGCTGTGGCCTATATGAAGGTTATGGGTGAGAATGCTTCTTTAATTGGTATGGGTGACATGCCACCCACAGTATCTGGCGAGGATTATAAGCTTTTATTATTTTCTCCTTTATTTACCAAACACCACAATATTTAATGGGGGCAAGCACAAATACACAATAAACAAAGTCATAAAACTTTAGTTACATGTTATGAAAACTGAGTGAGTTATGAAGATTTAAACGACTGTCTGGGTAATTTTTCATCCACAAGCTCTGGCAAAGGTTAACAAATATAAAAAATGTGGATGCGTTTTCTCAGTTAAAGAAAAAACAATGAAAAGAAAGAAAAAACATCAAAGCATGGCACAGGACCACTTAATTGAACTATGAGTGCATGATTTTATGTAAATTTCCCTGTCTGTTTCTTCATCATTGTGCGATATCATGTGGTGTGTGTGTGTGTGTATGTGTGTGTGTGTGTGTGTGTGTGTGTGTGTGTGTGTCAAATTACTGGGGGAAAAAATTAAAGCATGGCACAGGACCACTTAATTGAACTATGAGTGCATGATTTTATGTAAATTTCCCTGTCTGTTTCTTCATCATTCTGCGATATCATGTGGTGTGTGTGTGTGTGTGTGCGTGTGTGAAATCACTGAAAGAAAATTAAAGCATGGCATAGGACCACTTAATTGAACTATGAGTGCACATTTTATGTAAATGTCCCTGTCTGTTTCTTCATCATTGTGTGACATTATGTGGTGTGTGTGTGTGAGTGTGTGTGTGAAATTACTGGAAAAAAAATTAAAGCATGGCATAGGACCACTTATCTTAACTATGAGTGCATGCTTTTATATAAATTTCCCTGTCTGTTTCTTCATCATTGTGTGATATCATGTGGTGTGTGTGTGTGTGTGTGTGTGTGTGTGTGTGTGTGTGTGTGTGTGTGTGTGTGTTGTTACTGCTCACTTTCCATTCCTTATAATTAAATTTTAGTATCGGTTGTTTCTTTGTAAGCAAAAATGTATTGCATGTTCTTTGTAAACAAAAGGTACATCCTCTGCAAAGCATTGCCAATAACATGTTAAGTATTTCATCATTATGATTTTGAATTAAGTTGTTGATGTAATCATTGTGAATGTAAAAGAACATAAATATACATTATAATGCTTTTTTTTTAACAAAAGGTAAAATTAAAGAAAGATTTAACTTTATTTTGGACTCTACCTTTTTATCAACTGCTCTGTTTATTCAGTATGTTTGTGCTGTTATAGCAATATACATAACTGTGGAGAATAACATACAATCACCATAAAATATCATAAATGTTACTGTCACAACAATGTAATGTCTTGGCAATGCAATGCCACTGTAGTTGAATTCTAGCAGTTTTACTTGAAAGTAATCAGTAAGTGTAAAGCCTTGCTGTGTTTGCCAGTAGAGAGGAGGGGGGGAGGGGGGGGGGGGGGGGGGGGGGGGGAGAGAAAGCAAATCTTTACAGTTAAATTACAGAAATTTCAAATACACTAGGGAAAAAGATTAGATTGCTAAACCAAACTTCGTTGGGTCGGATTGACTCGACAGTGACCCCCCTCCCCTCCATACCCCAACCCCCACTACACCCTCCTTACTGTCCAACTTCAGACTCTGCTCTCTCTCTCTCTCTCTCTCTCTCTCTCTCTCTCTCTCTCTTTCTCTCTCTCTCTCTCTCTCTCTTTTTTTTATCCCCAAACACGCTTTGCACATCGAGTATGACAGTAATGATCTGTGTTTCAATCGATGGTCATTATCAGAAGACAGTGCTTTCAAAGCCTCGAACCGTCTTGTACGCGTGGTTGTGGCTTCTGGTTTGAATATCTGTCTCAAACAGATGTTTTTAACTACGATTTTCTCTTTAATTGTGTAATGGAACCAGTAACCAGTTCACTAATACATGAATCGACATAAGTGAAGCCCATTACTGATATCTATTTTCATTAATTTGACTTGTACAAAAATACGATCGCTTCTAATCGCTACGTGGGCCATTTCCGACCTGTTTAATCTCGACGAACACCAGCTGAATTACAAACAAAATAACTAAGCATTGGCACGGTATTAAATGAAATAAAATAATTTAATCGTTTCATTAATGTTCTGGTTTGTTATTATATGCGTTATCTTACCAAGTGCGTCTTGCAATTCAACAACGATTAGCGCATTTGACTCAGTCATTGTCGGACCTCGGCTTCGTTCTGCCATTGTTGAAATCTTGGACAAGGAGCGAATGTTTGCATTTGATACTTTCGCTTTGATTGGCTTGCGCTTTTCGAGCATTCAAACAATCGCTTAGCTTGATACACCAATGAATGTGGGAGAGAACGGCCTTTCTAGCGCATCGTTAATGTGTATTTTTTTTTGCAAGTTTCTTAGCAACGACGTTGGAAAGACAACACTTGTAACAAGCCTCATAAAAATTTCGATTCTAATTAATTTAAACACATCGTACTAAAAAGAAAAATGGACTGAAATAAAGCTTGAAACATGCTCTTTTATTCTGACCTATTCAAACGCCAATGAATGGAATGAACACATTGTATGCGTTGATTTTCGACAGTGTAGCTCGAACGCTCGGCCAAATGCCGTCTGCGGCGCAGCGGGATGTGTGACGCGCTTCGTTTTCGTGTGAACGGATGGGTTATTTGGAATAAAACTATCATCATACCGTATGTTGCAAACACAAATAAACAACACAGAGTTCAAAAGGAAACTGTATTCTTTATTCATCACAAGAAGAAAAAGAAAAAGAAACACCCGAAGGTGCTGGGGAGGACCCAGAGAAGCACCGTCTTCACCTGCCTTTAGAGCAGTCCTGTACCACCCTTGGAGGCCTGATTCTAAACGCGTTATTCATAGATACTGCCTATTGAAAACAAGCATATTTTTCACTCGGCTGAACTTTCCCGCACGCTGAAAGAAGGGCTGCCGGTACCTACAATAATATACTGACTTCCATAAAAAACGCGAAAACAAAACAAGCTGAAGGTTGGGGGTGAATTTCATTGGTCACAATTGTACAGAGTGGAAGCGAGAATTCAACGTGATTTGATTCATTACACAGGTAATGTGTGAAAATGTCATCAGCAATATGTCTTTTGTGTGGAAAATCCAAGGTCACGTGACAAACCAGCTTGAAGTCCTAATACCGTGTGTGGCCACCATTTGCGTTGACAACTGCTTGACACCTGCGGCTCATTGAGTGGACCAGGTGGTTGATGCGTCCCCTTGGCACACCAGCCCACACATGGACGATGGCCTGCTGAAGTTGAGCCGCTGTTGCTGGTCATGGACGCAGGAGGTCCAACCGTCTGCCAAGTTCATCCCAAAAATGTTCTATTGGGTTTAAATCGGGACTGAGGGCTGGCCAGGGCAGCACATTGACGTTGTTATGCTGAAGAAATTGATGGGTGGCCCTGGCAGTGTGTGGTCTTGCATTGTCCTGTTGGAATGTCCAGTTTGGGTGTTGCGCAAAAAAAGGATCGACATGGGGTCTGAGCACCTGGTTGATGTAGCGCTGTGCATTGACACCCTGTCCGCGACCAGGACCAATGTTCTGAAAGATGACTGGTCCTATGGCGTGGTTAATGCCAATTGCACCCCATATCATAACGTTCGGGCCTCCCCAGGGGTTCCGCTCTACCACACAGGAGTCAGCATAGCGTTCACCAGGTCGACGCCATATTCTGACACGACCGTCAGCCATGTCAATACAAAAACGACTCTCATCTGAGAACAGTATGCGTCCCCACTGCTGCCTGCACCAGTTGATTCGGGCTTGTGCCCACTGCAGCCTGTCCTGCCGGTGTCTTGGTGTCAGTACCGGACCTCTGTGAGGACGCCTACATGCCAGCCCGTTCTCCTGAAGATGCCGCCGCATAGTGTTGAGGCTGATTCGTTGCTGGAGATTCCCAGGCACCTGTCGAGCAGTGTTAGCGGCTGTTTGCCGCCTGTCCCGCAGATGTGTTCGAACAAGATGGCGATCCTCTCTTTGTGTGGTGACCCAAGGACGGCCGGGCCCGGGGACGATCATCAGTGGTACCAGTGACTCGCATGCGGTGCTGCAGACGATAGATGGTTGAGATGTGGACGTTAAAAATGTTGGCGACCTGCCTGGCATCCACACCAGCCTCCAGATGGCCTAGGGCACGATTGCGTTCCTCTGATCGTAGTCTTGGCATCTCTGTAGCGCTCAGACGGCAAGTCGTTATCTGAATCTTGTAGCGTGGCTTTATAAAGGCTGCATGCCTGCGTACTTGTCGCTGGTTAACTTTGCTCTGCATGGTGTGCACGTGCCTCACATGCAGCAACCAGTTTGCCATTTTTGTTGACCCTCCAATGCCGGGAATGATGTGTTGCTCACACAATTTTTTCACTGCACGTGAGTCTTGGACCCAAACAACTTGCCACAATGGTTCAATATTCACCCCTTTTCACCCGAAAAATAGCCTTTCAAATTTTCGCGTTTTTTATGGAAGTCAGTATATAAAACAGAACTGGTGTGCTTGTAGTGTTTGATTAGGTGCTTACTTGTCTAGAATGTGAAAATAACAGGTGAAAACAGGTGGCACATCCTGCTTGTCATACTCAAGAGCTCGTTCACAAATAATCCAGTCAATGATGTTCCACATTCTCCAGAGATAAGTTACAGCCTTTTTTG
The DNA here is from genome assembly GCA_018398815.1 of Conus ventricosus. Classification (NCBI taxonomy): domain Eukaryota; kingdom Metazoa; phylum Mollusca; class Gastropoda; order Neogastropoda; family Conidae; genus Conus; species Conus ventricosus. The sequence continues at coordinate 38,198,530 of CM031619.1, read as the reverse complement.
AAGGAAAGTCAGAGTGGATTATACCAGTCTTCCATGCAGGTAATCCAGGTAAGAATTGATAAAGTACAGTTCAGTTTTCACATTGAAATCACTTGCTGATAGCAAACAAAAACACCCCAAAATGGTCACTATCCACAAATGTAATAGCTAGCCAACACTGTCATCGTTTACGTTTGAAAGGTTTAGGATCATCTGGAAGCGCTATACTGAGTTTGTCTTCCCCACTGAATGGCATGTTGACATTCCCTTCCCCCTTATCACTCACCTAGTCATTGTCTGTGTCAGTCTCAAAATCACGATTAGATGGTGCTTGATCAAAATAGAAAATATCACCCACCACACCCAGTTCATCCAAAATGTCCAAAAGTTCTTCTTCACCCGCTTGTTCTACAACAGCATTAGCAAAAACATCTTCATTTCTTTCTTACTTTCTGCGTACACAGGCTGATACTCTGCAGACACTGCCTGTATAGACAGGCAATGGAGTTTTGTGTGTATGACCGTTTTTTATCCCGCCATTAAGGCAGCCATACTCCATCTTCGGAGAAAAAACATCTTCAAACAAGTTCCTTATTCTATCACATTCTCTGATAGCCGCCATAGTTGTCTGCCAGATGATTTGATCATTCTATGCATTACAAGCTCCTACAAACTAAGCAAAAATGCTGAAAATCCATGTTCCAGGGCTCGTTCAGTCATTTATGCAAATTAGTTTGTCAATGAGCCATAGTTTCATATCTGTGTGTATCAGTGAAAGTAGGTTAGCAAGGCTGACCCTACAGCGCGACTTATGTCGCCACAACCAGTGTCGGCCATGACGTAATGGTGTGACTTATGTCCTGATTACCAGCGTAAGGGTTAACATGTAGCTATAACATACAGCAAAAATACACTAGAACATCATGTTTTGTCACTGTTGCCATGATACAGCTTTTCTCTTCGCTCACGAATATGAAAACTCACCACATTTGGTCTGAATGGTGGCTCTGCTTTCCTCAGTGCCAACATTTCCCAGCACATGTTTCTAAAAAAGCTGTGCTCCTGAAATGCAGATATTACACATTGTCTTTACTATGTTATACAGAGTTTAGCACGCATACATTAAGCCAAAAAAAGAAAAGGAATTTCCATGCAGTTCATCCTGACATCTTAATGGTCTCAGCTGAAGCAAATACATGATGTAGTTCAAATGAAAGTGAAGTTATTTTCATATTACTTAATGAAAGGCTAATCACAATTAATACAATGTTGTTAATTTTAGGAAACACACCAAGAATTCATCAACAAGTCTGTAGAAGTTTTCTAGCCTACATAAACGGAGATAAAAGGTTATTCTCAGGAGTTTCTTACACGTATGAAGATAACATTCTTTTGGATAAACTTGAATCAGATATACCACCTTTAAATTCATAATTTAAGTTTGTGAAATTTGTGTCACTGTATGTATTAGTAGGTAGGGGTGTGTGTGTGTGTGTGTGTGTGTGTGTGTGGGGGGGGGGGGGGGGGGGGGGGGGGTGGGGGGGGGTGGTGGTGATGTAACACTGACAGCCATCACGATCCTCTCTCTCCCCTCATAAACATGCTCGCACACACCTTCCACCCCACCCCCCACCCTTACAAGCATGCATGTGTGCGCGCGCATACACACACACACAGCATGCACAACATACATATTCTTTAATAATAATAATAATGTTAATTTATATAGCGCCTATTCTCTAAAAATTAGGGCTCCAAGCGCTTTACATTACCAACAACACAGACACACACACACATACGCGCACCCGCGCAGGACCGGGCGCGTACACGTGCTCAAGCATGACCACACACCCACGCTCTCAGACACCCGCACGCATGCATGCACGCACTCACATCAATATGGCCTGCACGTACAAGCAACACAACCACCAGGCACTCACGCGTGCACGCAAAAACCCACTCAGACATTCGGAAGGTGGATTGGGAAGTTGGAGGGAGGGAGGTGGGGGGGGGGGGGGGGGGGGGGGGTACGACTGATAAAAGAAGTTAGTTTTGACAGCAGATTTGAAAGGAGAGGGTGAAGGTAGGTGTCTGACACTGATGGGAAGTGTATTCCAGACAGTTGGTCCTTGGAAGGAAAGAGAACGTTCACCAAAAGATTTTGTTCTCACAGAAGGAATGCACAAGAGGCGACTGTCGGCAGAGGAACGAAGTTGACGGGAAGGGGTGTAGATGTGGAGGATGTCGGAAAGATATTTTGGTCCAGTACCAGAAACAGAAGGAGAAACAGATAGAAGCCAACTTGTAGTCAATTCGCCTCTGAATTGGAAGCCAGTGGAGGGACTGCAATAGAGGAGTGACATGTTTACGTTTAGACGCTTTGCAAACAAGCCTGGCAGCGCTATTCTGAACCTTCTGTAGTTTATTGAGTAGGTACTTTGGTGAGCCAGCCAATAGACTGTTGCAGTAGTCCAGCCTTGAGAGAACTTGGGAACGAACCAGAGTTTTTGTGGCTTCGATGGAAAGGAAGTGTCTGATTGAACTGATCTAATGTATTTCCAGATATGCTGCCTTACAAACATTAGACACATGGTGCTTGAAAGAAAGGGTGGTATCAAAAGTCACACCGAGGTTACAAGCCTGGGATGAGAGTTGAATATCAGAACTTCTGATACTGATGGAAGAAGGCAGGGAGGGATGACCTTGGAGTTTGGGAGGAGCAAGGAGAAGAACTTCAGTTTTGTCGTCATTCAGCTGCAACTTATTCAAAGTCATCCAATTCTTTAAATCTTGTGAACAGCTTTTAACATAATTGACAACGTCCTTGAGTCAGATACAGTGCTTGACTTACACATCTGAGAGTAATCAGCAAAACTCTCATGCAGCAATGAGTGCTGATCGATGTCTGACACAGGTCTGACATACAGAGCAAACAGAATCGGTCCAAGGACGGAACCTTGCGGTACCCCACAGGTTAGAGAGGTGTAGGAGATGAAGAAAGACCATTGACAACAATTCTCTGGGAACGATCACTGAGATATGACCTAACCCACGCAAGAACAGTGCCCTGAATGCCAAAAGGAGTTTGGAGTCTGGAAAGGAGATTGATGGTGTCAAATGCCACGGAAAGATCTAAAAGAGAGAGAAGGGAGACTTTGTCATCATCAAGGGCAAGAAGGAGATCGTTTACAACTTTCAGGAGAGCGGTCTCTGTGCTATGGCCAGCCCTGTAAGCAGACTGGTGAGCGTCATTCAACTCACTTTGAGTAAGATGAACTGAGAGCTGAGCAAGTACGATTTTCTCGAGGACCTTTGCAAGGAAGGGGAGATTCGAGACATGTTTGTAATTTGTTAGTGAGTTTGGATCCTGGGAAGGCTTTTTGAGAAGGGGACGAACAACAGCTGATTTGTATTCTTGGGGAAAAACGCCAGACGAGAGGGAAGCACTTATGACATGGGTTATGAAGGGGAGCAAAACATCAATACAGCGGAACAGGATGGGTGCAGGCAATGGGTCAAGGTCACATAATTTTCTGGGCGAACTATCACTTTTCTAACATCATCCTCAGTCACAGAACTGAAAACAGTGAAAGGTTGGACTGAAAAAGAATGATCACTATCTAGAGGGGATCCAGTGAAATTTGAACTGTTCAGATTGTCTCTGGTTGTTTTGATTTTGGTGTTGAAAAAGTCAGAGAAAAGGATGGGGAGTTCAGAAGGAGCGAAAACAGTGGGGAGCACAGCGTTACTTTTCCTGCCAAGCAAACTGTTTGTGAGGTGACACAGCTGAGCAGATGTCTTACAATCTAATATTTTCATTTCATTTAGTGTTACCAGTTTTCTTTACAATGCCAAACTTTACCCCCTTAGGTTGCTTCCCCTCTCACTGCCTTCCCTCTGTCTGGCTCACTTTGTTGCATGCCCACACCGTGGTAAGACACAGTTCTGATGACAACGTAATAGAAAATCTTAACATAACTGTAGTGCAGGTCATTGTCACCCATTTTTAGTCTCCTTATCAGAGAGCATTGTAACACATGTGGATGCATACAAGTATTTCTTTTGCCATGCAAGCCACTACTGTCAACGCCAGAGGTCATGACACTGCTTCACTCGTTTTATGAGCCCACATGTGTCCTGTATGAGGCAGATACCATAACTTCAAAGATCATATCAAAGGCTGAAAACCACCAGGGTCTGACAGACTGTCATCTCTGATCCTAACTGCATTGCATCACATATTAGGCATGTTGGGAAGTGACCGTCCTCTTTCAGATGACAAACACAACACCCCCACCTGGGGGGAGGAGGGGGGTCCTTCCTAAAACAATCGGCTGTCATGTTTCTCTGAGATGTCAATCAGAGAGATCGCAATGACATGATGAGTAGCTTTACTCTCTAAAGACAGAGATCAAGCCCCACAATTTTACTGATCCACAACAGGCAATAGGACTGAATGCAGCCAAATTTCAGTGTGTGAAACTCAACACTGGTGCATGCCAGACAGAGGAATGTTAATCTCTCCTCTTCTGTGTCAAATTTCACTGACTCTCCAAGAAAGAGATACCCTTGGACCTAGGTACGTCTAAGAAGACTGGCCAGCGCAGGATTAAGACTCCAGGCTATGAATTGGCCATGTGGACAACCAACTAATCAGCTAACCTTCAAGTGGTGGACCAGTCACCAAAACCTGAGAGAGTTCTGTACGCCTCCCCCAGAGACACCCCCGTTTTTTTTTCTTTCTTTCTTTCTGCGTACACAGGCTGATGCTCCTGCGGACACTGCCTGTATAGACAGGCAGTGGAGTTTTGTATGTATGACCATTTTTCATCCCGCCATTATGGCAGCCATACTCCATCTTCAGGAAAGACAACCCCAGTACAAACTAAGTTCTTGTGTACCCACTGGACTCCAGCTCAGATCATCAGAACATTCCCTATCTTTATGATGAGACAAAGCGGGACAAAGCCAGCCCAAGCAGACAGGCCGATTCTACTGAAGTTACTTTGATTTGCATATTTAATCTTGCATGCACAAGTTAAGTTTTGGGTGTGAAATTGCACATAACTAATGTGTGTCAATTTGCTGTTCATACATCATTTCATGTTTGAACCTACTTCTAATTCTGTTTGTCACTCGCAGCACAGGCACTTTAAAGTGCATAAGCCTAAGGTAAATTACTTTTGAGCCACTGAGCATTTTGACAAAAAAACAAACAAAAAAACTTTATAATGTCAATAGAAAAATCACTCCAAGTATTTCCCCTAGAGGATAACACCTGCCAGCCCCATTTGTCACAGTGTGTGTGTGTGTGTGTGTGTGTGTGTGTGTGTGTGTGAGAGAGAGAGAGAGAAAGAGAGAGAGAGAGAGAGAGGTAAGGTAAGGTAATGTTGCTTATAGCCCAGCCGACCGCAAAGGGCCACATCAGGGCTGTCACCACATTAAAATCAACTCACAAGTCATCTTAAAAAAAAATAAATATAAAAAAACAAAAAAACTTTCACACATCACTTTAAATTACATCTTCTACAAACGCACCAGAAACGTCGTTAAAAATCTTTCTTCCGTAAATCTTAAATCAGATGAAAAATGTTAATCTCTCTCAAAAACCCAAAGATCACGTCAAAGATCTCTGAACAGGATTTTCATGGACTCTGCTGTAAAATGTTTGTGTCTCACATCGTGCAAGTCCCAACACTCTAAAAGAACATGTTTCACTGTGAGTGGCACATGACATGGAATGCACCAAGGAGCTTCTTCACTCATTAAAAGGTATGAATGGGTAAAATACGAATGGCCAGTGCGCAGCGGCACAGAACTGTTTCTTCTTTACGACCACCAGATGCAGATGAGAGGAACTCCTTAAGGTCTGGACGGATCTGAAAGAGTTTGTTATCCGTCTGTGTGTTCCAATCCTCCTGCCAGAGGTCTCTGACATAATCGTTAATTTGGGGTTTCAGATCTGAACAGGGAATATATATGTTGGACAATTTCTCTGTTGTGGCATTCTTGGCCAAACGATCAACCATTTCATTCCCTCCGATGCCAACATGACCAGGAACCCAAGCCAGAATAATGTTGTAACCATCCGCTTTCAACTTGGTAAAAAGTTTTTTAAAAAGTGTAAAAGTTCGGGATGATGAAGGCTGCGACCAGCTATGGCCTCCAAAGCAGACAGAGAATATGACAAAACCAGAAAGTCTTTTTTTGCTGATTGAGAGCTTATCTTCAATGCCAGAATCAGAGCAGTAAGTTCAGCAGAATAGACAGAAGCATCTGAAGGAATATGTTCCAACAATATTTGAGAAGGAGCACCAGGGCAATAGGCTGCACAGGCCACTCCATCTTCAGACTCGGAGCCGTCAGTGAAAATTTTCTGATAGGATGGGAATTTTGAACAGAGGTCAGCATACAAATGCCTTGTATGCCAGAGAGCTGGTAGACTCTTTGCGAAAAGCTGCAAGATCAAAACGAATCTCTGGTGTGAAAAAGGTCCACGGAGGCTCATCTGGAAACTTGGAAAAATCAGACACAACTCCTAGGTCTAGACCTGCATTCTGCGTGTGAGGCTGCATACGAAGACCAAACGGCGGAATACAGTTAGGGTTGTTTTCAAATTTACTTTGGAACTGAGGGTCAAAAACACAGTCATAGGCAGGGTTTTCCGGTTCCGAAAACAGTCTGATATAGTAATTCAAAGACAGTTTCAGCCTGCGGTTGGACAGTGAGGGTTCACCTGCCTCTGCGTACAGGCTGTACACAGGGGTGGTGCGGAATGCTCCAAGACAGAGACGAAGCCCTTGATGGTGAATAGGGTCCAAGAGTTTTAGATAAGACGGTCTTGCAGAGCCGTACACAGCACAACCATAGTCCAGTTAGGAACGGACCAAGGCTCTGTAGAGGTTCAGCAAAGTTTTCTTATCAGCACCCCAGTCAGTGTGTGCTACGACCCACAGAATATTCAGAGCTTTCTGGCAAGAGGTTTTGAGGTTTTTAACCCTTTGCCCCTTGGACCGTCTGAGTGCTTACTAGTATCAAAATCTTAAGGGAAGGTAAGTAACTCCGTAAATTGGATGTACTGATGTTAAATAAAAAAAATCAGAAAAAATACAAACCTTGGTCATAAATATGTTTTATTTGCTCCAAAATTAAGTTAACATTTTGAAGTAAAATTCCACATGCATCAAAGCTTATATCTTTGTTGATAAAATGGTATAAAAAAATTATGCTAAGTTCAACACTACTGACCAAACTGCATGAAACGCCATCGTAATCGGCATAGTTAATGTTAAGATTTTCGCCGAGATCGCCTCCATCAGCCACCAAAATCGACATCGGACTCCTCTCCTTTCACTATTTCTTCTAATCTAAAGCCAGTAAATAGCTCCTCATCACTGTCACTGCCACCAAAAATGTTCGCCAACATCTCCACAGTTTCGTCGTCCATCTTGCGGAAGCGAAAATCTCGATCACAAACTTGCTCTCAACTTCAAAAAATCACTGCGACCGAAGTCCTCCATGAAAAAACGCACTGTTTGGACTGGAAGGAAGTTGGAAACCGGAACTACGTCACTGTATAACGCCGCAAAGCATTGTGGGAAAAATTCATCTGCTAGGGGCAGCCAAACGGTATCGGTGTATTTCGGGCCACAGCAGGCGTTACAAGGATACGAAAGGCATCGCGTTTCGGGCCACAGTGGGCGAGCCAAGGGGCAGAGGGTTAATGTGGCTGAGAAAGTTGAGTTTTTGGTCAAAAATAACTCCCAGAAATTTGGCTTCTTTTACAGCTGGAATGGTGGACTTGTCCAGACGAATTTCAGGATCAGCAAAGAATTGACGAAAATTGTGGAAATGGATTAACTGATTTTTGGTACGTGAGAAGGTAAACCTGTTTTCCTCGGCCCACTGTTGAATCTTGTTGACACAAAGTTGGAGTCGACGCTGTAACGCTGGCGTAAGAAGCTTCAAACTGCGTACAGCGCGAAGTCGTCAACGAACAGAAGGATTTCAGAGCTCTGGCTTACTGTTTTCCCACAATGTCGTTGATTTTAATGCTGAAAAGGGCAGGAGAAAGGATGCTCCCTTGAGGTACACCCAATCCTGTCCATGGATGTCAGAGAGTGTGGTGCCAACACGCACCTGGAACTGTCGGTCAGCCAGAAAGTTTGGGATAAACAGAGGCAGGTGAACACAAAAACCAAGTCTGTGCAGGTCCATAGGATTCCTGATTTCCACATGGTGCCATACGCTTTTCTAGGTAAAAAAAGATAGCGACCACATACTGCTTATTGACAAAGGCGTTGCGGATGGTGGTTTCCCAGACGGGACTAAATGGTCAACTGTCGAGTGGTACTTCCGGAACCCGCACTGTTCACGGCCGAAAGGCCATTGGTTTCCAGCTTCCACCATCAGAGGGGAGTTTGACCACTTTTCCATCAGTTACAGAGACAGCTGGTCAGAGCTATTTGACGATAGTTAGAAGGGTTGGTAAGGTCTTTTCCAGGCTTAGGAATTGGAAAATGATCAGGGCTTTCCGCCAGGAGGGCGGGAAAGCCCCTGTGGTCCACATGTGGTTGTAGACTTGAAGAAGGATCTGGAGACAGCTTTCTGGAAGATGTTTCAAAAACTGATAATGAATGTCATCCAGATCAGGGCAGAATCATTGCGGGTTTTTGCAAAGCTGTTTTCAGTTCATTGATTGAAAAAGGAAGATTGTAGGCTTCAGAGTTGTCTGATGAAATTGTATGAAGATTTCTCTCTGATTTGTTTGTTTCTTAAAAGGCTGCAGATTTATTTGAAAATGAGGAGTTCTGTTGGCTGGTGGAGGCCAAAGATTAGCAACAATTTGTTTGTCAGTGATCAGAGAAATCGGCAAGCTTCAGGTGATGAATGGGGGGGTTTGGGTGTTCTTCCCTTTGATTTTTCTAATGATGTTCCAAACTTTTTTCTTGGAATTTTTAGATGTCAGCCCTCAGCAGAAGTTTCTCCAAGACTGACGTTTACTGATTTTGAAAGGTGTCTCGATTTGGCACGGAGTTTCTGATGGGCTAGAGCGTTGGGGACTGGAGGTCTTTGGGTATACCCGACGCTGAGCCCTTTTGCCTACTTTTGAAAAGTGCTGGCAGTCAGAATTAAACCCAGGGTGTTTGGGCATTTGGAGTTTGTCGGAAGACATTGGAATACAGGTTTTAGCACAGTTTATCACAGTACTGGTCAGAGATTCTGCAGGGTCTGGACTCTGAAGAAAATCAATTTCCTGGAATTCTTTTGAAATATTGGCTGCAAAAAGATTCCGGTTTGCCTTCTTATAATTAAGATGTTGTGAAAACAGAGGCGGTTTCGTTAGTTATGCGTTTTAATAGAACAGGGAAATGGTCACTTCCGTGCAAAATTCGTCATGATCAGACCACCTATATCCAGGACCCGCGAGGGGTCACATATCAACAAATCTAAACACGAAAGTGAGCCTGTGGAAGAGTGGAGGGAAGTTGGAGATCCATCGTTCAGACAACAGTCGGAAAGGACATCCTCAAGAAGCAGACCTTCTGGATGACAAACTGACACTACCCCAGAGAGGATTGTGTCCATTTAAGTCCACCCAACAGCAAAAAAGGTCAAGGAAGTTCTCCGATCAGACTGACAGATCCTGACGACAAACCGGGGAGAAGGTAGCAGATAAGTGAGCAAATTGTAAAAGTTTTGTGGAGATGGGCTCTCGCAGCTACAGCCTGAAGGGGGGTAGTCAGAGCGACAGGGGCTAAACAGCAAAGTTTTAAGTAAAAGAAGGGCAACACTGCCCGATAGTCCCAAAGTGGGTGGTTGTGCAGGTTTGGAAAGAATATTAAAGCCAGAAAGAGTGAAGGTCTTTCTGGCTTTGAATTTTAGTTTCTTGAAGAGCTACGACGTAAGGTTTTAATGTTTGACACAGGAGCTGCAGCTCCTCAAAGTTTGAATGTAAGCCATGGATATTCCAATGGATTATTTACTGTCCATGGTGCAGAGGATGAATAGGAGAGAAATCAGGTCATCTCCAAGTCGTCGTCTGCATCCAATGGAGCGAATTATTAGTCAATTGGACTGGACTGTTTTGGTCTTCAGACCTGCTGGGAGGGACTTGCCACAGGTGAAGAAGGCCTGGATTTTGGAGATGGTTGGAGGTTTCTTTCTCATCTCCACCATCTCCACATCAGTTGAACTCCCTTGCCCGCACGGGCACTGCTCACTGAAGTTCGAGGCGGGGGAGAGCTGGCTTTTTAATCTGCCCAGCGCTAATGGAGTAGACTGCTGGGCATCTGAGGGGTGGCGGATTTTTTGCCTCCACCAGGGGCACCCACTTTGGGTTGGGAGGTGGGGGGACTTGCTTCCACCAGAGCTTAACATTCTTCCTTGCAAAGTCTTGGTGAAAATAAATTCATCATCTTGGCAGCAGACTGAACGGGTTTGAAACTTTTTTTATTGCAGAAACATAGAAGACACTGTTGACGTCTGACTACCAACGACCTGCTTACATGTCTCCAAAAAAAGAGATCTTCTTTCTGTTTTTACTCTTGGAGGTGGACTCCTGGATCCAAAAAGGGCAGTTGCGTGAAGAGGAGGGGTTCGCCACCGCAGTTCGCACAATGAGCCGGGGCTTTACACGGCCCATCATGGGGTTGCCTTGCAACAAACACCACACACCTCCTCCCCAGAACAGCAGTCTCTGACATGTCCAAACTTCTGGCATTTGAAACACCTCATCGGGGATGGGACACACAGTTGGACACGACATTCAAGTATCCCACCTTAAAATGCCCGGGGAGGCAACAAAGAGTTGCAGAATGTCAGAAAGAGGGTGTTGGTGGGCACTCTCTCTGCACCTTTACGGACTGCCACCCTTTGCACCTCCGTCACATCTTGGATGCTAGTTCAGTCTTGATCTCCGCTTCTGAGACACCTTTCAAATCCAGACACTGAATAACCCTTTGGACGAATTTAACTGTTTATGGGGAGTCACCTGGATTTCTCTGTCCACGAGCTTTATTGCCCTCAGCAGCTGTTCTGATTGCTTCTTCGATCTGCACTGGACGAGGAATGAGCCGTCCCATAGCCTTTTCACTGACTGAGGGTCACCTGCCAACCTTGGAAGCCCTTCTGAATTGCAAAAGGACTCGGAGCAGAAATAGGCTTTTCCTGCTCTGTCCCTCAATCACAAGCCAGGAAGCCCAAAAACCTATCCTCTGTCTCGTCTCCATATCTGAGCCACTGTCGGAATCCAAATGACTGGAAATGGGGTCCACTGCCTTCCTCTTCTTTATGGGGGGAATGATTTTAGATAAAACATGTTTTATGTCTATAAATTTCGTCTCACCTTTACCCACCCACCACGGAGTCCAACTAAGGGCAAGGGCCAAGAAGTCATTGTCCTTGACCCCTTCCAGGCTTTAGAAGAGATATACAACAGACAGAAACCTACCAACCCTATCCCCCCTGATCATGCCCAACTCTCGGGAACAGAGAGCTGAGCACTGCAGGGGTTACCTTGGCCAGCTGGAGAACTTCCTGTCTTGACCCAGCCCCATGAAGGGGGAGCCAATTAATACACCCGGGCCAGAGTGTACCTCCTGCCTAGGAGAGGTCCCAGCCAAAGTGATGTGTTGAGGGCACTTGCCCTCTCAATCACCAGGATCTCATTCCCCTCTGTCACAGGTCGCACCGCTTTGGCGGATCTTAAGAAGACCACAGAGAGAAAAAGAGTGTGGAAAAGAAGACTTGAAGGGTAGACGTAGATAGAAAAGGGGCCAAATAAGAAAGGCAGAAAACAAGAAAAGGAGAAAGGCTGGCTACTATTAGTCAGGATCCTCACCCTTAGCCTATCTGACATGGGAAGCCCTACCAGGGGCATCAACTCCTTACCATGTTGTGCTTAGGCCAGATAGCAACCTGACTTTTCAGGCACAGAAGCATTTTAAAAAAACTAGCCTATCTTCAAGTATTGATGCCCCTGCCAGCAAAGCCTAAGGGATCACAGGACCATGCAAGCCCTCCAGCCACGGCAAGGTTGCAACCCCCGCAGGGTGAGAGAGAGAGAAGGAGATAATTTGTCACTGTATGTGTGTATGTGTTAGTGAATAATGTGAGAGAGAGAGAGAGAGAGAGAGAGAAGAGAGAGAGGGGAGAGAGAGAGAGAGAGAGAGAGAGAGAGAGAGAGAGAGAGAGAGAGTGTGTGGATAAATGAACATTTATATGATCATGCTCTTAAAAAAGTGTTATGTTTGCTTTGCTTAACTAATCTTGTTCAAGCTCTTTTGACTGTTTGTGATTTTGTTGGTTTCAGCTACCCGTTTAACTGCATTTTACTTACTGCCAGTTGCACGGTACAATGAATGCAGCAAGTAAGCAGCAGTCATTTGCTTCGAAGCAAAGGAATGCTACTCTGTTCTTCCTATTCTACAGTCCTGAAACAAATCTTGTCACTTGTTTCAATTCTGAACTGATTGAAAGCTATCACTCACATGCTGGAATCAACTATGGTGGCATGGACAGGTAGGATTTGTCTACTTTTGCTGATCCACATGACTGAGTGTGAGAGGAGGATCGATTCCAACCCTGCCCCGAGCACAGAACAGTCCAAACAATGGCAACAGCTGGGGCTAAACACATGACTGCCAAAAACTAGGTCTAGGAGTAGTAGTCCATCAACAATTCGAGTCAACCAAGAACAGGACAGTCCACCAGGGTAACCACAGCATGAATACAGACTTAACAAATGCATGTCAACCAGACTTCAGTTTGCATAACTTATGTACAGTTGTATACCAGCTCTTCAGCTGGGGGCTCCTTTCTGACACGAAGACAAAGTAAAAGGTGAAAATGTAAAGAGCAACCCAGCAATGGGAGATCATCCATCATTCTCAACACTCATTATACAGAAAACCATCCCGTGATTCATTATGAAAGCACTATGGGGCTGTAAGCTCAAGAACCAAAATCACAACCCCTGCAGACCCTGAGAGGTATGTCTATCTGTTTTTCCGCAACTACATGGTAAAGCCCTGAAAAGACTCTTCCGTTGAAAACACTTTGCAAATAAACAAAACAGCTATGTAACCAGGAAGGGAAAACAACATATAAAGCATCAGCTTGAAAATGCATACTGAGACATCCACAACCTTACAATTTTTTTAATACAGTTTTCCTTTAAAACAGCTACAAGTCCTACCTTAATTGGGACACTGTCATCAGGGCCACTCCCAACCTTTCAGCAGGATTCTTCTTCAGCAGCTTTAACACACACACACACACACACACACACACACACACACACCACACACACATAATGAAACAATAGTAATAATACACAAATAACTGTAATGACAATTTATATGTGCCCTGTCTCTGATAGCTCAGGTTGCTTATACAAAAGAAACATGCAACAAAGAAAAAAAGTCAGCATTTATATGCTTGTCTACAACATCTACTGGTACCAAATGTGCATGAATATGCACACCAACACATCAACATTCTCCATCCCTACTGACCTCACCTCCACAACCCCCCCCCCCCCCCATCTCCCTCTCTCTCTCACATGCACACACACACACACACAAAGCACTGGCACATCACACACAGACTCTCGCAATATGCACAGAGGTAAAAATAACATCATAAAAGTACTAAAACTGTGTCAGTGGAAGGAAGAAGAAAGATATTTCACATATGAATGACTTTAAGCCAGGGTTTGAAAACATTTTGAGTCTGAACATGAAAGAAAATGAGAAAGCTGTCCACGAAGCTGTCCAAGATAACAGAAACCACATAGACTTATGATCTTTTGTGATGCCCTGAATCTTGAAGCTGTCCAAGATAACAGAAACCACATAGACTTATGATCTTTTGTGATGCCCTGAATCTTGAAGCTGTCCAAGATAACAGAAACCACATACACTTATGATCTTTTGTGATGCCCTGAATCTGAAGCTGTCCAAGATAACAGAAACCACATACACTTATGATCTTTTGTGATGCCCTGAATCTTGAAGCTGTCCAAGATAAGAGAAACCACATAGACTTATGACCTTTTGTGATGCCCTGTATCTTGAAGTATGAAAGACACACGAATGAAGAACATGATCAGATACACTGACACAGTTCATACAAGTAAGGTAGAGTGTGCCAGCTATAACACTGCAAGTAAATACAAGATACAAGAATACTTTATTATCTCAATTCTGAGAAATTACATAACTCAACAACAACAAAATCAACAAAATCAATTTAGTTATAATGCAAAACCTCATACATGTAGATAAACCCATACTAAACACACACACACACACCACTTACTAATTTTCAGAATTTGCTAAAAACAGAAACAACACTGTCAGACCTAAATTCTGATTAAAAGAAGCATTAAAGTGTGATGATGATGATGATGATGATGATGATGATGCACATAATAAATGATCCAAGCAATAGTAAAACCCATATGTCGATGTTACATTGAATTTGACTGGAAACAAGATGCCAATACAGATCAGACAGCAGGACTATAACATGTTCACTTTTTAATACTTGAAAATGAGGCATGCAGCACAATCTAAAACATCTCAAAAGTCTAAACTCTGAACCATCAAGAGAACTGGCGGGGGTGGGGAGAATTGTATAACAACATGAATTTAACACAATGAGCTGATTTATTTGGAGAAATATCAAGTGATGAAGTAAAAAAAAGTGTTTCATGATGACTTTCATGCAGAAACAGATTTGTTTATTACAGCCAATATTTTTCGAGACAGACAATGCCGATTTGGTAGGGTTGAAAATTGGTCAGTCACCACCAACAGAAAGTTTGTAATGAAGCTGTACAGATTCAGTAGTAGCAAGAGTAGCAGCAGTATAAGGGGGGCTGGCTACACAACTTCAACCTCACTGCCTTTTCCACAGTCCCCTTTAATACTGTTCATCTATACATCGACCTCACTGCCTTTCCACAGTCCCCTTTAATACTGTTCATCTATACATCGACCTCACTGCCTTTCCACAGTCCCCTTTAATACTGTTCATCTATACATCTGCAAGGTTGCTTTTGCATGCATTAATTTGTGTTAGATATTAAATTACAAAAATAATCATATTTTGGATCATTGTCCAGATGATTTTTGTAAGATATTAGTATTTCTTGTACACTTACGCTGAACAGGAAGCAAATATCTTAGCATATATCAAAAAACATATATCTAAGCATATATCAGGAAAGCATATATCAGAAAGTGTGCGTTTTTTTTTGTTTCTTTCTTAAATTAATTATAGCAAGGAACATTAGTATTTTCATATCTCAATGACTTGTTTTATCACATATCTAAATGTTTTGTTTTATCATATCTGTTAATTTAAAAATCCTGTTTACATCAATGTCATTTAAACCACTAAAATCTTTACAAGTCTCAATTAAATCGCCTACTTAATCTTCTGCCTTTTACTGTGTGCACATTAAGATACTTTTAAGTCTTTCATTCTATCACATTCTTTCAACAATCTAGTAGCTCCTCTTTGAACCCTTCCAATGGCCACAGATGATCTTTTCAGGTAAAGTGCCATACAGCATTGGCATATTCCACATAGATCTGATTAAGACTTTGTAGTTTTGAGAGTTCAAGTTTATCAAAACAGGAGAATCTTCTTTTTACAAGTCCAATCATTTGATTTGCTGGATACAAGAGTCAGATGATATTGCTCAATCAAAAGTCAGTCCAAGGTCCTCATTTTTACAGGAATTTTGTGTGTGTGTGTGTGGTGTGTGTGTGTGCGTGTTTTTTTTAAAGTAATTTCTTTTTGTATAGGAGGGGTTGTTGAAAGTTAAAGATAAATTCCTACTGACTGCGTTATAGATGTGGGCATAACAAACAAAGAAAAGCATTATTTAACATTTTAGGTAATGTCAGTGGACTTGATCTATCATGTGAAATATTAGTACCAACCTTGTGCACTATATTCTTTGCTCATGGACAATCTAGTAATAGGTGACATACACCGAGAGTTTCCCCACACACACATGTAACATTTTTTGCTGTATTTGGTTCGAAGATGAATTTAAATGCACCTTATAAATTAACCTTACTACCTCTCTAGATATCGGACTTTCAAATTTGTCATATTTTAATTTTTTTTGTGGATGTCAGGATTTGGTTGTATACAATTGTAATAATATTGACTATCTGTGTCTTTCAACAACCTCTTGAAACTGTTAAAGAATGCTCTATTAATGAAAGTATAACATTAAGATAGGTCTAATGGAATGTTCAGTGCTGTCGTGCCTTCAATATTGCAAGCTGCAAAGACTGAATAGATTTAGCTGATTTTATGTCTTTTGCTCTTTTAGTAAAATCTGTCTCTGAATTAAGAGATACTTCATTTGTACAGAAACTTCTATGTGAAAGGTTTTTTAAAACAAATTTAGAGGAGGACACTTTTCGAAACTTTTCAAAGGTAAAATTCCAATTTCATTGTCGAAGTCCCAATGTTTCATGTATGTGTGGGAACTCCAAGAGCAAGTTTAATATGCTTTGCAGTCTACACTTTGTACCTTATTATGTAGATACTGTGGAGCACTGAAGAAGACTTGAGCATAAATCAATCTAGACTGCACAAGGGCAGATGATAGGAGTGTTAAACTCTCTTATTTTGTCCCCCTTTTTGTTTGCTTATGACCTTCAGAAGAAAGTTTAAACTTTTCTTGCTTTTTTCAAAATATATTCACTATGTTGGTTTCATGAAAGTTTTGATGTCAGATACACTCCTAGGAATTGAACATATTTGATGTATTATAAGACCGACCCATTCAGGGTAACTTTTGTGTGTGGATGTTTGCTTGGGTCATATCCAGAGTCAAAAAGCATTAAATTTGTTTTTTTCTGCCGAGAGTGTCAGTCCATTTCATGTAAGAAACTATTGATTTTGTTTTAATTCATGTTGATATTTGATTTTATGTAATTTAATGATCATAATGGTTCTTTTCATAGTGACTTTCATCCACAGACATATGTCATCAGCAAACTGTACTAAAACTGTCTTTGGATAGGCCTTTTTTTTCTATCTGCGATCAGGATATTCAATAAGAATCAGATTGGAGATAATACTGATCCTTGTGGAAGACACATCTCCAGTTTTTCTAGTGATGGAAATGTATGCTCTGTTCTTGTTTGAATAATTCTACCTTAAAAGGAAAACTTTGACAAATTATACATGGTTCCATTTATTGCAATAGTTTTCAGTTTATATCAAAAGTTGTTTATGCAATACTTGTTTGTACGCTTTCCTTATGTCAAAGACAGTTGCTAGGATGGCTTTTTTTGTCTTGCAAATTGTTGTTTAAAAATGTGTTTGTGAGTTGCCGATCTGCCTTTCTGAAAACCAGCTTGATTTATAGGGATTGTGATGTTTTATACAAAAAAAATCTGTTTAGTACAACTCTTTCCATTAATATGTATGTCACGTTAGGGCAATTGGATGCTGTTAATGTTACTTCAAGGTTTTCCTTGTTTATGTATAGGAACTATGATAGAATGCTTCCATAATGAAGGCAAACCTGCCATCTTCCCACTTTTTTGAATGAATACCGAGATAAAGCGTTTTACAATAGGTGGGAGATGACGCAACATTTCATAAGAGATACCGTCTAAACCCACTGATGTTTTTTTGGTTCCCAGATTAGCAATACATTCTTCTACTTCTTGAACTGTTATGGGAGCATTCAGGTAGTGGTTTATACAGGGTCTGGATTGTTGTTTCTTTCTTCTTGCTCTCTGTGCAGTCTATTTCAGTTGATAAACTATCTCTGCTGCCATTTTGGCGAATATGTGAACAAAAGCTTCAGACTTTTCTACATTTGAAGGGAAATCAGAGTTTGGGAGCTTGACAGGACATTTTGGCAAGTTTAACTCCATTTTTCATTGTTCTTAACTTTCCCCACACTTTTTGAAAATCTTTATAATTTGTTATTTTCATGGTGTGCGTGTGTGTGTGTGCGTGTGTGAGCGTGTGTACGCGCCTATGTGTGCGTACGTGCTCGCCCATGTGTGCATGTGTGTGTGTGTGTTGCATGTGTGTGTGTGTGTACATGTGTGTGTGCGTGCGTGCGTGCATACATGCTTGCGTGCATGCGCGAACGCGCATGTGTGTATGTGTGTGTTTGTGTGTGCGTGAGATCCAATTTCATGTGATATTCCTTTACTCGATTCTTTTTGCCAAATGGGAGAACTTTACACTTTGACCTTTAAAATAAGATTCCATTTATCCAACCACTCCTGAAGTTTATATAAATTATTTTGCATTTGATGGCAACCCTGAGCACTTCCATACATCTTTCTATTATCTGCCGAGATTTGGCATGTACGTTCTGCACAATGAGGGAGGTCATTATTAAAGACTGTAAAAAGTAAAAGTCCAGGAATACTGCCTTGTGGAATACCAATAAGGACTTCGACACTGGGAAAAATTAATATCACCTAGTCTTACAACCTAAGACCTTCCTGTCGAAGAAGTTTTTGTTCAATTTAATGTACTACCAGAAATTCCATATGCTGCCATTTTTTGTCAGTAATCTCTCATGTGGTCCTGTATAAAAGACTTTTTAAAAGTCAAGGTAGACAACGTCTCCTGCTTTTTCTTCATCAGTCATTTTAGTAATGTCTTCGATTACCTCAAAAATCTGCATCACACATGCACATGTTGTGTTACATATACCAGAATGTGAAAAATATTGCAATATCCTCGAACTTACACTGTAGCAAGAGTGAGTTCAACAGTCATAGAAGGGAGGCGATATGGTGCAAATGGAATCATTCATGTAAATATTGTCAATGTGTAAAATGAAAGGACAGGGCACAAAAAGGAATCATTCACATGAACATAACAATCAAGGGGATAAAGTCATTTTCCACTGGCAATATTTTCACTTGAAACCGAGTATTTCAAGTAATGATGTTGGTTTTATTTTGGTCTGAATTGCTTGAAATTTTTTTTATCAATAAAAAAAAATTCCACTCATACACAATGCCTAACCATTCAATTTTTAGTAAATCACTAAAAGAAAAACTTCAATTCTTTCGCGACGGGCGTGGCAGCTTAAGGCCCACTTCCCTGCAGCCGTGTGCTCTGCATGTGCCTACACGCATTGCAGAGGGTGATTTTGCACTCTTTATTTTACGTCCCCCCTAATATAAACGTTACAAGCAATTGTTATATATCAACGGAAAGGTAAAACGCAAATTTTGCAATGAGCATAGACTTAAAAAACTTTTTGGGGTAAATAGCAATGCTACAGTTACAGAAACAACAGAACGAAAACAAAAAACACAATTTTTGTTTACCTTTGGCTAGTAGGACGACAGGAAATAAGGAAGAAATGGGCATATAATTTCACTCTTAAGTTGAATAGATGCAGATCCCCTGGGGTATTCAATGTGTAATCCAATTGAAAAAAAATATAAAAAATGAAAATAAATTATATCACTGTACACAATTTTCACTGTTTTACTTATAAAACCATTAAACATACACAGCAAATAAATCAAACTCAATTCTTTTTTGTGAACTTGTACCATATTCTTTATCCCCCCCCTCAAATCCTCTGAAACCAATTCCAAACACCTCATGTAATGCACGTTTCTTCTTCTGCCCAACATGTTGGCGAGCCAGGAAATTCCACACGTGTCTTTTGCAGATTTTCCCAGTGCCTGATGGGTCTCTTTGTTTGTTCAAACTACTCTGGGGTAACAAAGGTCATTGTTAGTGCATGCAAACTTGACTCTTTCCAAAGGCGAGAACCATGTTTTAAATATTTTGGGCAGATGCATCCCCGTAGACCAGGGGATTTTTTTTTAATAGTTGGAACCACAAAACGGCTCGTTATGAACGGGTCAACTAAGTTGCCGTAACTATCGCATGGCATGTCGCAAAAAAAGTTAATGAAGGCAACCTGACACTGGCCAGCACACTCGAAATGGCTCAGATCAGGGCCTGAAAAACACCTGCAGCTCTCAGCTCTCAGGCTGGACTTTAAAAAAAAAATTGCCAGAGATGGAAAGGATTATTTCCACAACAAACTGACTTGATGTTTGAGTCACTTTCAGTATTACACACACACACACACACACACACACACACACACACACACACATAGATAAGATATGCATGAAGAAACCACATCTGCAAACCAAATAAGAATAGGAATCATATGTTGATACCTAGCAACATACTCAAAAAGAATGAGATTTCAGTGTGGACTGTTCAAACGTATGCTATTTTCTTTAGTTTTGGGTTACTTGTCCAACAGCAAACTGGACAAGCCATTCTTCTACGCTGTCCACTCTGGATCCTGCCCCATCTTCAGTCATAAAAGAATCATAGTCGCCCTCACTTGTACCCATTTCCAACGTCACATTATCTTCCTCCAAAGGCAGGCATTCTTATACTTCAAAGACAAGTGGACCAATTTCAAAACATGTACACCAACTATTGTCTTCGCACAGCCATTTTGTTGTGGTCTCCTCTGGCTGTGCACGCAACTGCTGAGCAGTAATTTCTCCTCTTCAAGAAATACTGTTAAGCAGCTTGTATTTTCTGTTAAGCAGCACTGTGGGCAGTCAGGTTTCTAATATGGACTGAACCAGCCTCATGGCACTTCCAACAATGCACTCGGAAATTAACACAAGTCAGTCCCTGGAAAAGTACTGAATTAGAACACCATTCACCAACAATTGTCTTTCATGACTTAATCAAAACTGTGCTGCTAGACTAATCCTCAAAGCTCCCTTCAAAGAACACCCCCAACTATTATTATGCAGACTTCACTGGTTGCCGGTCAAAGCCAGGGTGACATATAAAATCGCATGCCTCTGTTTCAATGCTGTTAAATCTGGAACTCCAGCCTATCTGTCTGACCTTCTAAACTTATACTGCCCAGCTAGAACCCTTCGCTCGTCTTCTGACTCGTTGCTCCTGGTTCCTCCCAGATTCAAATGCAAAAGAAGGGGGGATCGTTCCTTCTCCTTCCTGGCTCCTAAAACTTGGAATTCTCTTCCACACGACATCAGCACTGTGACTCTTTTCCAGTCTTTAAAACGAAACTAAAAACTCATCTTTTTACAGTCTATTTCGGCTGATAATTCAAAGTCCCGGTCATACACAGATGTCAGTTTGTGTGGGTGTGTGTGTGCGAGGTGTGCGTGAGTGGTTGTGCGTGTCTGCTTTCCCGTGTGTGCTGTGCGTATCTGCTTCCCCGTGCCTGAGTATGCGGTTTGTGTGCGTGTGTGTGTGTGTGTGTGTGTGTGTGTGTGTGTGTGTGTGTGGTGGTGTGTGGTGTGTGGTGCGGTGTGTGTGTGCGTGTGTGTGTGGTGTGTGTGCGTGCGCGCGTGTGCGCGTGCGTGCGTGCGTGTTTTCGTTAGTCCTTGTATTGTAAAGCGCTTAGAGCTAATTTAGGATTTGCGCTATAGAAATATTCATTATTATTATTATTATTATTTAACCCGTTGACTGCCCTGGCACGAACAGATTTGAGATGGTTTCAGGAAAGCTGTGTGCCCTTGCACGAACGGCGTTCGAGATAATTTCATCATCAAAATTCGGCGATTTAAAGAAGGGAGGCAAGGAGAAAAAATGGTTTAAAAACGGTTGCAGGGACCCTAAAGGACGGTTTCTTCCTTCGCGGGTCAGCTGACTGACCGGCTCGCGTCCATTCGGTCAATAACTTCCGCAAAGTTCGGAGAGTTATTCTCGGTTGAAGATGGGGAGTCGAGTAGGCAGTTCGATCAGGCGCGTGCCGTTTTCAAATGATCTAAGTTATCCGAGACCGTGAAAGCGATGACGAAGACTTCAAAGAAGTGGAATGAAGCGATTTGGAGGAGGAATAAAGTGATCACAATCAACACCACCCTTTGCTATCGGAGGTTGGTTTGATGACGAAGCTGATCCCCGACTTCAAACCGAGCGATACCGGCGCAAGTGGGGCCGAATCGGAGAGTGACAAGCCGATTCCGTGTATGTCGAGTGTCCCCTCCCTCCTTTCGTGAGAGGTCGGGAGGAGAGTCGAGGAAGGGGAGGGGGTTTTGGACAACGGCGAGGGTCCAGTGTGAGGGGGCGTGGCAGAGGAAGAGGGCGTGGCACTCGTCAGTCAGAACTTGTTTCAGAATGGACAGAGGCCAGTGCTGATTGCCCAAATCTCGACCTTTCTTTCACGGGTGACCCAGGTATCAAGGTAAACATTGGCAATTTCGGACTTGACTTCCGCTCACCGACCGAGTCGGACGTGCCTAGCGAGCGCTCCGCAGTCTCGACTGTTCTCTCCAGCCTTACATTTTTCATCCACCAGTATGGCTTACATCTATGTGGTGTAAATATGTCTTTTTGTTTTCTGGCGACAATGTAAAAAAAAAAGAAAGCTGAGGATTGCTAAAGTGAGAGACAGCAGATCTTTATTTTACCCGGAGCTGGAATAAATGTGCGACAAATTGTAAGAACGACTTTGTGTCACAATGGAGTGACGCGAGAGGACAGTTGGAAGTGAGCGAGGCGCTACTCATTTATTTATGCATTTATTTATTTATTTATCCTCCACACTGTGTTCTGAATATGAATAACTGAGTTTCTGAGGACTAAAATGTTTCAGACTTCAAAATGCGCAATGTTTAGGAGACTCCACAAAAAAATGACGTCTACTTTTTCTAAATATTTTTCGACCAAAGGAGGTGAAAAACGAAAACCATCCTCATCGTCCGGAAGTGATGTGAGTTCAACCAGCCCAGATCCAAGCAGCAAAACTGCAAGTAAGAAACACAAGCAAGAATTAGATGACATGTGTGGAGAAGATGGCGATGCAAGAAACTTTGTGTGAAATAAAGGCCGCCTTAAACAAAACTCGCCACGAAGGAGGATGTGAGACTGTTGAGAGACGAGATGGAGAGGCTGAGGAGTCAATGACTCGCAGAATGGAAAGTTTGGAGAGCGCCGTTATGGACCTCCAAAATGACAAAGACAGACTGGAGTCTGAAGTTACAAAGGTGCGGGAGAGAATTCGGAACTGAGGACCAAACTTGCCCAGATTTCCAAGGAGACCAGCAACCTGAGGTGTGAAGTGAATGACAACGAGCAGCACGGTCGGCTGTGGAACGTGCGGGTGTACGGCATCAAAGAGCCACAGGGGACGAGACAGTTCCAGACTGCATCAAGAAATGTGTCGATGTGTTTGCCCATAAGCTAGGAGTTCCTGTGACAACAGCTGATGTGGAGATAGCCCACCGGTCCGGGAGGGTGGCCACGGGGGTGGGAGACCACGCCCATCATTCTTCGTTTCTTTTCGCGAAGGAAGAGGGAGAAGTGCTGACCGCCCGCCGAAAATTGAAACAAACTGGAATCACTGTGGAGAAGACCTGACACAAGCGAATTATAAACTACTAAAGAAAGCAAGTGCACATTCCGCAACCATGGCTGCCTGGTCAACAAACGGAAAAATATTGACAAAACTGAAGAACGGAAAAACATTGAAGATAGACACAAACATGGATATTGATTCCCTTTTGCAAAGGAAATGTGAATGCAAAAACTAACTGGGCCAACCGATTTCACTTTGGATGTAGTGTGTGTGGGTGGGGCGTGTGGGGGGCCTGAGAGGAAACATTCATCTGTTTCTCTAACTACCCAGGTATTTATTCATCCATTCCTCATCCTTACATATTCGCGCCCCCCTCCTCCCCCCCCCCACCCCCCCCCGCCCCCCTCGTTTCACTTGGAGACTGTCTCTCACCGGTCGGTCTGTCCTTCTCCTCTCATCTCTCTCTCTCTCTTTTCTTTCTGTCTCCCTCTTTCTTCCTCCCCCTCTCTCCGTCCCTCTCTTTCGTTTTCTGTCATAATGTTCTCCAACCTCACACATAATAACAGTAAGTTTAGACGCTCAGATATACGGGTGCATGTTTCCGTTACTGAACGTGAATGTGCACTTTCATTTATCATCCTACTTTTGTCAACTTTGTTATTTTCTCAACCTTTCGTTTCAGTCCCAGTCCCCGCCGCTGTTGCGGCTCCCCCCCCCCCCCCCTTCCCCTCCGTCCCCCAAGACGCCCTTTCTTCCTCAACCTGCATTGCTCTTCTCTCATGTCCAATCTATGACAATGTTGTCAGACATTTATACAAGAAAGATATTTCACCCTTCTTCCTTTTTTGTGATTACCCTTTTTCTTTAATGATTACCTTGCTGATGAAATTGGACAATGGCGTTTGGTCATGCTGATGGTAGACGTCCGCAGATGATGTCCATGGAGGATATCATTGGATGATAGTAACGGATAGAGAATGTGATGAATACTGTGTGAGGTTGACTGGTGATGTCTTTGTGGGCCGTCTCTGGGTGATAGTGATGAAATATATGTATAATGTATAATGTATAAATGGATGGTATGGATGGTATTGATAGGGGATGTTGATGAGTTGATTTGGCGAGTGTATTATGTTGATTGATGATGCTGATGGGTGATGTCGACAGCAACGTTGATGGGAGACATTAATTGACAAGGCGTTTACCTAAGAGTTTAAGATTAATTGACAAGGCCGATCGACGATCTGATGGACCATTGTATAAGTAAGGTGGGATAATTTAGATGATGTGAATGGTATGCAAATGGGTAAATATTGTGAGAGGCAGGTTGACTAATGATGATAATACGTGATGTTTAGATAAATGTTGATAGGTTTTTATTGAATGGTGACGGTGATCAATAGATGATGTTCATAAGCGAAGTTGATCGAGGGCATTGACTGGTGATACTGTAGAATGGTGATGTTGATTAGGGAGGTTGATTATTGATTGGTGATATTGTAGAATGGTGATGTTGATTAAGGAGGTTGATTAGATAGGTTGATGGTTGATGCTAACAGATTACGTTAATCGGTGAGATTGATTGTGATGTTGAAAGAGAATATTGACTAGCGTAGCTGATTGATGATGTTGATGTGTGAAATTGATTGATGAAGTTGATTTGGTGAAGTTAACGAGCTGTGCAGATAGATAATATTGACTTTTTATGAACCAGTGTATTCTCTATGACTGATGAAAAACTTGCAAAAGTGTATGTAGACACGCGCGCGCACGCGCACACGCGCGCACGCGCACACGCACGCACGCACACGCACGCACACGTGCACACACGCACACACGCACGCACGCGTGCACGCACACGCACACACACACACACACCACACACATATTCGTTCTGTCCAGACAAAAGGTAAACTGCAGAAAGATTGCCGTTAAGCCCCACCTCCATGTTTTCATGCAATCGGCGCTTTCTCATGCCCTGTTATAGCTTCGATCTGTTGTTGTTGATGTTGTTTATATATGTGGTTTAGGTTAGATAGAGAAGTTGATGGTTAATTTTGACAGATTACGTTAATTGGTGATATTCATTGTGATGTTGATAGAGAATATTGACTAGTGAAGCTGAGTGGTGATGTGGATGGGCGACATTGATGGGGTTGACTTGTTTGAAGTTGATAGGTTTACAGAGAGATAAGATTGACTTTTTACGACCCAGTGCATTCTCTATGATTGATAAAAAAAAGAGGAAGGGAAAAAAAAAAAAAAACTTCGTCAAAAATTAACATAATCATGGGCGTGCGCGCGCATATCCACTCTTCCAGACAGAAAGGTAGACTGCAGAGATACTCCCGTTAAGATCCGCCCTCTTGTTTTTAGGAAGTCGATGCTTTCTTTCTTCCCCCCCCCCCCCCCACCGTGGTTATGATTTCGGTACATTTTTTTAAAAATGTATATGCATGTATGGAGATTGCTATTCCCGGTTTTGGGGTGTGGGTGGGTGATAGTGTGTGTTCTTTATAGATGTGTAT
The DNA here is from genome assembly GCA_018398815.1 of Conus ventricosus. Classification (NCBI taxonomy): domain Eukaryota; kingdom Metazoa; phylum Mollusca; class Gastropoda; order Neogastropoda; family Conidae; genus Conus; species Conus ventricosus. The sequence goes on along the minus strand of CM031619.1, from coordinate 38,172,679 downwards.
GTGTATGTATATGTGTATGTATATGTATGTGTATGTATATGCATGTATGTATGTATGTATGTGTGTGTGTGTATGTGTGTGTGTGTGTGTATGTATATATATATGTATGTATATGTATATATATATACATGTATATATGTATGTGTATATATATGTATGTGTATGTATGTATGTGTGTGTGTATGTGTATATATATGTGTATATATATGTGTATACATATGTATATATATATATAAATATATATATATATATATATATATATATGTGTATATATGTGTGTGTGTAATATATATATATATATATAAAATGGGTGTGCGTGGGTATATAATGATTGTCGCTGATGGTTGAAGCTAAAATGTTTATATGTGTGTGTGTGTGTGTGTGTGTGTGTGTGTGTGTGTGTGCGGGGGTATGTATACATATGTATAACCGTAATTATTTCTTAGGTGTTTTCGGTTTGTTTTTGTGTTTGGTATGATCCAATTTCTGTAGAAGGGCTGCTTGGTGTTTTCCCGTTGCCCCCCCCCCCCCCCCCCCCCCCCCCGCTTCCCAGCTCCTTCCCCCCCCGCCCCCCCCTTCCCCGCTCCGCTTCCCAGCTCCTCCCCCCCCCCCCCCCCCCCCCCCCCCGCCCCCCTTCCCTGCTTCGCTTCCCAGCTCCTCCCCCCCCCCCCCCCCCCGCCCCCTTTCCCAGCTCCGTCCCCCCCCCCCCCCCCTTCCCCGCTCCGCTTCCCAGCTCCGTCCCCCCCCTCCCCCCGCACCCCTTCCTCCGCTCCGCTTCCCAGCTCCGTCCCCCCCTCCCCCGCACCCCTTCCCCCGCTCCGCTTCCCCGCTACTGCCCCCCCCCCCCCCCCCCCCCCCTGCACCCCTTACCCGCTCCCCCTCCCGGCTCCGTCCCTCCCCCGCCCCCCACCCCACCGTCTTCCGCCCCCGCTTCTGCTGTGCTGATCCACTGCGTTCCGTGAAGATATATCAGCTGAAATGTGATCAGGTGGCTTTTGGCACCCAGCACAGACCGGGCGGGGGCGTGAGCGCGCGTGCATGACCACTTTGTGTATATCGATTTGTTATGGTTGATGTTGTTGAATGCTGTTGCTTTTGAAGGTATCATCAATCTAAAACAAAAGTCCTGTAAATTCGTAAAGAGCTGAAATGTAATTAGAGCTTTTTTTTTTCTTTTTCTTTTTTTTCGTGTGTGCTCTGGGGTTGGGTGGGGGTGGGTGGGGATGGGGGTGGGGGGTGGGGGGACGGGGTGCCTCACAACAAAATGCATTGGAGCGTACACAATTCCTTGCTGCAGGATCTCTCTCTCTCTCTCTCTCTTTCTTTCTCTCCGTGTGTGCTCACTCGCGTGCTGGAATTCCTCTGTGCATAAATACATCAACATGTGAAAGTGTGATTTTCAAGCATGGACACTTGCGCATGATGTCAATGTTGTGAATTGATGTCACTGAAGTAGACGGCTATATGTTTTTTCTTCGTTCAATTTGTATCATTATTATTATTTTGTTTTGTTGTATTCTTGCGCCTTCCACTTCCTAGCGTTGGTCAAGCAATTTTTTGACTTATAGTTGGATTTACCCTGTATGTTTAGTTAGTATGAGATTTCATACGTTAGTATGTTGGGTCATGTTTTTGATCTTAGTTGTTCATTTGTCAGTTGTTGTGTTCAGCATAACGGAAAACCATAGGCACACATTAGAGAATGAGAAGTCATACAAAGAAGTAACTATAATTGAACAGGTATGGATTCTATTGCAATGTCATCTTTGAACTGCCAGGGTCTCGGGGGATATCAAAAAAGAAAGGACGTGTTTCAGTTTTTAAGACAAAAACAGTACTCTATTTATTTTCTACAAGACACACATTTCACACAGAAATTAGAACGCCAAATAAGAAGTGAATGGGGATACGAGTGTGTTTTTGCTTCTAACAATTCAGATCAAGAGGCGTGGCAATACTCTTCAATAATAACTTTGAATTCAAAATAAAGAAATTAATTAAAGATGTTCAGGGTAATTACATAATACTGGTTATTAATACAATGGGAAAAGATTTAATTTTGGTGAATATCTATGGACCAAATAAATGATCCTTCCTTCTTTGAAAACATACAGTTGAAAGTAGAAGAATTAAACATAGCCAACATAATAATAGCCGAGACTGGAATTTGGTTATTAACCCTAGTATTGACTATCAAAATTATAAACATATCAATAACAGACATGCCAGGAAGTAGTTACTGAAATGATGACAAAACTAGAGCTAGTAGATATATGGAGAGAGTTGAATGAAGACACGAGACGGTATACATGGAGAAGACTAAAACCCTTCCAACAAAGCAGGCTAGATTTCTTTTTAGTGTCCGATACATTAATCACTAATATTGAAGATGCTGATATCTTATTTGGATACAAAACAGATCATTCTTTGGTATATATAAACATTGCTTTTAGAAAAGAAGACAGACATAAAGGTTTTTGGAAATTTAGCTCTTCACTTTTGAGAGATAAGATATATGTAGACCTTATTAATGAAAAGATTAAAGAAATTAAGGAACAATATGCGCTACTACCATACAGTAGAAATTTCTCTTGATAAAATCCCAAACAATCAAATTCAGTTGTCAGTTTCAGACCAGTTATTCTTATGATACTCTGATTATGGAAATAAGAGCAGAAACAATAACATTTAGCATTCATAAAAATAAAAACATAAATGAGAAAGAAAAAACACATTGAAAAAGAAATTCAAGCTTTGGAAAGCAAAACTCCTTTATTGGAAGCGGACGTGGCAACCCTGAAAAAGAAAAAAGATGAATTGAATGAGATTAGGAAAACAAAGATGGAAGGAATAATAGTAAGGTCCAGGGCAAGATGGGCGTCACAAGGGGAAAAAGTAAACAAATACTTCTGCTCACTGGAAAAAAGAAACTTTGTAAGCAAAAGAATGCTCAAACTAGTCACGAACAAAGGAACTACTTTAACAGAAACGGACCTTATGTTAGAAAAACAAAGAACTATTTTAAACATTTATATGCAGAAAAGAAAGTAAAAGATATTGAAATTGAAAAATATGCCAATAATCTACCCAAACTAACTCAAGCAGAATCCGATGAGTTGGAGGGACCAATTACCTTAGAGGAAGCTACTAAAGTCTTAAAAAACATGGAGAATGATAAAAGTCCTGGGACAGATGGTATGACAGTAAATTTTTTTAATTCTTTTGGAGACAATTGGGGGATTTTGTTGTCCGTTCATTAAACGAGGGATACACTAAAGGCAAAATGTCTATAACACAAAAAGAAGGTATAATAATTGTTTACCAAAAGGAGATAAGCCACGAGAATACATAAAGAACTGGAGACCAATTTCACTTCTAAATGTTACTTATAAAATTGCTTCTGCCTGTATTGCAGGTAGAATAAAATCTGTTCTACCCCAAATCATAAATGAGGACCAGTCAGGTTTCATTCCCGGTAGATACATAGGAGACAGTTTAAGAACCATATATGATGTAATTCACTATTTAGAGGTGAACCGCTTGCCTGGATTATTAGTATCTGTCGATTTCGAAAAAGCATTTGACTCTGTTGACTGGTCATACATGAGTAGGGTTCTACGTGCTTTCGGGTTCGGAAAAGGAATACAGCAATGGATATTATCTTTTTATGAAAAGATAAGGTCTTATGTTATAGTGAACGGGAAGGTTCTTCAGGATTTTCTATTGGAAGAGGATGCCGACAAGGAGATCCTATATCTCCCTATTTGTTTGTTTTATGTGCCGAAATACTAGCAAACAAAATAAGGCAAGATCAAGATGTTAAAGGCATAAAAATAAAAAATACAGAATTCAAGACAAATCAGTTTGCAGATGACACCACCTTCACACTGGAAGGAGATAAGAAATCATATGAAAAGTTGTTCACAGATCTCTATAAATTTGAGCAAATATCTGGACTTAAATTAAACTATGAAAAACGTTTAATGTTTGGTTAGGGATAAAAAAGAATTCGTCGAACACGTACTTACCCTTATATAAAATGGAATGGAACCCTTTAAAATTTAAAATCCTAGGGGTGTGTTTACGAATAATCTGACAAATATGACTCAAATCAATGTGACAGATAAATTTTTAGAAGTTAAAAATCATTTAAAATATGGTCAAAAAGAGTAATTACACCTCTAGGTAGAATAGCAGTGCTAAAATCATTAGTGCTATCAAAACTTGTATATTTGTGGATCCTCCTGCCCAACCCTCCAGACTCTCAGATAGATATGTTGCAAAATATGTGTTTCAAGTTTGTTTGGAACAACAAAAATGATAAAATTAAAAGAAAATATTCTGTGCAAAATATTTGGAAAGGAGGGCTAGGTATACCTAATCTTAAGATATATATCCAAGCCTTAAAAATCGCCTGGATTAGGAAAGTATATGTGCAAAATTGTAAATGGAAAACAGTACTACATTCATTATGTCCTGAAATCGATGCCCTTGATTCATATGGACCAGATAGATTTGTACAAAGCAAAATAAATAATTTTTGGAGAGATGTTTTTCAGGCATATAAATTTTTTTGCAACCGTGCAGAATTAAAAAATAACACAGATCTAGCTATTGAACCTATTTTTTGTAACGAAAAGTTCAAAGTGGGAAATAAACCGTTCTTTTACAAGAAATGGATGAAGAACAATATATTTTTGGTTAAACATTTACTTGACGACAATGGTAACTTTATAAGCCGTCACACACTGTCAGAGAAGCTGGGATCTGAGGTCAATTTTCTAAATTACATAAGTTGCGTACAATCAATAAAAGACTATGCGAAGAAAATGTCAATAAGACTCGACAGTAATACCAGTAATGACAGAACATTAGCGTTACAAAAAATTTGTAGCGCCACTAAAGGGGCAACGCATTCACTATGATATTATGATAGAAGACATTGAAGTTTTAAACATCAGCTCTTTTATGAAATGGGAACAGCGCCTTAATATACCTATTAATTGGACAGACGTACTAAAAAGAATTAAGAAAATAAAAGAAATAAAACTGAAATGGTTCCAGCTTAAAATATGTCACAGAATTTTAGTAACTAACAGTATTTTGAAAAGAATGCAGGTTGTGGATAGTGACATGTGTAATAGAGAGAAAGATTCGATTAGTCACTACTTGTGGGAATGTGAATTTGCACATACTTTCGGAAACAACTTGAAAATACTCTAAAAGTAAGTGTTCACACTGTGAAAGACTGTCATTTAATGTAGAGCTTATATTGTTTGGCACTGATGAGAAAACAAAAACAGATGATATGTTAGACTTAATCATTTTAATGGGAAAATATTTCATATACAAATGTAGAATTAATAAGATGAAACCCAACCTAATAATGTTTCTAAAGGAATTATGCTGTAGACATAAAATTGAGAAACACATGTACTCGATGGAGATGAATTATGCAGAATACGGGACAAAATGGTTTCCTTACATACCACTAATACAAGAATAATGTTAATAATGCATAGAATATAATTTCCTTCTTTTTGCGTGTTGTCCGTGACCTTGGCATCAAATGGAACAATAAGACTGAAATATGATTATGTAACGTATTTTCTCTAAATGTCATGATGTATTTATGAGGACACTATGTGACATGTTACATGACTTTGTTTAATGTTTGTAAATAATGTCGCTGTTGTCCAGTGAAATACTTTATGTGTGCCTATTAAAAAAAAAAAAAAAAAAAAAAAAAAATTGGCAATTTCAAGCCCATGGATTTCGTGGAGTTGTTTTTGGTGGTGGTGTGTGTGTGTGTGTGTGGTGTGTGTGTGTGTGTGTGTGTGTGTGTGCTTGTGAGTGTGATGTGTGGTGTGTGGTGTGTGTGTGTGTGTGTGTTTGTGTGTGTGTGTGTGTGTGTGTGTGTGTGTGTGTGTGTGTATGTGTGGTGTTTGTGCAGGCTGTGTGTGTGTGTGTGTGTGTGTGTGTGTGTGTGGTGAGAGAGGGAGAGAGAGAGAGAGCAGTGCTTGTGCATGGTGTGGGTATACATTGTGTGTGTGTGTGTGTGTGTGTGTGTGTGTTGTGTGTGTGTGTGTGTGTGTGGTGTTTGTGTAGTGTTTGTGCATGGTGTGTGTGTGTGTGCTTTTGCATGTGGTGCTGTGTGTGTGTGTGTGTGTGTGTTGTGTGTGTGTGTGTGTGTGTGTGTGTGTGTGTGTACATGTGTGTGTGTGTGTCAGGGTTGTACATCCTTAGCAGTATCTATAGGACAAATGTCCTGGACCACCCTGAAGTAATAGGACATTTGTCCTCTTCATAACAAAATCAATCGGACATTTTGAACGCAAGCCAGATTGAATGTATATTAAGTTTTATGCACACAAAAATGGTATTACAAAAGCTGACTATATTCCTAGAGTGGGAAGCCATGTTTGGTAAACATACTATTACTAGTCCACACACACACACAGTCACACACACAGAGGCAGTGTCTTTCCTAAATCACTATTCATTGCTAATGCTAGTATTCAAGTACAATATTGATTCATTTGGAGTCGTCTTTTTGGTTGAAGAGCATTCTTTTCCTTTTCTCTCCCCACTTTTCTGTCACCCTGAACACCCATTCTGATTCCCCCTTGACATCACTTGGTCCTTCCATTTGCACCCTCATCAGCATGGCCTGGTTTTCTGCTGTCAGTCTGTTCCTTTGACTTGTCAAAATCAAATTCTGAGTGCTGAACCCTCTTTCTACATCAGCTGTATGGACGGGCAGGGTGATGGCAAGCTGGGCCAGTTTCTTGAGGTTGGTGAACTCCAGCTGGTGGTAGCGGGCAATGAGCTGCCAGAGTGTCAAGGTGCTGTCCCTGGGGTACATCTGCTCCTTGACCGTTTTCTTGAGATTCCTTTCCAGTCTCCGCTTCAGCAACATGTGCCTACATGGCCTACAACACGTAACAAGTACAAGGCTTATCGCTCTTTAGCCGCTTTACGCTAAAAATAACCCTGACACAAGCTGGCTGTGAGCTCTCAGCTGCGAGCCGTGTACCTCGCTAGCTCAGCCTCTGCGAGTCAGGGAGGCAGAGTTGCAAGCCAACGAGCTAAAAATAGACCGCCACGGCTCGCCACTAAGCTTAGTGCCAGTGGCACACGGGACTAGTAATAGGCCTAGTGATTCACTGGGCAGTGGGCTTACACTAAAGTTACAGACTGGAGTTCTGTACGACGGTCGGACTCAAATAATTATGCGGGCTTGATATAAACGGCCGGTGCCATGTCCGTGAGCATCGGAAAGCTATCGGACAGTGACCGCGTTTTCGGCAAAGTAATGGGACATTTGTCCTCTTCACTGCCAGTTATATCGGACATTTTGCATGTGCAATCGGTCTATGTCCGATGTCCGACGTGGATGTACAACCCTGGTGTGTGTGTACATGCATGCGTGTGTGTGTGTGTGTGTGTGTGTGTTGCTTTTGAATATGGTGCTTGTGCACAGTGTGTGTGTGTGTGTGTGTGTGTGTGTGTGTGTGTGTGTGTGTGTGTGTGTGTGTGTGTGTGTACCCAAATGTGTGTCAGTCAACCATAACTTGCATTTACTGGCAGTAGTGTGGGATCCTGATCCTTCTGTCCATAGGTTCTGTGGTGTGGTGTATTCTCTGCGACACCGGTGTATTTTTCAGTTGTTAGTGTGCTTTCATCATCTGTGGTGTGGCCTTTTGTAGCTCAGTCCTATCTTTAGCAGTCTTTGTTTTATTTGGGGGGGGGGGGGGGTTGGTTTTGCAATGTTTTATTTATTACCTTCTGTGGTAATGGCTTTTTATCAATCGCACTTAGTTCATGAGTGAACCAAACCACATGTGTGAAAGAAAACTGACAGAATAATTGGAAGTTACACTTAGTGTTGTTACTGTTAGTTCATCTCTGCTAAACAAGACCAATTCCCAAGAGGCTTGCAAGATGTGCAGACTGATGCTGTGGATAATGTTCAATTCCCTTCTTCTTTCCCACGTTACCTGGGCTGGATTGCCCCCTATGATATGAGTTGCTAAACATTTTATGCATTGTCAGGCTTTATTGTGAATACAGATGTTTGTCCTGAAGTTCAAAGGATACTAACACCAGTTTTTGTGGTATTTCATTGTGATTTTAGTGCTATAGTTTTGTTTATGTTCTGAAAGTGTCTGTTTTTCAAACAAAACATTCATCATTATATATATTTTTGGTCTACTCATTACAAACAAAATCAAACTATTGTGATATCTGGTTGTAGCCAAGGATATAACAAGAACATTTCCCAAGTATCTAAGATATATGTCAAGAATTGAAAGAGCACTGGGCATATCAGTGAACCTACCTAAGAAAACAAAATTGTGTCCCTTGATTCCTGGATTGTACTGTACCCCAGAAATGCATAAATTTATCACATAAAACAACAATTGTGGGTTGTAAATTCACTACCAAATATTTACACAGGTGTTCAGTAAACACTAAAACCACTTTTGGCTGGGTTTCTATGTTTTTTGTTTTGCGGCTGTGGGTTTTTGTATGCTTGCAAAATATATTTTTTTTTAAAAAGTTGAAGTATAAGATTATTTATTATACTCAGAATGAACAAAATCAAATATTATTTGCAGGTATTATAGCCCTGGGTATGAGAAGAAAGCATGCCAAAAATCTAAGAGATATCTCCACAAATAAATGAGCACTGATCAAATTAGTGAACCTACCGCAAAAAGTCAAATTTTGCTCCGGCACACAGAAGTGCAAAACTGATACAAAATAGCGGCAGCCAAGGGGTTAATGATATACAAATCTATATTTTGAATTGAAAAAACAAACTGTCAACATTATTTTTGATAAAGCTACAGAGGTGTGGCTACATGTCTACACTTCAGGAAGCTGCACTGCAAAATGACTGAAATGCTTGCGCTCCCCCACGTAATCTCATGCCAGAGTACAGGGAAGAGAATGTTTTTGTTCACACCATAAAACAAGCTCCAGCTGAATGAGAAACGATTTCTTTATAACACCTACAGCATCATAAACAAGGCCAGCATAATGCAAATAATTATATGTAAGCTTTGCACTACCTAAACTATTTATGCCCACATTCTCACACAGAAGTACACATGCAAATGTGCACACACACAAAGCATACTTGCAAAGGGAAAGAAAGAAATAGACCATCAAACACATATTGGGTGAAAGAAAAAATAGTTTTATATTGAAAACATGAGTTTTTTAATCATGCAAAAGTGTCCTTCATAGTGATATGAACACCTATGCAGCTTTTGTATTCTATGACTAAACCACCAGTGTTTAAACTAACTCAGGTCTCACCTTTTTGATTAGACTGCGAGCTTCATTTGTGAGATATGGCGGCAAGTTCAGCTTTCCTTTTAAGATCTGCACAAAGCACAGAAAAAAAGTTTTGATGGAGGAGTCCATCAATATACATCTGATGTGGAAAAGAGACAGGAAGGAAGAGAATAGAAATGAGATGTGAGTGAGGGGTTGGTGGTGAGGAACCAAGAGAGCCAATGACTTTGATAAAGTAATATAAGGGGGAGGTGGGGGCGTGTCAATTCAGTTCATGCTGTGTACAGCCCGAATGACCCCCAAGGGGCCCTATTATGGCTGTCATCTTGTGAGTTCCTTACTTATAGTAAAAAAAAATTAAAAAAAGAAAAAAAATCATTAAACTAGACTTTCATAAGGCGTGTAAAACATACTTTAAAGATCCTGAGTAAGGTAATGTTGCTTATACCCCAGCCGACCACAAAGGGCCACATCAGGGCTGTCACCACGCTAAAATCAACTCACAAGTCATTCATTCACACAACTCTTTAAAATACATCTTCTAAAAACCCATCCAAAACCTTGTTAAAAATCTTTCCGCAATAAAATCTCAGATCCGATGAAAAATGTTAATCTCTTTCAAGAATTCAAGGATCGCATCAGGTGGAACATCTCTAAACAAAGTTTTTGTGGAATCTGCTGTAAAATGTTTGTGTCTCACATCATGCAAGTCCCAACACTCTAAAAGAATATGTTTCATTGTGAGTGGCACATGACATGGAATGCACCAAGGGTAAACGATTTTTACTGTGAATCCGTATCTCTTGGACAGCAATCACTGCAGGCTCCAGTTGTTGACAGAGGCTGCAGCAGCTCCTTAAGATCTGAATCAAGACCACAGATATTCCAGTGGAATAAGGTATTATCCCTACCGGTGATTCAGCGATAGACATCTAAATCCATCTCCATGTCCTCGTCCTCAACCTGTAGCACTAAGAGTGAGTTTGAAATAGCTACTACTGCTCTTTTTGTAGGGTCTCCAATCCCACCAGCTGACCCTCATGCAGGATGAGACCCAGTGAGGAGGGATGGCAACTTGGGGGCTATCTCCACCATCTGAATTTTCCTCTGGCTAGGGTTTGACCTCAAGAGGGCCGAGGTGGGAGGGAAGGTTTCATGTTAATGCCCAACAGGTGAAGGTTTGGGACTGCTCGCCAGTCTGGGAGGCAGTACTTTATTCACTCTGCCCTGGGCACGCTGACGAGTTGTTGTGGCAGGTGTAATGCCTCCACCCGAGCTGCATCTTTACTTTGTTCAGACTTGGATGGCTGGAGTAACAGGTCTATCTCACAACAGACCAACACTGTCAAAACCTTCTTGACAGCTGCAGAATATGGCATGTTGAAAACATGATTATCAACAAACAGTTTTCTTACTTCCTGAAATAGACTTTTCTTTTCGGTTTTCACTTTTCATAAACTGACTTTAGCAGTTGCCACTTTGGAGAGAAGAAAAAGAGTAGGAGCTACAACCACAGTTGCCACAAAAGGCTGGCCCCTGGCAAGGCTCCTCATGGACTGCTTTGCAGTGAAGACCAAAAATTCCTCACCTCTAGCACCTGTCGCAAACATGGCCAAATTTCTGTCTGCGAAAGAACCTCATCGGAGACAGGACATAGAGTCTACTCTGACACTAAGGTTGCTAACTCTGATTGTCTGTGGTAGTGATGGCATACAATATGTCAAAAAGAGCATGTTTGTTGCGACTCGATCCAATCCTTTGTAAATGGTCACTCGGTGTACGTCAATCACCCCTTGCCTCTGGAACCCCTTTACAGTCTTTGGTGCACTTTAGAGCTGGTCTGTGTAGTGTGTTGACTGGAGTCGATGAGGAAAGAGACATTTCAAAGCCTTTTGATGATTCAAAGCCTTTTGATGCAATAGCTTGAAGAAGCGCTTTTTTCCCCCCACGTTTTTTATTTCATGCCTCCATTACCCATCCACCACAGAGTGCTGCTACAAAGCCAGGGTCAATAATTCACAGCCTTGACCCCTTCCAGGCTTCAGGAGGGATGTATGACAAACAGAAGGCAGCCAACCCTATCCCCCTGATCATGCTCAGTTCCCAAGGACAGACAGCTGAGCACAACAGACGCTACCTTTGCCAACCTGGGAATTGCCCGTCTTGACCCAACCTCATGCAGGGTTAGCAGACTGATACACATGGGCTAGTGTGTACTCCTGTCGAGGAGAGGTCAGAGCCAAAGTGTTGAGAGAAGAGCACCTGCTCTCTCCATTCCCCTCCATCACAGGTCATACTGCGCAACAAATGAGGTGGGTCTTAAGAAGACCTCAGAGAGAAGAAGAATGTGGACAAGATGACCTGAAAGGCGGGGAAGACGGTAGAAAAGATCCATTAAGAAAGGCAGAAGGTATAACAGAGAAAAGACAGAATACACTTTGTCAAGGCCCTCACCTTTAGCCTGTCTGACAAGGGCCACCTCCTACCATTGGAGCAGGAAAGTCATAATGAAACACTTCATCAACTCCCCCCCCCCACCCCCCAACTTCTTTTTCCAAGTAAAACTGCTAATACTGTTAAAACCTTGCCAGTACTACTGCTGTCACTGCTCAACAAAGCTTTGGCATACACCATTTGCAAACATCACTCTGTTTTGTTTGTAAAAACCATTTAGTCAAATTCCATTTTACTTAACCCCTTGAGCGCCAGAGTCTGTGTAAATGAGTTCATTCCCTAGCCAAGGGTTTTTGGACATTTTTGCATAACATAAACAAAAATTCATAGCTCCTCATCCAGCTAAGTAAACCCCATAAAACTGTACACTTTAGGAATCTGCGTTATTCCTCTATGTGTTGACATCAAAATCAAATGGAAATCTTTATCTGGGTATGAGCATCATGCTGTTATGTAAACAGATGTGGAAAAAAGGATAAAATTGTTAGAAAAATATTTGTAAAATATAAACATGCAGCTGGAAGTTTTCGCCAGTTGGAACTTTTATCCCCGGGTTTCCACTAAATGGCAGTGTTGCTGGGATATAAAAATTTGGTAGTGAAAAATTCACTTGAAACCTAGCTGTCCTAGTTCCAGCTGCAGCTGCTGATTGTCTGCCATGCCCCTTGACACACCACCTCTCTCTCTCCCTCTGCCGTGACCCCCCCTCCTCACTTCAGTCCGTCTTCTCTTTCGCCCCGCACAGACCGAAAGCAAATCTTCTTCGTGTGTGTCGGTTTCAAGCTGCCGAGAAACACACACGCTGGCTGGCTCACTCGGCGTAACGACGCGTGCTAGTTTTCACAATGGGAGTAGACAGGACCATGTGTTTGGCACTGTTTGAATACATGCTTGCGCCATGGTAAGTGCTCAGGGAGCCTCTAATAGTTGTAGGTATTGCCCAATACAGTCAAAACTCTATTATAAGACCTTCAAAATGTCCAGAAAATTCTGTCTTAAATTGGAGGGGTCTTATAATGGAGGTAGGCACCGACAGTTGTAGAAACAAGCACTTTCTCACAGATGAATTCTCCAAGCACACAAAGTCTCAAGAACACTGAATGCATACTGAAAACATGTACGATTTTCACAGATAAATGCAAATACATGATTTCTTTTAATCACCTCCACTCTCTCTTCTAAGTTCAGTGGCTTTCTCTTTCGTGTTCCGCATGTTTTGCCTACGATCTCCGCCGTCTTTCTTTAAACAAGGGAAGCGACTCTTGATTGGGACAGGTCTGCAGTTGTTTCTTTTGACTCATGGTTGTACACCAATGCTGCGATGGTCGTAAATTTCAACAAAACGGAGGTCGCAAGTCGCGTTTTAGAGTAAGTCGCTTAAGAGGGGTCGTTTTAATAGTAAAATGCATCCATGCTAAAAATGTCTTAAATCAGGGTTCATACAGATTTCCATACAAAAAATTAAAGACTTTTTAATGACTTCTGAAGCACCTTTTTTTTTTAATTTAAGGACTTATTTCATGGATAATTTTAAGAAAAATAATAATTAAATTCAGACAAATTAAATCATTTGCTGTTACTCTACAATACTTACATCATGAATCCCCTGCGAGCATAGATTTTAGGAATCTCAGCTGTTATTGTTAATATCAGTATAGATACAAATATTTGTTTGTTACACTACAGCAGAGCAAAGTAGGATTCTCACTTCTTGTGATCAACTGACAAAAATGTTTGAAAATGTTCGCTGTACACAACAGATTCTCCAATCTTGCAGTTGACAAAAATGTTTGTTTGCTGGACTTCCATAAGAATTTCAGTTCTTGTCAAACATGTTTGTTTGAAGTCACAGAGGGTAAAATGCCTCTATAACTAAAACTCTACACATCACAACACTGGGGGCATAAACATCAAAACACTGAGAGGATGCAAGTTTTTCTTTCTCCACACTGAAACTGTTTGGTACTGCACAGTCCGAGAACATTCGCTGGAACAGATTTGAACTGCTTTCACACAAACGAAAGCTGTAATGACTTGTCACTACTTTTAAAATCCTCAGTATTTCTGATTTCATAGCCTCTGTTTTAATAGGGCTCAGGCTGTTCACTGACATTCGAGTTGGAGCAGTTCTGTTGGTTGGTGAACTGCTAGAAGTGATGGGCTGGTCGCTCGTAGAATTTAAAAAAACAAACTAACTCAAAACACAAACTGCAGGATATGAAGCCTTCATCAGGTCGCAGTGGTTTTTTTCCTTTTCTATGGCTATTTACAGCCGATTCTCCCATTGTACTAATGTCTATGATCTTCTTGCAAATGCTGCAAAAGGCCTTGCTTCTGTCTCCACCTGGGTCTGCCTGCAGCCATTCTTTGTACTCGTCTTTTTCCAGCCAATCCATTATAAACAAACACCTCGCCGGCATGCTGACTTCTCAATTTCAAAATGGAGGAACATTCATTCACATACAATGAAGGCCGATAACTCTGGTGCTTTGACCTATAGCAGACGACGCATCGGTGAGATCGTCGATCTTAACTCGACTTCTTTTTTCTTTTCGTAAAATTCAATTTGAAGCCTTTTTTTTTTTTTTTTTAACAAACTCGAGATTTTACACAGACTTTATTCAAAATCATAGGCAGTGACAAAATTTAAGGACTTTTTAAAGACCTTTCAGCAAAAGCCTGATTTTTAAGGACTTTTAAGGCCTTAAAATGTATACTGTGATCATTTTATGTCCGCGCCTTGCGCCATTGGCGCATAAATAAATAAAAAAAGACCCATAAAATCTTAAGCTGTGCGCCGATCGGCGCATCGTTATAAAGTTTCGACACAGAGTGCTGTGCGCTCACAGTCTGTAGACTCCCCAGCAAATGTCATTGGATGAGACTACAATCAGGCGGTCTGGTCTGCCCAATCAGAAGCAATCTTTCGTCTACCCCAGAGCCTCGTTTTGGAGCGCTTTTCACACACGAAAAGTTGTGTGCACGTCGCCGTTTTTCTGTCAGAAGAAGAAAACACCATGCCTCCTAAAAAGAGGAAGTTATTACTTCCTGACAGAATGACCCATAAAATTTGGAAATGGCCAATAGAAGTTGGTCACAGTGGGCCATTTGAGCCATAGATTTTCAACAAAAAATGATCACTGTGTATACCCTCAAAATGAAGGACTTTTAAGGACTGTACGAACCCTGTAAATGAGAGGAGGTCTCTTAACAGAGGGTCTTATAATAGAGGTTTGACTGTATAGTCCAGTGAAGTGGAATACTATTTTGGAATACTGGCACCACTTCCGTTCACTGAAAAAGAACAGATACTGCATGCGGAGAGTTGCGAGTGAAACTGACTAAATTCCACAACGGCTTTGCCTGGTAATGTTAGCAAGTTAGATGAAATACCAGAGTATACTGCAGAGGAATGGATAAGAAGTAGAAGAGCTAGAAAATGTGGAGCTAGTTGATGACGGCAAATCAGCAGAAGAAAATGTGGAAAGTGATCCTGAAGATAATGTGCCACTCCCCACCCCTGCCGTCAACATGGTGACCGGCTACATGACCTGCAGCCATGCCCACATTCCAACAGCCAACAGGCCCTGCTCATGCACTGCCAAACACCGCCACCTCTCTGGATTATTTCCTTTTGTTTTTGCCTCTTGCATGTTTTCAAACAGTTGTAAATGAAACAAACAGGTATGCACAACAAATGCAAGCAGACAAGGGCACACCTGACCCCCTGTTGTCAGACATGACACCTGTAGAAATGAAGGCATATCTATCTGTGTTGGTCATGATGGAGATAAAGTGTCCGCCACAGTTAGGCTGGCAAAATGACCCCTGCTTCACTGACCTCTGCATGAGAAGAACTGTTTCCGTGAATATCACTACCAACATATGGCTCAACAGTAATGCAACTCGCTTGTTTTCATTTTCTTCATGTGCGTGCACACTTTTATTTTTGTAATGACAATAGTGGCTTTATGACATTTTGCAGAACACTTTACACATTGTCACTTTTTGAACAGCTATAGAGACTCTGTGTATTGACATAAAGGTGGATGTAGGACGGGAAACAATTGCATAAAATCCATGTGAAACGATGTATGGAACTGTCTGACATTACTTTTCACATGTGACCATTGACAGTAGTTGTCTGACATTCACTGGATTACCTGTGGGGCTATATGGGCGGATTGAGGATGGACCATGTCTAACAGTCCTCAACTTTCTTTTCACTCTAACATGCATGTCAATGAGGAAACTGTATGTTTGTCTGCTGTAATAACACTGTCACCATAAAATGGGACACATATGGTGACATGTAGGTGCCAATGACAAGACGTTTCACTCTTAGAAAGACAAAATATAAGTTCACATTACAGAACAAACTCTCATGACCACACCCAGAAAATTTCACATCAGAGATTTCTTTTTGGATATGGTGATAGAACCGTGCATACCCACTTTAAGGTTAACCTCACTAAAAGAATCTAAAAACTTGGGGAAAGTTTGTCTCAGAGAATCTGAATGTAAAGAGGGTTAAAAATAACAATAACAATGCAAATAAGGAATTTCTCACACAGCTGTTTACAAACTCCTTCTAAATAAGAAAAAGTTTCACCTATATGTGTGCAAAGTACAACTACCAAAAAATTAAGGGATCAAAAAGTCAGACTATTGAACCATTGCTGTGGATTCTGGTACCATCAACATATGCAGGGGTGCTACAGAAAGAAAGTGCTAAGGCCTGAAAGTAACAACCCCAATTTCACCAGGCCTGAAACTGAAAATGACACATACTGCCCAATAAAAGTGAATATAGCTAACATAGTGTTTAGATATTTTTAATGTAAAAAAAAAGCCTGGCTTAGCTTAAAAAAAGAAGAAGAAAAGACAATGACCATTTTCAATTACAAACGCATTATACACGTGTACTCATGAACACACAAAACATATGTCTCCTCACCAGATGAGAAATGAAGGCGTGTTACAAAATTTGCCAGACCAGAATGCCAGCGATGCCCCCGTCATTGTTTACAACATCTGTCACTGTTCTATACACAAAGTTCACTACAGTCACCCTGCACACCTTTTGTGAATATGGTCACACATGTCTTTGTCTCTTTCTGTCCACTATCTCCATTTTCACCTATCACCTTTAAAAAAAAAGTTTTTTCATACCTCAATTTCTGTCTTCAGGCCTCACATCTTGTTAGACCCAAAACTTGACAAAGCATTGAGCATCTTCGTCATCAGCCTAATACACTGTCTGTTTTGCTGTTATGTCCATGTTATATGTAGGGGCAGTACAAAAATAAAAAGCAAAAATATTGAAATGACAGTCTCTTACTGGTCTATATTTTAGTTTTAACAGCTAATTTTTAAAACATCACTCTTTTGCCTTTTTTGTGAAAAAAAACTCTTATGTCCTGAGAACTTGCTTTTCTTTTGCTGGGATTTTCAGATTTTCTCTCAGTATCTGGAAGGCACACAACAAAATGGTTGGGATGCCATTCACACTCGCGAAGGTCTTTCCCAGATATACGGCTCCACATGATGCCTGGGAATGCAGTACATATAGTTGAAATTGGGCAATTTGCTCTGGGACAGACTAGGCGATGAAGGAAATTTCTAACAGTATGTCCTCCAAACTCAGGGTACACAGAGTGGATGGTGCTGCCGAGAACACTAGCAACAGCATGCATGTGCCAGGCACCCATGTATGTACCTGGCACAATGGTGTTTAGCACCTCCTTTCGAAAGATGTGTCCAATGCTGTCAGAGATCGGTGTTTCATTACCAAAGTGTTGGGAAAATGAGGCATTTTGCTTGCAAAGAGACACATCAGGCGGTTGTGCTGAAGAGCACCCCCTTTTCAACTGGGCATCTGACAAGTAGAACTCCTCATTTGCGGCTAATTCTACTGCAATTCGAACACGCATTTCAGGATGTTTGGTTTCATTTCCAAAAGCAAGAAATGAGGCGCATCTTGGCAAGCAGTTCCCATCCCCATAAATCCTTATTGGAACCAAATTAGGTCCATTTTTAGGATAGAGTCCTACTGCATGGATGTCTGCCTTGTATGATAAAAAGTCAAACACTTGCATACATCTCACTGGCCATGTTGTTAGAAAAACTTGTTCTGCCTCTTTCGCTACATTATGAAATGTTTCAAATGAATCACCAGCATGCTGAAGATTCTTCCTGAGACTTTCAAAGTATTCTTTCCGAGTTGTATTTGTTGCAGAAGCAGATGACTGCTTGCTGGTTGAAGGCTGTGTGTGTGATGCAGATGACAGCTTGCTGGTTGAAGCCTGTGTCTTTGTTGTAGATGACTGCTTGCTGGTTGAAGGCTGTGGTTTTGTTGCAGATGACTGCTTGCTGGTTGAAGGCTGTGGTTTTGTTGCAGATGACTGCTTGCTGGTTGAAGGCTGTGCTTTTGTTGCAGATGATTGCTTGCTGGTTGAAGGCTGTGGTTTTGTTGCAGATGACTGCTTGCTGGTTGAAGGCTGTGGTTTTGTTGCAGATGACTGCTTGCTGGTTGAAGGCTGTGGTTTTATTGCAGATGATTGCTTGCTGGTTGAAGCTGTGGTTTTGTTGCAGATGACTGCTTGCTGGTTGAAGGCTGTGGTTTTATTGCAGATGACTGCTTGCTGGTTGAAGGCTGTGGTTTTGTTGCAGATGACTGCTTTCTGGTTGAAGGCAGTGGTTTTGTTGCAGATGACTGCTTGCTGGTTGAAGGCTGTGCTTTTGGTGCAGATGACTGCTTGCTGGTTGAAGGCTGTGCTTTTGTTGCAGATGTAGATGACTGTTTGCTGGCTGCTGCTGCTGATTTTGTCCCAGTCACAAATTGTCCCCCACCCTGGGTTTTTGCCTTGTTCAAGGAAGAATGATAGCATGCTCTGCTTTTCATGACACACCTTTTCATGTCCTCAGTCACAGTCATGGTCACAGCAGTTTTCTGGGTTGCCTTAAGCCTTTGTTTGATTACTGCTGTGGCCTCATAGTTTTCAAGGGAAATACAGGTGCGATCCTCCTCAACAATATCCCCCATGATATTGAAGCTGCCTTCTACAAGCGGCCCGCTGAAATCTGTTAACAAAGCTTTCACCAACAGAGACAAGGTTGGATAGCGCTGCTCCTCATTTTCTTTCAGTTTCATTATTGGCACCCACCAGTCTGTGTCTAGTCGGAAAGCAGGATCAGTTTCATCAGAAGGGAAACTGCTGACTTGTGTGTCAGATCCATAACGCTTGAGCTCCGCATCAAGTTTCCCAAGGTCATTTTCAGGAATGACATTGGGTAATTTTCTGGCCAGGGATAGAAAAGACTGTGCTGTCCCGTGTGACCTTTGCAAGCCTGGGTCTAAAGCCGCAAGATTGATAATGTTCTTGTTGGTCAGTGGCAACTTTTCAAGGCCTTTGCTCCTGATTCATAGGCAAGCCGAAGAGCATTCCAAAATGATGGCAGCCAATGGTGTTTCACTCGGGCCCGTCTGCAGATCTGAAGTGGAGAAAAGCAGAACTCGCCCACCCCAAGTTGGCTGTCTCGAAGATGGAGTGTTCTGTCTTCAACATTAATGTCGGCAATTGCTGCAGCATCATGTTCAGGCAATGCTTCCGTTTCATGAACTGTGACAGGAATTGCTTCGTCACCTCAAACATCTGTGCATTAAGTTTATGGGCCATTGGTTTGACATACTGGAAAGAAAGAGTGTACCTTTCAAACTGCCGCAGAATCCCTCTGTACAACTGCAATGCAATTTCTGTCTGTTGTCTTTTATGAAACAGGAACAGCAAGAGCCTTTCTTTCCTTTGTGTACTTGCAGGCGACTTGGTAGATTGATGTATACACTGCTGAATGTCTTTTATCTGTTGACGAGCTGTAGAGCAAGTGCTATGCTCAGCGATGATGGAGTCCACTTCTGCCACAGTACTTCGTTGTTCATCAGAAGTTAAGAATGAGAAGTAATACAAAATCAATGGGTCCTTCAGCTCATCCAGTCTATCAGCTACCTGCCGCATTTGAAGAAACCTGCCCAGAAAACAACAACACTTCATTACTGCACAATTCAACAATATATTTTTAGGTGAAGAAGGGTTTTAAATAAACAGTCAATATTCTTGTCCTGACAAAGGAGTCTACTTTGTTTTATTCACAGTATCATAGAATTTTAAAAGGTAGAAATATCCCCCCCCCTCCCACACACGCACATTATATATATATATATATATATATATATTGTTAAAAGATAAGGTCTAAAACTATCTACAGCGCTGTTTCATGCAATGCAATCATCAGGATGTGGTGGGTCTGTGCTGCCGGTGTTTTATAACTGCTTGTGTTGTCTGTCATCACGTGCTGTCTGTGTTTTTCGTGCGTTTCTGGTTCTTGTTCACTGATAGGAATTTCCACTTGTGCCTGCAGTTGTTAACCATTTCTATCCTAGTATTTAAAGTTGCCAGTTGTGGTTTGCATAGTATTATGTACTTTTCTGTTGAGCATAGGTTACATCTTTTTGAAATGTTGTTGTATGGTGCTGCTCTTTCTATGATTTTCCAGGATATATTGTAGTCTATCTTTTTCTCTTTGAGCTTCCAGATGTATTTACTCAATTCTGTTTGGTTTTTGTATCTTTCTTTGTTAAATGACTGTTTGTGGTTTGCATATCTAGTTTTAAATTGGTTTTCAGTGATACCTATATATGTTTCTTCTGCGTTCTCTGATGTTACAGTGGCTTGGTACACAATGCTGTTGTAGAGGCATTTGTTGCTCAGAGGGCACTGTTCTTTCTTGATACAGTTGCAGGATTTCCTTTCATCACCCTCGTTTTTCTCTGTGCTGCTTTTCATTTTGTTGGTTGAATCAATGATGTTTTTAAGGTTGGGCATACATGAGTATGATAATTTGATGCTGTTTTTGTTGAATATCTTGGATAATTTGTGCTCTTTTGGGAATGATGATGTTAGGATTCTAAAGAATTCTTTCCCTATATTTGTTTTCACTCGTCCGTCATATGGGGGGTTGTACCATATGATCTTTCTTTTCCTGTTCTTCTTGTGTCTGCTCATGTCATTATCTGGATCATATTGTAGTTTGTAGTTGTAGCCACTTTTGTGTAACGCTTCTTGGTATTCAGCTGCAGCGTTATTGAATGCTGTTTCGTTGCATGACAGGTTGGATAATCTTTTATTTATGCCTCTGGTATTGTTTTTAGTATGGAAGGTGGATGGTTACTTTTGATATTTACATAGACAGGTGTATCATTTGGTTTTTTGTATGGTTTATATATGTGCTGGTTGAGGTCAAACGTTATATCTAAGTAGTTCACTATCTTTTTATTTGCTTCTATAGTGATTTTTAGATTTTGGTTTGGAAGATTTTACACAGTTCTTTTTTCTTATTTTCAATGTTTCTAGGGTTGTCGTTCAGCGCAGCGAGGCCGTCATCCCTGTACAGTCCGACTTGTTTTCCAAGTTTTTTTTGAATGTTAGATAGTATGAATAGTCCGACAAGTTCGCAAGTTTCGGCACCATCATACGATCCCATTGTGACATCAAAAGTTGAATTCTTGTTTGCGCTCTTGTCTATATATATATATATATATATATATATATATATATATATATATATATTATATATATATATTATATATATATTATATATATATATATATATATATATATATATATATATATATATATATATATGAGGCTGTGACAAAAGGTGAAATGCGAAGAAGACTTTTTCTGTTTGCCGAAATAGATCAGTGTGTGCTACGATCACGTATTTTGGGGGGTTTACTATGCATCATGTACTTAAAGAGATACATATAACAAAATTAGCGCTGAGAAACAAAGAAATATCCAATTTAATTCATGAAAATGAGCTGAGTAAAGTACAGTTATACTCAAAAGTTTATGTAACATGTCATGAGATATGTACCGGCAGCCTATTTAAAAAAAAGTGTCATAGGCAGTGTGCATAAAAATACAATTGTTTGATAGATCTTTTTAATCCAAACAAAACACAAAAAGAATTATATTTCTATGTCAATTGGTACAGAAGTTATGGCCTTTTAATGAACGGCAAAAATGTTTTTAGACCCGTTTTGGGCAAATTAAATACAGCAGCTAGTTTGGACCTATATTACACAAAAGTTTACAAGATAGAAGTCTGAAAGTGATAGAGCTAAGTTAACTTATCATATAGTATAGGCCTATTTTTTTCAGGTAGTTTGATGGCATAATTTGGAAACTATAATCTCCTAAAAATCGCTGATCACATCAAAAACACCAATGGCAGAAAGGCAAAAATCTTCAAAAAGTGATAACTCCTTTATTTTTCGAGATATTTTGATGCAATAAAGTGCTTCTTTCTCAGCAAATCAAAAGCTACAAAACAGGCTTGACTATGTAAGTATGTTTGAAGACATGCCATAAATCCCCCCCCACCCCCCTCCCGACCCCCCACCTCCTGATTCCCCCACCCCCACCCCCCTTCCTCCTGTCACCATAACTATAAGCTTTTGACTTTTTGTACTATTAGTATCTCCAGTACTTGTTAGAACAGGAAAAACGTTGTGATAGAATGCACATCATTTCATGCCACCACTGACAGTGAGCTTGTTAATCAAAACTGTATCTGTGTATCGTCGCTTTAGGTGTGTTGAGTGTCACTTAAAAAAATGCACATGTGACATGTTTTAGCATGAGTGTTGGTAAGGCTGTTTAAATGTTAAAAGCAAGAATGTACTGAGCAAAATAGTGAACTCAATGTTTGTAGCAAAATATTAATAACAGTGGGAATGAAACAAGGTCTGAATGTGCTGTATGAGTGAAATGAAACTTAGAAAGGCACGTGTAGGTAATCTTAAATGATAGCAGTCATTAAAGTGATAGCAGTAAATTAAACCTCTACCATCTGGAAGATGCTACTGCACTGCCAAATTTATAAGTTTTAGAAATAAAATATATTCACATGTCAGTTTTTATGTTTAAGTGAATGCATAAATTTATGTGTGTGCATGTCACTATGTGTGTGCATATTTAGGCAAAGCTTTGTGTTAGCTTTTTGTTCATGGTGTTAAATCATTTATGTATATTGTATATATGGGTGAGATGAACTAGAATATTTTGTGCATGTACATGTATTTAAATGCTTTTTTTTAAGCATGCTTTCCAACCAACCAACCAACCAACCACTGAATCAACCAAACAAATTAACAAACCTACCTGTTTGAAATTGGCCGCACCAGATGGAGTCCCTTCTGTCCAAGAATGGCTTGAATTTCCCTGAACAGAGCACAAGCCCTAGGCGACTCTTCAATATCGTAGTAAATGTCACTGGCAATGTCCTGTAGTGGCAAAAATTCTTGGTCCAAGATTGTGCAGAAGCGAGATGCTGCATTGTGGACAATATGGAGTGTATCACCACCAATGTCCAGTAAGTGTTCATTTGTAGCTCTAGCAAGTGTTTCCACACCTCCTTTGCATCCTCTCATGGTGCTGCAGTTATCAAACAAACTTGAAACCACTTGAGACCAATGTAAATTTCTTTTTTCAAGAATATTAGAAATGGCAGTAAAAATGTTAGAAGCTGTAGCAATGTTCACGACCCTTGAACCAAGATGCTCCACAAGAACTTTCCCCACATCACTGTCGAAGTACTGAGCAAGTACATTCACTATTTTGTTTTTGGCTGCGTTTGTTGCCTCGTCAACATTCAGAGAGAACACAGTGTTTTCAAGCTTGCCATTCACCTCTCTCTTCATAGCTTCAGCTACACCAAAGGTAGTTGTGTATGTAGCAGTCGCGCGACTCATTTCAAGAGAAGACAATGTTCTTTTGTCACTAATTCTTCGGCACAAGTCGATAAGATGAGGTGACATCGAAAACGGTAGGCAATGTTCCGCCAGGAAGGCACAAAGCACAGCTTTGGCTTCAGCCACACAATCAGAAGTGCTGCCAACAGCGTCGTCGATCGTCGAATTTGTTCTTTGCACTGTAATTTTGGAACGATGGTTTTCATCCCTTGAATGTTTAAGTAAAGCTTTCTTCCCTGACGAACCGTAGACGAGTGTTTTTTGGCAAATGGTACAGAAACACTTGCCTGCAATCGCCAGTTTCTTGCACCACGTACCATGCCGAATGCCGTCACAGCTCGTTTGATCTAACCACGACCACTTCCATTTGTTTGTGACACTTTTTTCTAAACAATGGGTATCCTCCTTATCACCAAGAAACGTGAGAGCGTGCGCCATTTTCAAAAGTAATTTTGTTCTCAAGCCTCGCTTTCGTAACTGAGCACACTTCGGAACCAAATGAGAATTTGTACAAACTGGAATAAGTTTGCCGATCATTTTCGAAGCGGAAAACCAGATGGGTTTTTTTTCCAGGCCTGATTTCAGGCCTGAGCCAGACAAGTTTCATTTTCGAAGCCGGAAAACCTGATGTATTTTTTTTCCCAGGCCGGATTTCAGGCCTGAGCCGGAAAAGTAGCACCCCTACATATGCGACTCATATGCATGCGCACAAACAACATACTTTCCTCTTACCTTATCAATGGTCTTCTTTCGATTCTCAGCAGTGAAAGGAGGCTGAAAAAAACAACAACAAACATCAGATCATACACAGAAAAATCAACACAAAACAGACAGAGAGGGAAGAAGGACAGACAGAGTGAAACAGAACTGAGCACGATATCAATATCAACTTTAGCCAAATACAAAGCGTGTGATTAGGAGAAGAAGAGAGGATTATACCAGCCAACCCCAGAACAAACTTTTGAGTACTGTTTTTTACAATGGGTTAGGACTCAAAAACAAACATTTCTTTAGAAATCCCACGTTTAATTTCTTTCATTTTGTTCTATATTTCCAAGAATGTATTTCTTAATTCTGATGTAACGTGAGTGGCTTTTCATGCAGAAGACAGTGGTTCATCTCTGATCAAGATAAACTTTTTATCTTCCATGATGATTTGTTCATTAAAGATTTGTAAAGCTCAAAGCAAACCATGAAAAAAACCAACTCCTTGCAGTCTCCAGAAACCAGAAATCAAGTTCACTTAACATGCCTAAGACACAAAAGATATATAATCCAGCGAGAGTATATCATTTGATTATCACTCAACAACTGAACTGTAAAAACAAAAATTTGCATACACAATGTCACATACAAATCCTGACTGTACTGACTGATGATGACCAAATCAAGTCACAAGCACAATGTTAGTACTAGTAATTCGGCGACTCTCAAATAGTATAGTTAAAACTTGACATTATTGAATGTTCTGTTTGATACAGGCTCTTTTCCATCCACATTAAAAATCTTTTCATTTCTTAGTATGACACTGTGAACTTTGAATATCATGACATCAAAGTAAAACTTATGGAATGGTAATTTTCCTTATAGCCCAGCCCGCCGGTCTGACGATCTATGATAAACTCAATGCTGAGCCTGTTTTTGTTCTTTTGTGATTTGTTAACAGTCAGAATTAAACTAAGGCATTTTTGGCACATGAAGTTCATTGGAAGACACAGGAATAATAATAAT
>CM031619.1:38139873-38142373 GCA_018398815.1 Conus ventricosus | reverse complement strand
ATGTGACTGACAATGGCACTTTTATTCCTGCTGGCAGGGAACATGATTCTCTGCACAAGATCCACCCTGTCTACACCCATCTTTGTGATAAATTCAAGGCTCTCTACAGCCCGAAGACGATGTGTGTCTGGATGAAGCCATGTGTGCATGGCATGGCAAAACAAAATTCAGGGGTTATATGAAAGATAAACCAATCAAGTAAAGAATAAAACTTTATGAACAATATGAGTCCGACAGAATATTTGTTGCAGAACCTGATATAAGTCAGCGCCAGAAGATGCGGTGATGCAGATCACAGAGCCTCTCCTGAATGTCAGCAGATCAATGCATGCTGACAATTATCACGCCCTCCCTGAACTGGCTGAAAAGCTTGTGCAACACAAGACACAATCTGCGGCCCAACAGGAAGAAGACGCTTCCACGGCTGAAAATGCATTCTCTGCCACTGAATGGTCAAGTCCAGGCTTTCCGGCAAGGTGCGTATATTTGCTACATTATTATCCAATTATTGTTCATGTTTTATTTTTAAATATCTCTCAAACACATGTATGTGTACCCATAATCACACACACACACACGAACACATACACACTTGTGAAAATAATGATAATGATAATCATGGACTATTATCATATTTTCAGGATGGGCAAGTAAAATAAAAAAAAGAATCATTTTTTCGATAGATAATGATTTATTGTGCTGTTGTGTCAGGTGCTACAGCTGTTCTGCTGTGAATGGATAGGGAGCCGGTACATATCACCACCAAGGTCGACCCCCACATTATGACAGATGAGATCACATGTTGTTGGCAGTTCAGGAAACCCCTGGCTGTCTTGGACTACATTCAGAACACGCTGGAGCGGACAAAAATGACTAGGTGATGTCATCCCACTAAAGCGCAAGACCATGAAGACATGGGAAAAGCTTTTCTTCCACCTCTTCACCCGCAACCCCATCCTGTAGTCCATTTTATATCATATGTATGAAATGCCATGGCAAGACCAGAAGTTTCAGATCCCCTAGCCAGCCCCACAACACAACACTACAAAGTCAAAACTGCCCTGCAGCATAGGCAGGGCCCCCTTCCAGCATCATCAGCTCCTCCTGTCTCTTCAGCCGGGCAGCTCAAAGAGTTGTTGGCCTTCTCTCTCTGGAACTTGAGGCTGTTCCTCTCCCTCTTCTGCTGCCTGCTTGCTCCTAGCCTCTTCATGTGAGCTCCTCTGTGAAAGCCAAAGAAGCTGGCAGTGTCCTGAGCAGCACTAGCGCCAAAGCTGAATTCACTGTTGGCTGTGTAGACAGCAAACATCACACGCCGGCATGAAACAAACTTATCCTTCATACAAGGCCAGATGAGGCTTTGAAAGCACTCACTGGAATTTTGAGTCTTGCCAGCAACACATCTGTTTAGGAGCTGAGTGTCTGTCAGCCTCTCACAGATAGCCTCCAGATGTTGGCGCAGCTTTTTGTAGTTGAGAAGGGTGTGGATGAGCTTCTCATGGGGACTGGGAACCTGATGTTAAGCCACAGCAGCCCGATAAAAATACCACGAGTCGACACCCACAGGGCTTTCAGTAGAGTAACAATGTCGAAGAGAAGCCTTGATAGCCTTCTTCATTTCTTCAGCACAGCTACTCTTACGGATGGCACGATTGTAGTAGATGGTCAGCTTCCGTATGGCATTCTGTGTTAGATTACCACAGCCACGACGTCCAAGGGTGATACCTTTCTTCCAACAATCCACCACTAGATCTTGCAAAGCTGAACCAAGCCACTTGCTGACGTGACTGAAGCACTCTTCTTTCTTAATCTCCATCTCATCACCATCAGGCTTGATGGCTGTCAGCTCATTGTATGTCTTGGCATCACCATCAGGCTTGATGGCTGTCAGCTCATTGTATGTCTTGGCATCACCATGAGGCTTGATGGCTGTCAGCTCATTGTAGGTCTTGGCATCACCATCAGGCTTGATGGCTGTCAGCTCATTGTAGGTCTTGGCATCACCGTAAGGCGTGATGGCTGTCAGCTCATTGTAGGTCTTGGCATCACCATCAGGCTTGATGGCTGTCAGCTCATTGTAGGTCTTGGCATCACCGTAAGGCTTGATGGCTGCCAGCTCATTGTAGGTCTTGGCATCACCATAAGTCTTGACATCACCATGATGTGTCTTGGCGTGATGGCTGTCTTGGCATCACCATGAGGCTTGATGGCTGTCAGCTCATTGTAGGTCTTGGCATCACCATGAGGCTTGATGGCTGTCAGCTCATTGTTGGTCTTGGCGTGATGGCTGTCAGCTCATTGTAGGTCTTGGCATCACCATAAGGCTTGATGGCTGTCAGCTCATTGTAGGTCTTGGCATCACCATCAGGCTTGATGGCTGTCAGCTCACTGTAGGTCTTGGCATCACCGTAAGGCTTGATGGCTGTCAGCTCATTGTAGGTCTTGGCATCACCATAAGGCTTGATGGCTGTCAGCTCATTGTGGGTCTTGGCATCACTGAAAG
>CM031619.1:38032373-38137373 GCA_018398815.1 Conus ventricosus | reverse complement strand
GACAAAAAATATAGCTCACCTGTAAAATTATTGTCACATGTATCCAGATGTTGAACAACCCATGCAGGATACTCCATTGGGTTCTCTGCATACAGTTTCTTCCCCATGGATTCACACACTTCACAGCAGGTGCATATAACATGAGCATCAAGACAACCCTGTTAGAAGGTCCACCACACAACCTACTCCAAATGAGAACTGTATCCTCTGGTTAGCCAAGTGCCATCAAAACTAACACTGATATCAAGCATATCATCTGGGCCAAGGGGGGCGCCAGTATGTTGTGCATGGACTTGCCTTACTCGCTCTGCTGTGTGTGCAAGCTGTCTTTCAAAGTCCTCTAATTTATTGTAGACTTTGTCTGCTTTCTTATGAAAAGTTTTGTGATGCAATCCTTGGAGATCTCAGCTTTCACAAAATTTGTTGAAACTTGTTGCTTCCAAACCACACAAATGCAGAACACACAGCTTGCCTGTTGACAGTATAATCTTTCATCTCTCCACCACCTCTCTCTGCTAAAAAATCTTCTGTGCCCTCTACAGCTTGTTCACAGGTAGAACAGTACACATATCCGTGCACAGCTAACCCACATGGTTTCTTCCTATCAGTTCTGAAACACAACTTTTCATTTTTTGCACTGGGAGCAACTCAGTTCTTTTACAAATCTGTCCACACAACTGAAGTCTACAATCCCTCTCTTCGACAATGTGCTCTCTTGACACAGTCACCAGAGGCTGATGCAGAGGCACTTTCCAGATTTCTGACAGTTTCACATGACTCTGTTATATTTTATCGAATTTAATTCTTTTGCTTAGTAAAGAAACTGTCAAGTAGCTATTTTTCATACTTGACTGTTTTTTTCCAGTGATTTATGATGAAAATGGGCCTTTTTTCAACAACAGAGAAAATTTCACTTGTATGCCTGTGTAACTACCTTGAGTTTCACAAAATATAAAAAACAACCTCTTCTTCATCCGGCTACAAAAAGAGTATTGAAACTTTGCACTGATCCTGTTCAATCACACAGCAAACATGTGTCCAAATTTCAAGTATTTTTGTTGTGGTATAATTCTTTAATGAGTTTTAGAAAAATATATGCAAATGCTTAGTATACAGTGGAATGGTGAATTTCCTCTTGGCCAGTAGGCAGCGAGTTAAAGAGGAGAAAAATAACAAAAAGACCTCAATATTACAAACACCGGAGAAGAGAAAAATGGATTTGCACATTTCACAATTGTTTTGAATACTATAGCAGATCTAAAGTTATATACCACAATTAATCATCAGAAACCAGCGGAACGTATGACAGAGAAGTCATCATAATTTGAATTTTGATAGGCATTATGTTTTTCAGTTTTACATCGAATATTCAGTTTCTTTAAAAATACTGTTGTTTGAGGAAGGCAGCCTTGCAGTTGACATGTATATATGTAGTGCTTTGCTAACAATATAATGAAACAGAAAACTTGAGTCAGTAATGATTGTCTTGTCAAATCCCAGCAAAACCAAAGGCTCTGACAATCGCATGTTTTCGGCATTTGCACATTTCTTTTGCATTATATTGTGAAAACGTCCCAAAATGTTGTATGTGTGCACACCTCCAAAACATGTGGTCAATACTGTCTTTGTGTGTACCACAAAGCTACATCTGTCACTGTCACCAACTCCCATTTCCTTTAAAACCCATTCTGACTCAGACAGTCTTGAGGCAACTTCCTATGGAATCTTACTGGGAGGGAAGTAACTCTGCACATGATTTTCACATATTTTACAAAGAAATTTATTATTTTTAAGTTTTCAATCATCTTAAATCAGACAATTAATGAAAAAATCCAGCAACCCTTACTTTATGAAAATAACAACAGTCCAAAGTGGTAATTTGAAACAAAACGTACAACAAAAAAAGTTCAGATTTTCTTTTTATTTCAATTTCTCTGCACTGACCACTGTTCTATTAGCATTAAATAAACACATTTTCACGCTTATTATTGATCAAAAACATGGTATCAACACTGCATAATCATGTAACTGTAGATGTGTTTGCGTTTTTTTCCCTTCATATGTTTTGTGCCAGCTAAACAAGAAAAAATAAAAATGGGCTTTTGGTCCAAAGGCAGGTACCATGGAAAGATGTTAGCAAGAAAAAACAAAACAAACGAAACGAAACAGAAAGAAACTCTACAGTTTTCCACTGCTGTTTGTTTAGTGGGAATGTTACTGTGAGTGTGCCTGCACTTTTTGACTTAGTTGCTAATGAAACTGCACAAGACAGGTTCTGTTACACAAATATACTTTGCATACCAGGCACCCGAACACTCTTGACGCTGTGACCCTTGTCAGTATGCACTTTCGTTTTCTGACACGCAAAGCAATTCTTCTTGGTCCCAAGGATCCTTTAACCCTCTTGCATTCGCATTTTCCAGCCTAGAACTGCTCCTAGTATTCGTATTGTTTTGAGAAATTTAAGCTAAAACTCACCTACTGCCTTTGAAGGGCTGTAGTGGACAAAGTTTCCACTGCAGCGCTGTCAAATTTAGTATGCAAAATTCTAATACATCATATTTCATAATGCAGAGATGTCACATGTTTGGGATGCATGTGGGTGTCATTGTCACCCTGTTTGTCACAAAACAATGGGACATCAAGACATCAAACGTTGACAATGTTACTATAATACACCAGACAGACAATAACATTGTCGGCATGCATTTGTTAGTATAAATCATCAAAGGGTGTCCTACCTCAACTTGTAAACAGCAGTCCTGGTTCAGTAAATCCAGTTTGGGGTGTTACTAAGTGTCACATGATTGTCACATACTCAAACATGGGGCCAGGTAACTTTACGGGTTTTTTTTTCGTCCTAAAAGGTGTGTTTGTCACTACTTAACGACTTTTAACACCGGAATATACACAGTCACAGAAAGAAGTAAAATCCATTCTTTACACTCTAATGTGGTGTCTGGTCACACACGGCAGGAGGGTGTCACCACTGTCACATGTCACCAATATGGTAAACACTACTCTTGATCCATGGTTTCTACCATGTTTGCTGCATGGCAGAAACCGTGTTTTCGACATCACCCCACTGATCCGTGGCTCGCTAAACCGAAGATAAGTCGACCAGTAGCACCAGAGTCTTGGCTGACGTTTGATCCCCATCATGACGAGCACAGTTACGTATGCGCGCATCTCCGCAGGTGTCGTATCCTGCCAAAGTAGGTCAGGTTGTCCCCACTTTGCCATCTGCTGCCTGGCGTACAGGTTCGTCTGGTCAGCAGCTGCAGTAAAAAACAACTGCAGCAGGAAGAGAAAAAATAACCCAGAGGTGTATCTGTGTCTGGCAAATCATGATTTGGCCCAGTCTCTTCCTCAAAAGGCTGAACCACAGGTGCGGAAGTCGCCGGTCGCCACGTGTTCACAAACGCAAACAAAGGCGCATCATCATCTTCATCACTTTCTTCGCCTTCTTCTCCCTCTTCTTCCTCTCAAACATCCACATCACTTTCATTTAACTCCTCTCTTTCATATCTTTCTACTTCTTGTAATATATCATCCAACTCCTCTTTCGTATAATCCAAAAAATCGCCGTCAGTAGAAGCGCTAGCAGACGCCATTTCAGAAACAAGGCGATGCCGTCTGCAGCAATGGAATGCGGTCAGTTCACGACCCTAGTCTTTGTGATTGAATTGCTTCCCACACCCCATACTACTGCTAAGATTTCATTGGACCCTCTCAGGGATGCACGTTTATTTTTGGCCAGCCCTGACTTAAAACAAGGTCGCAGTGTGTGAGGGAAAGTAACGCGGCACGTACGGCCGGTTGCGGCCGGAACGAACAGCAGGGGAGACAAACACAGCGGCCGGATACGGGCGAAACGAATGCAAGAGGGTTAAACCGTTCAAAATCACTTTCTTCGTCATCTGTGTGTCCCATGACGCTATACCACCACTCCATGCTGCTCTGGGCAGCCATTTTCAATTGCTCTCTGGCTAAAATTTTCACAACTTTCAAAAATTCTGTGTACATAAACTACTGAAGCGAATGATGCACTGTAAATTGCAAATGGCAGCTTGAAAACTGAAGTCTTGCGTGAAATCTCGCTCATTTGCATAAAAGCAATGGTTTATGGGATAGTAAACCTGGAAATGGGGAACCCGAATCCGGTTTCAGCGGGTTCTACCAGGTCTTCCAGGATTCTCAAAGCGAACACGCTGTGGGTTGCGGCGGGTCTTCCAAGTGGGATTGGGTTAATATAGCATTTGTCCCAAGATATCTATGTAATATTTTCAACTGCAACTTCTGTTTCTTTTTAATACCGGTATATATATCAGAAACATAAGGCCTTTCATCGTATGATAGCTCATCTTACATGCTAAGACTGCTCTGTGATATCTGGAAAGCCACGGAAGTCCATTGCAATGCACTACAAGTAAACACATTTTCCTCTAACCAGAACTTCCCATGGTTTTAGTTTTAAAGGGCAACAAAACAGATATTGATGAAAATGTTCCACTGCAGCAGAATTTACCCGCCACTGTGTGAAGGTTTGTTTACTTGTGTTTTTTAGTACTGTGCACACAACTACCAAGCACTGCAATGCTTGTAAATCATAGCAAAAGATTAGGTGAACAACATGAACACTATACTACTACTGTGACTGTGAAGAACTTTTAGCACGTGTGACTGTGAAGAACTTCTACTGTGACTGTAAAGAACTTCTAGCACAGTTGGGTTGGAATAGCTCAGTTGGTAGAGCACGGACTCGTAATCTTGGTGATCCTGGGGTTGTGGGTTCGAATCCACCGGGCAGTTTTGGTACAGGGGGGGGGGGGGGGGGGGGGGGGGGTTTCCCTCAAAGTTAACATTCATTCTGACTCCATTTCCCATACAGTCCTTTGAATGAAATTATAAATCGAGATTCCATGTGCGAACGCACACTTAACATCTTGAACATATGTAAATCCGATCACCAACTTTTGGAAGAGAAGGCCAGTTCGGCAGTTGGTATGGATGACACGTTACACACAGCATGCACCCTGCGTAAGAAATGGAAAGAATGAAGGAAGTAAGGAAACTGAGTGAACGATATTGAATGATATGGTGGAATGCAGCCTAAGCCCTTTTTTTTCTTTTTTTTTTTGCTGTCCCAACCTCTGCGCCACCTCAGAGGCAGTGCGCCCACGCCGTTCATACCGACACCCCGTCCACAGCCACAGCCCGGTCGGGCCCACCGCAGCCCCGGCACCGGCAATCCACAGGAAGCAGTCAATGTCAAGTCGTCAAGAGGCAACCCACCGGAGGAGACACTGCACTGCTGCCGAGTCACTTCGGTGGTGTTCAGTGGCGCCTGTTCTGATCTAACATATGCAGGACACCACCTACTAAGCCCCCTACTGACGACAATAATTGCTTAGTCGCGGAGCCGGCATGAGTGAGCTCTCCTTCCGGAGGGCGCCACCACGTCCGTCCAACGACAGCCCCCATGGACTCGCCGATACCGGTGACCCCGACGGGACCAAACCAAGGCCACAGACGTGGAGTGGACATCGAAATTGAGGTCACCATGAGTCTGCAGGGCATGAAGGGCCGCAGAATTTGAGACTTTTTTATGCTGATCGATGAGGATCAGGATGATTAAGATGATGCTACAGATTTCCATTTCGGTCTGATACTACATGACAGGGCTGTACTCTACGTTTCCTTTCATAATATATCCTGGTGTCAACCAGGCCCGAGAAATACAGGCGCCTGCAGTGTTGGTCAGGAAATTTGAACAACACTCTCAGAAATGCATCCATTAAGTGGATGAACTCGACTGTGTGGTCCCAGTCTTCCCAACTGAGTCTGCAGCAAACTCAACTCTGGGTAGGAGCCGGTTGGGCAGAAAAACCCACATGACTCTGATGGAATTCGAACCTACAACCTCCCAGCCAGGAGTCCACAACGCTAACCACTTCGCCATGGCGGCTGGTGTCAGGTGCCTATCTAGATAGCTTTCATCAATTCTGATTTCCTGACTGTGGCATATTATTGCTGTGCTTGACACCTGACCCTGCTACTCTCCTCCCCACCCCATCCCAATCTCTTCCTCTCTCTCTCTCTCTCTCTGTCTCATCCAGGGTTCCCACTTCCTCACAGGAAAAAAAATCAAGGGTTTTTCAAGGGTTTCTAAAGGGGATATTTTAATTTTTAAGGGGCAAATTTAGCCGTACAGTTGGAAAAAAAAGAGTGAATAATTACCTTACACATGTAATCCAGCCATGATGATAAGGTGATTATACTTCTGTAGTCTTTTCCACGCTCAATATCATATACATGTACAAAAAATAAAAAATGAAGTCCTTACACAGAAATTGAGAAATAAGAAAAAGAAAACTTTCGATCTGCTTTCCGGACCAGTATCTGACATGAGATGTCCAGCTGCTCCTGTTTCAAGACCTTATTCAATGATTCATCAAAAAACATGACATATTCATTAATTCTCTACAGGCAGCTGCAGCCGAGGCCCCCTCTCTGGCACATTTCAGGAGGGAGCTCAGCAAACTTTACTTTTAAAATACAGCCACTGTATGTGTTGTCGTGTGGAAGTGTGTGTGAATGGTTGCGGGTCTGGACTAGCCTGCTTGTTCTGGGGCAGGATAGGGAGCGGGGTAATCCCTCTTGAAAAGGTGAACATGGGTAGCCTTCCTGCAGCTCCACACTCAACTGTTTTTTTGTTTTGTTTTGTTTGGTTTGGTTTTGGTTTGTTGTGTGTGTGTGTGTGTGTGTGTGTGTGTGTGTGTGTGTGTGTGTGTGTGTGTGTGTGTGTGCGTATCTGTGTGTGTGTGTGTGTGTGTGTCTCTGTGTGTGTTGTCTCTGTGTGAGTGTGTGTGTGTGTGTGTGTATATCTTTCTCTGTGTGTGTGTCTGTGTGCGTGTGTGTCTGTGTGTGTGTCTCTCTCTCTCTCTGTCTCTGTGGGTGTGTGTGTCTCTCTCTCTCTGTCTCTTTCTGTGTGTGTGTGTGTCTCTCTCTCTGTCTGTGTGTGTGTGTCTCTCTCTCTGTCTCTGTGTGTGTGGCGTGTGTCTCTCTCTCTGTATGTGTGTGTGCATCTGTGTGTGTGTGTGTGTGTGTGTGTGTGTGTGTGTGTGTGTGTGTGTGTGTGTGTGTATGTCTCTCTGTGTATGTCTCTCTGTGTATGTGTGTGTGCCTGTCTGTGTGTGTGTGTGTGTCCTCTCTCTCTCTGTGTCTCTGTGTGTGTGTGTGTGTCTGTGTGTGTGTGCGTGTCTGTGTGTGTGTCTGTGTGTGTGTCTCTGTCTGTGTGTGTGTGTGTGTGGTGTGTGTGTGGTGTGTGTGTGTGTGTGTGTGTGTGTGTGTGTGTGTGTGTGTAGGCTAGCTCGTAGGTAAGTTAGGGGGGTAGGGGTGTGGTATGAATGCTGTCTTTTAAACAATAAAGTAGGATTTTTTTTTTTTTTACAAATGCGCACACACGAATCGCTTAAAGTCTATGGAGAGACGTGACGATTGATTTGAAGATTCAGTCTGTTATTTCACTCTTTTTTTCAGTTCTGACAGAAAAAGGGAGCAATGCCAAAAGTTGCAAGATATCTATTTTTGGTTTCCTCACACCGATAGTTCGTCGCAATCGAGTAATATGGAAACATAGAGCTCTGCAAACAGTTTCGTGTTGTCTTCAGCAGATCGGAAACTGTGATGATTGTTGATGGCATGAATCGTCCACAACACTTCAGCTTTCAACACATCTGTCCCACTTGCTGTTATTGTGAATTGGCTGACGATTCTTAAAGAGGAAAGGGTCTGACCTGATGTTGATTAATTTGATGATTGCCGAACGAAGTCCGTAAGATTAACTACCAGCCTACTCGCTTTTCCCAATTCCACGTATTTCCTCTTTCCGTGACTTGCAACCGCCGATTCGCCCATTGCCTGAACATCAACAGTCTTTTTGCACACTTTACAGAAAAACGCATGTTTGTTGTCTCTGCATTCAGTGATCCAGCTTCGATATTCTTCCTTCTGTAACCACAACGGATCAAATGCGCAATTTCCCTTAGGCATGATGGCAGACGCAACAGTTGGAATTCACCGAAGATGAGGGAGCATGGCGCTCTTTGTAGGAAGTCGAACTGCGCATGCGCAAACGATAACCAACTATCGAATTGCTTCCCTTTGCTTGAAAAGCAGACGACACACAAAACGATTCGAGAGGCGAAAATCGATGTCCGAAGTCTTGTTCGCGTTTGTTCTCCGATTCGTCTTCAAATGTTTACGGTCAGTTTCGGTCCGAAAACGATTTTTAAGGGGATTTCAAGGGATGGTAGGGATATCTGCAGTTTTCAAGGGTTTTCAAGGGCCTTTTTGACCCAGTTGTTTTTTAAGGGGTTTCAAGGGTCTTCAAGGGGCGTACGAACCCTGCGTGACTCTCTATGGATAAAAAACTAACCATATGAAAACAGATAGCAATCTGGACATTTTGGGAGCTGTAAGAATTGCAGTCAATGTATTTGGATTCCCCTAATACAAATCCACTGTTTACACTAATGGTGGAAAGCTGAGGAGTTACCTCAAGCAACTGCAAGAATCATGGGGCCTGTTCCAAATTTGTTATGACAACAGGGCAAGGGCATCCTTGACATCATGTCTAAGTCCCCCAACCTTCCACCCGATCTTCTCACCAGATTTGCACAAGTCTCAAGAATGGCTTTCTGGGCTTTTCAAAAGAAGAATTTGGGCCTAAAGTGGGAAAAATATCTGGCCTGATGCATAGCTGTCTGGTCTTCTATCAGATTTAAAGATTGACTGTCACATAAACTCACACAAAACACACAAAATAAAAGCACAAAATTACATCTTTCTCACAACTTTGGTCTGTATCCCATGGTGTTAGGTAGTATGTAATCACACAGTCTTGAAAACTTTGATTATGAGAAAGAGCAAACCCAGAGAACAAATCCCACAATGCAGAAGCTTACATATATTCAATGGTGCCACAGAAAGTGTGCGTCACTCTGCTTCCAGTGATGGCCTCCTTGCATAACCCAAAGTCAGTCAGCTTCACATGACCTGTGCACAGAAAGACACTTCATCCACCATCTGCCCAAAGTCAGTGAGCTTCACATCACCTGTCCACAGAAAGACACTTCATCCACCACCTGTCCAAAGTCAGTCAGCTTCACATGACCTGCGCACAGAAAGACACTTCATCCACCACCTGTCCAAAGTCAGTCAGCTTCACATGACCTGCGCACAGAAAGACACTTCATCCACCACCTGTCCAAAGTCAGTCAGCTTCACATCACTTGTCCACAGAAAGACACTTCATCCACCACCTGTCCAAAGGTAGTCAACTTCACATCAACTTCTCAAGATTATATACTTAACACACCACCTGCACAAAGGCAGATGACCAGTGTACATAGAATGTTACAAATGATCTCTTTGGAAAAACTTTACCTTTCTACATGTTCCTCAAAATTATTCACAGGATTGGATCAAATTAATCAAAGCAAGATGTTCTTATGTTGAAGTAATTCTTCAGTTTTGTTTACACAGCACTATCATGTACCTCACTAAACTATTGTGGTCTTCTGCAGAGATTAGTGGTTCTCTTATTTTGGTTGCACGCAAATATGCCACTGAAGAAACTACATGAGCAGTACAAGTGCAGTTACTGTTGGTTAACTAATATAAGAAGACAAAATACAAATGAGCAACCAGCCGCCGTGGCGAAGTGGTTAGCGTCGAGGACTCCCGGCTGGGAGGTCGTGGGTTCGAATCCCATCAGAGTCATGTGGGTTTTTTCTGCCCCGACCGGCTCCTACCCAGAGTTGAGTTTGCTGCGGACTCAGTTGGGAAGACTGGGACCACACAGTCGAGTTTCATCCACTTAATGGATGCGTTTCTGAGAGTGTTGCTCAAATTTCCTGACCAACACTGCAGGTGCCTGTATCTCTCAGGCCTGGTTGACGCCGGGATATACAGAGGTGATTCTAGGATTCCAAAAAAGGGGGCCCAAGGGCCCCCTCAGTGTAAAAAAGGGGGCCCCCCAGGGGGCCTAAATTTCCACCTACAGAGAGTTTTGTTGCTGCTTCACAGCCCTGAGTCTGGAGCAATCCCATAAGGCTTGAATATTTCTTTATGGGAAGATCTTCGGTTGCCATCCAGTGCAGCCACAACACTTTCATCTACACCTGTCAGGCTCTTCTGCACAGCCGTATGGGTTGCCTGGGCAAACGATTTCTGCATAGCCTCTCCTTGAAGTGAGTGTTGATGATCTGCTGCCTCTGCATGTCGCTCCAGAGTTGAAGTACGAAAGTTTGTACATCCATCGACAGTTGTGAATGTGTTGGATTTGGAGTGTTTCAAGCATAAACTACACTGCATGCCACGAGCGCTGGTGTCACTGACTTTGAGCCATGACCATTTCTTGAGCCACTTGTCTTGAAATTTTTTCTTTGTGACTGCAGTGTTTGTCTCCTCTGTGTCTGGCTTCGCTGTACTACTGTCCACAAGCGTCTCTGAAGCGGTCCCTGACTCAGTCTCAGGCATGTCGCTTGCAGACACAACACTGTCTGGTTTTGATGACGAAAATCCCGAACCACCATCATGATCACAGAAACTTGACACAGGCTCCGATTCCCGCTCGCATGACGAAACAGAACTAACCCGGTCCGACTGACAGTCTGATTGCGATCGCGTATCTACATCTCCACTGTCGGCACTGGCACTCGTTGAAGGATAACTAGGCGGCTGCTCAGTGACGGTCGAACACTCGCTTTGTACATCCAAAGAATCATCTGCCTCTCCTCCTCTCTTCGATTTCTTCGCCCCTCGGGTAAAAGAGAAATCCAACAACGTGCCTCGTTTCGCCATGATGGAACCTCAGGCAGAAACGCAGGGCTGCCGTACCACGAGCTGTGATTGGCTGAAAGCAAACTTTCCAACCAATCGCAGTTGACTATACAGACATGCGTTTACATTCAGTTCCTACTGCTCATGCGCACAAGGCTGACCTTGACATAGCTGATAGCTCAATGACAGCTTCGCTTGGTTCGCTCGGTAGATTACTAGGCCAAGCGGACGCGAGATTAAAAAGGCAAGGAGTGAAAAAAAAATTAGCGCAGTCACGACTGGCGAGCGCGGCATTTCTTGTTTGTGTGCGGAGCAGTGGCCGCGCTGGGCTTACGGTTTTGCGTCTTTCGATTTTTTTTAAGCGGTATTCCGCTAATTCCGCGCTCTAGAATCACCTCTGATATATTATGAAAGGAAGCGTAGAGTACAGCCCTGTCATGTAGTCTCAGACCGAAATGGAAATCCGTAGCATCATCTTAATCATCCTCATTCTCATCAATCAATCAGCATTAAAAAAAAAAAATGTCTCAAATTCTGTGGCCCTTCATGCCCTGCTCTCATGGTGACCTCAATTTCGATGTCCTCTCCACGTCTGTGGCCTTGGTTTGGTCCCGTCGGGTCACCGGTATCGCGAGTCCATGGGGGCTGTCGTTGGACGGACGTGGTGGCGCCCTCCGGAGGGAGAGCTCACTCACGCCGGCTCCGCGACTAAGCAATTATTGTCGTCAGTAGGGGGCTTAGTAGGTGGTGTCCTGCGTATGTTAGATCAGAACAGGCGCCACTGAACACCACCGAAGTGACTCGGCAGCAGTGCAGTGTCTCCTCGGTGGGTTGCCTCTTGACGGCTTGACACTGACTGCTCCCTGTGGACTGTCGGTGCCGGGGTACGGCGGGGCCGACCGGGCTGTGGCTGTGGGCGGGGTGTCAGAATGAGCGGCGTGGGTGCACTGCCTCTGAGGTGGCGCAGAGGTTGGGACAGCAAAAAAAAAAAAAAAATACAAATGAACACACAAAAAATGTGCAAATAAATGTTTACCTAATGCACAATATGAAACAGACCAATGAATTTTCAACAACAGTCTTCTTTGGAAACTGACAAAACAGTACTTCCAAAATTGCAGTCAGCATAAGAATGACATTGCAAGAAATATGATTTATCCAAAGACAAGCTCTTTCATACAAAATCAATATTCTTTTTAGTCAATGAATTAAACGAATTCGTTTTGGTTTTGCATTGTCTATCACATAAAGAAGGCATGCACCCACACACTGGCAATATTTGATACAAGCTAAACCCACATGTGACATGGGAATGCAAAGGGGTAAAAATCATTAGCATGTAAAAGAAGACTTAAAATTGAACACACACACACACACACACACACACACACACACACACACACACACACACATTTACAGCATATACACTCTTCCTCTCGCTGTCTCTCACTCGCTTCCACCATAATTATGTCGAATGACCACCATTAATACTGTTCATGTCATTTTCAGTGTGTGTGTGTGTGTGTGTGTGTTTGTGTTTGTGTGTATGTGTGTGTGTGTGTGAAAGTCAGGGCTCTCCACACAGTGTGTTTGTGTGTCATACACACAATGAAATGGCCGAATGTGTTTTAAAATTTCAAACTGATGGCAGAAACATGTAATAAAATGCTTGCCAGTATGTACCTCCACAAATCAAATCAACATCCAGTGCCTTCATTTTGACCAGCTTATGCCACCCTCCTAAAC
The DNA here is from genome assembly GCA_018398815.1 of Conus ventricosus. Lineage (NCBI taxonomy): Eukaryota > Metazoa > Mollusca > Gastropoda > Neogastropoda > Conidae > Conus > Conus ventricosus. The sequence continues at coordinate 38,124,779 of CM031619.1, read as the reverse complement.
AGATTGTAATAGACTGCATTTCATCATAAGTTTGTTTGTGTTGAACTGAATGCTTCTTAATGTATAATGCTTGTTTTAATGCACCTCCAACCTTTCTGAAATGGCTTCATTCTATTCATCACGGTGTCTATCATCACTTGCTTTGATCTTTCTTGGAGCATCTTCGTAATCAAAAGTTACCCAGTCATACATAATTTTCATAAATCTGAGTGTGGAGATCGTAACTAACGCACTTTTATTTGTCACATTTGATATCATATTAATTACAATTATGTCCTGTAACTTGCTTGTGTTGACTGAGCAACTTACTCATGCCAATGAGCCCATATGTAAACATTCATGTTACACTTGCCTCCAACGCCTACATTTGTGGACATCATGATAACAACTTTTGTTAAAACACATGCCTCCACTGTCCCAATATGTGGACATTGTTGCAAAAATGCTTCCCTACAAAATTTTCATAGGGGGAATTGTCAAAAAACTTTTGCTTTGCCTCATTGTTTCCAAAAGTTGAAACTAATTTTTAATAAATTTTGCCCCTTGTCCTTTTGTAAAAAAGGGTCATAACAATGCCCCCTTGTCCCATAGTAAAAAACTTCATAACAACACTTGCTCCCATTGTCCCCATAGTAAAACTGTCAAAACAAATTGCTCCCTTTCCCCCCCAAAATGAAAAAATGTAAAAACACTTGCTCCATTCCCCATAGTGAAAACTGTCATAAAAAACCTTCCCTCCTTTTCCCCCCAAAAGTGAAAACTGTCAAACAATGCTTGCCTCCTTTTTCATAAGTAAAAACTTCATAAAACATTTTTCCCCCAATTGTCCCCTACGGAAAACGTCTTTACAATTTTGCCCCCATTGTTTCTTAAGTGAAAACTTCATAACAATTTGCCCCTTTTCCCCCCTATAAAAATGCTAACAATGTTGCCCCCATTGTTTCTAAAAGTAAAAACTGCATAAAAAAACTTGCCCATTTTTTCCCCATAATGAAAACTGTCAAACAAGCTTGCCCCCTTTTTCTATAAGGAAAACTTCAAAAACCCTTTTTCCCTCCATTGTCCCCAAGTGAAACTGTCAAAACAAGTTGCCCCCATTGTTTCTATAAGTAAAAATATAAAAAAAATTTGCCCCCATTGCCCCCAAAAACGTGAAAACTGTCAAACAATGCTTGCCCCCCATTGTTTTTAAAAGTGAAAACTGTCATAAAACCCCCACATATTTCCCATTGTCCCCCCTACGTAAAAAACTGTCATAACAACTTGCCCCCTTGTTTCTATAAGTGAAACTTCATAACCACTTGCTCCCTTTGCCCCCTAAAAAAACGGGGAAAAAAAAACTGTCATAACATGCTTGCCCCATTGTTTCATAAGTGAAAACTGTCATAACAATCTTCCCTCCATTGTTTCAAAAGTGAAAACTGTCATAACAACATGCCCCCCATTGCCCATACGTGAAAACTGTCAAACAATGTTGCCTCTTTGTTTCAAAAAGTAAAAACTGTCAAACAATCTTGCCTCATTTTTTTTTAAAATGAAAACTGCAAAACAATGTTTTCCCCCATTTTTTTCTATCAGTGAAAACTACAAAAAACACTTGCTCCTTTGTCCCCATTCGTGAAAACTTATAACAATGCTTGCCTCCCATTGTTTCTATAAGTGAAAACTGTCATAACAATGCTTGCCCATTGTTTCATAAGTAAAAACACATAAAAACACTTGCCCCCTTTGTCCCCATTCGGAAAAATGTCATAAAAAAGCTTGCCTCCATTGTTTCTATAAGGAAAACGCATAACAACATTGCTCCCAAAAGCCCCCAACGTGAAAATCCCCAAACATTTTCCTCCATTGTTTTTTTAAAGTGAAAACTTTCATAACAACTTGCCCCCATTGTCCCCATACTAAAAAGTCATAACAATGCTGGCCTCCATTGTTTCTATAAAAAACTGTCATAACAAGCTTGCCCTTTTCAAAAGTGAAAAATCATAACAAACTTTGTCCCATTTCCCCATACGTGAAACGCATAACAATGCTTGCCTCCATTGTTTTATAAGTAAAAACTTCAAAAACAATGCTTCCCCAAAACCCCCATCCCTAAAAACGTCAAACATGTTGCCTCCTTTTTTCATAAGTGAAAACTTCAAAACAACTTGCCCCATTTTTTTCAAAATGAAAACTGTCAAAAAATGCTTCCCTCCATTGTTTCTAAAGTGAAAACTGTCATAACAATGCTTCCCTCCATTTTTCTACGTAAAAAACTGCAAACAATGCTTGCCTCCATTTTTTCTTAAGTGAAAACTTCTAAAAAAATGCTCCCATTGTCCCCATAGTGAAAACTGTCATAACAACTTGCCCCCAATTGTTTTTAAAAAGAAAAAACGTCATAACAACTTCCCCATTTTCCCCAAGTGAAAACTGTCATTACAATGCTTCCCTCCATTTTTTCTATAAGTGAAAACTTTCATAAAAACCTTGCCCCCCATTGTCCCCCAAAACTGAAAAACTGCCCCCCCAATAAAAAGCTTGCGCCCCCATTGTTTCTAAAGTGAAAATGTCATAAAACACTTTCCCATTGTCCCCTACGTGAAAACTGTCTTAACAATGCTTGCTTTCATTTTTTCTAAAAGTAAAAAACTGCATAACAACTTCCTCCATTTTTTTATAGTAAAACGTCATAAAAAATGCTTGCCCCATTTTTTTATGGGAAACATCATAAAAACACTTCCCCTTTTTTCCCCATTGTAAAACTGTCATAACAAGCTTGCCTCCATTTTTTCTAAAATAAAAAACTGTCATAACAATGTTTCCCTCCATTGTTTTCCAAAAAAATTTTTTAAATTTGAAAACTGTCAAAACAATGCTTCCCCCCTTGTTTCTATAAGTGAAAATGTCTAAAACACTTTGCCCCCAATGTCCCCTAGTAAAAACTGTCAAACAATGCTTCCTCCATTGTTTTAATTCAAAAAAAATTTTTTGAAAAAACTGTCATAACAATGCTTGCCTCCATTTTTTTCTATAATAAAAAACTGTCAAAAACAATCTTGCCCATTTTCCCCCATCGGAAAACTATCAAAAAAAACCTGCTCCCTTGCCCCTTTCGTGAAAACGTCATAACAAGCTTGCCCCATTTTTTTTATAAGTGAAAACTGTCAAAAAAACTTTTCCCCCATGCCCCCAAAATTTGTTTTTTTTATAAGTGAAAACTACATAAAACACTTCTCCCTTTGTCCCCATCCTAAAATGTCATAACAATGCTTCCTCCTTTGTTTTAAAGGAAACGTCATAAAAAACCTTGCTCCCTTTTTCCCCATAGGAAAACTGCAAACATGCTTGCCCCCATTTTTTCTATAAGTAAAACTCAAAAAAAATTTGCCCCATTTTTTCAAAATGAAAACGTCATAACAAGCTTGCCCCCATTGTTTCTATAAGTGAAAACTGTCAAAAAACAATGCTTGCCCCTTTTCCATAAAACGTAAAACTTTTTTTCTTTTAAAAAAAAAACCACTTGCTCCCATTGCCCCCTACGGAAACGTCATAACAAGCTCCTCAATTTTCTATAAGTGAAAACTGCATAACAACACTTTCCCCATGTCCCCAACTAAAAAACTGTCAAAACAATGCTTGCCTCCATTTTTCAAATGAAAACTTAAACAACTCCCCATGGTCCCCATCCTAAAAATGTCAAACAAGCTTGTCCATTTTTTTCAAAGTGAAAACTTCTAACAACCCTTGCCCCCTTTTTCCCCAAAAGTAAAACTGTCATAAGAGCTTGCCTCCTTGTTTCTAAATGAAAAACTGTAAACAATGCTTCCCTCCATTGTTCATAAGGGAAAAATGTCATAAAATGTTTGCCTCCATGTTTCTAAAAGTAAAAACTGCTCAACTTGCTCCCTTTCCCCAAAAAAAAACGTCATAACAATGCTTCCCTTCATTGTTTCAAAAAGTAAAAATTTATAACAATGTTTCCCCTTTTTTCAAAAAGTAAAAACTGTCTAAAAAGCTTGCCCCCCATTGTTTTATAGTAAAAACTTCATAAAACCATTCCCCTTGCCCCCAACGGAAAACTTCATAACAATGTTTGCCCCCATTGTTTCTAAAGTAAAAAAACTGTCCTAACAACTTGCCCCATTTTTTCAAAAGTAAAAAACTTCATAAAATTTTCCCCTTTTTTTCCCCATTGTAAAAACTGTCATAACAATGTTCCTCCATTGTTTCTAAAATGAAAACTGTCAAAAAAACTTTGCCCATGTCCCAAACGTGAAAACGTCAAAACAATGCTTCCCCATTGTTTCTAAAAGTAAAAACTATATAACAACACTTGCTCCATTTCCCATACTAAAAAGTCTAAAGCTTGCCCCCCTTTGTTTCATAGTGAAAACTTCAAACAATGCTTGCCCCTTTTCCCATTGTTTCCCTTCTTTTTAAGTGAAAATTTCAAAACAATGCTTGCCTCCTTTGTTTTATAAGTAAAAACGTCAAACAACACTTGCCCCCAAAATGCCCCCATCGTGAAAACTGTCAAAACAATGCTTGCTCCATTTTCAAAAGTGAAAACTTCATAAAAATGCTTGCCCCTTTCCCCCCCAAAAATTAAAACGTAAAAACCTTCTCCATTTTTCAAAAGGGAAAATGCTAACAAGCTTGCCCCCCTTTTTTCCCCAAAAGTGAAAACTGTCAAACATTTTTGCCTCCTTGTTCAAAAAGAAAACGTCATAAAATGTTGCCTCCTTTGTTTCTATAAGTGAAAACTTCATAAAAATTTGCCCCTTTTCCCCTGTGAAAACTGTCAAAACAATGCTTGCCTCCCTGTTTCTAAAGTAAAAAACTGTCTTTACAATGCTTTGCCTCCATTGTTTTATAAGGAAAACTAATAACACTTGCCCCTTTTGTCCCCATCTGAAAACGCATAACAATGCTTGCCCTTTGTTTCAAAATGAAAACGTCTAACAACACTTTCCCCTTGCCCCCATCGGAAAACTGTCTTACAATCTTCCCTCCATTGTTTTTTAAAGTGAAAACTGTATAAAAAATGTTTCCCTTTTCCCCTTTGGGTCAAAAAAATTTTTTTTTCCAGGAAAACTGTCTAACAATGTTGCCTCCATGTTTTAAAGTGAAAACTGTCAAAAAACTTGCTCCCATGCCCCTTTTTAAAACTGTCATAACAAGCTTCCCCCATTGTTTTTAAAAAGTGAAAACTTCAAACAACACTTGCCCCCCAATGTCCCCATACGTAAAAACTTATAACAGCTTGCCTCCATTGTTTTTTTAAAATGAAAACTTCAAACAATTTTTGCCCCCCCCTTTTTTCATAATGAAAACTCAAACATGCTTGCCCATTGTTTCTAAAGTAAAAAGTCATAACAAACTTTCCCATTGCCCCATACTAAAACTGTCATAACAATGCTTCCCTCCCTTTTTCGTTTTTTTTTATTAAAAGTGAAAACTGTATAAAAACACTTGCTCCCATTGCCCCATACGGAAAATGTCAAACAATGCTTGCCTCCTTTTTTCAAAAAGTGAAAACTTCATACAACTTGCTCCTTCCCCATAAGTGAAAACTGTCAAAAATGCTTGCCTCCATTGTTTTTTAAAGTAAAAAAATTCATAAAACCTTGCCCCTTTCCCCCTTTGGAAAAAACTGTCATAAAAAATTGCCCCATTTTTTCCCAAGTAAAAACTGTCAAACAATGTTTGCCCCATTTTCTATAATGAAAACATAAATAAAATTTGCCCCTTTTTGTCCCATTTGAAAACTGTCTAACAGTTTGCCTCCATTGTTTCAAAAAGTGAAAACTTCTAACAAACTTGCCCCCATTGTCCCCATAAAAAAAACTGTCTAACAATGCTTGCCTCCATTGTTTCTAAAGGAAAACGTCATAACAACCTTGCTCCCATTGCCCCCTACGTAAAAAAGTCAAAAACAATGCTTGCCTCCTTGTTTCAAAAAGGGGAAAAACTGTAAAAAAAAAGCTCCCATTTTTCCCATAGAAAAAACGTCAAAACAATGCTTCCCCCCATTGTTTCTAAAAAGTAAAACTTATAAAACCTTGCTCCCTGTCCCCTGTAAAAACCCAACAATGCCCCCTCCCAAAATAAAATTCTAAAAACTTTTTTGAAAAAAATTTTAAATAACAATGCTTGCCCCATTGTTTCTATAATAAAAACTTATAAAAACTTCCCCCTTGGGCCCCATCTAAAAAACTGCATAAAAATGTTTGCTCCCAGTTTTTTAAAAGGGAAAACTGTCTAACAAACTTGCTCCCTTGCCCCATACGTGAAAATGTCAAAAAAAATTTTGCCTCCATTTTTTCTAAAAGTGAAAACTTCAAAAAAACCTTGCCCCCCTTTGCCCCCCATACGGAAAACTGTCATAACAATGCTTGCCTCATTGTTTCTAAAAGTGAAAACTGTCATAACAATGCTTCCCTCCATTTTTTCCTATAGGAAAATTCATAACAAACTTGCCCCCCATTGTCCCCATATTTGAAACTGTCAAACAATGCTTCCCCTTTGTTTCTTAAGTGAAAACTATCATAAAAACCCTTGCCCCCCTTTTTCCCAAATTAAAAACGTCATAACGTGTTTGCCCCCATTTTTTCTATATGAAAACTGTCAAACAATGCTGCCTCCTTTGTTCTTAAGTGAAAACTGTCAAACAATTTTTGCCTCTTTTGTTTCTATAAGGAAAATGTCAAACAACTTCCCCAATGGCCCCCCCAAAAGTGAAAACTTAAAAAAACTTGCCCCATTTTTTAAAAAAGAAAACTGTAAAATGCTTCCTCCATTGTTTCTAAAATAAAAAATGTCATACAATCTTGCCCCCATTTTCATAGAAAAACTTCATAAAACACTCTCCCTTTGTCCCTTTTGTGAAAATTCATAACAAGCTTGCCTCCATTGTTTCTAAAATGAAAATGTCAAAAACAATGTTCCCTCCTTTGTTTCATAAGTAAAAAATTCTAAAACACTTGCCCCCTTTTGCCCCTTTCGTAAAAACTGTCAAAAAAAGTTCCCCCATTGTTTCTAAAGTAAAAACTGCATAAAAAAAATCCCCTTTTCCCCCCTCAAAATTTCCACCAAATTGTTTTTTTCTATAAGTGAAAAAAAAACCTTTTTGTCCCATAAAAATGCAAAAATGTTGCCTCCATTGTTTCTTAAAGTAAAAAACTGCAAACAATGCTTCCCTTTTTGTTCTAAAGTGAAAAATCTAACAACACTTTCCTTTCCCCCCTTTCCCCCCTCCCCCCTTTTTTTAATAAAACTTCTTCACTTCCCCCATTTTTTCCCTCTAAAACTTTAAAAACTCTTCCTCCTTGTTTTTAAAAAACTTCCCTTTCCATTTTTTTTCGCCCAAAACTTCCTCCTTTTTCTTTAAACTTTCCGCTTCCCCATTTTTCCCTCCCTTTCCTTTCCCCTTAAACTTCTCGGCTTCCCCCCTTTTTTTCTTCTCCTTTCCTCCTTGCAAAGTGTTCTCCCCATTCCCCGTCCCCATGTGAAAACTTCTTTTTTTTTTTTTTTAAAAAAATTATAAAATTTTTTCCTTTCAAAAATCTTCCTCCCTTCCCTTTTGCCCCACCTGCCCCTGTTGCCTCCATTTTTCCCTTGTAAAACTGCAAACAATGCTTGCCTCCATTGTTTCTAAAGTAAAAAACTGTCATAACAAGCTTGCCTCCATTTTTCAAAAGTGAAAACTTCTAAAAAATGCTTGCCTCCATTGTTTCTAAGTGAAAACGCATAAAACACTTCCTCCCTTGTCCCCATCGTAAAAACTGTCAAAAAAATGTTCCTCCATTGTTTCAAAAAGTAAAAAAGTCAAACAATGCTTCTTTTGCAAAAATGTTTTTGTTTTGCATGGCTTTTAAAAAATCATTCCCCCCCTTTTTTTGGCGCCGCGGGCCCCTTGTTTCAAAAGTGAAAACTGTCAAAAAAATTTTTCCATTCAAATTTCGCCACTTCCCCCATTGCCCCAACCGAAATGCATAACAATGCTTCCTCCATTTTTTTAAAATAAAATGTCAAACAATGTTTGCTCCCATTGTCCCCATACGTGAAAACTGTCATAAAAATGCTTGCCCTTTTTTTTCATAAGGAAAACGTAAACAACATTTGCCCCCAATTCCCCATATGGGAAACTGTCAAACAAGCTTGCCCCATTGTTTCATAAGTGAAACTTATAACAACACTTGCCCCCCATTCCCCATACGGAAAATGTCATTACAATGTTTGCCCCCTTTGTTTTCTATAAGTAAAACTATCAAAAAACCTTGCTCCCATTGCCCCTACATAAAAACTGTCAAACAATGCTTGCTCCCATTGTTTCTATAAGTGAAAACTGTCATAAAAATACTTCTCCCATTGCCCCCTCATGAAACGCAAAACAATGCTTGCTCCCATCTTTTTCTTTAAGGAAAACTGTCATAACAACATTTGCTCCCTTTGCCCCCATACGGAAGATTGTCAAAAAAATGCGGCCTCCATTGTTACTATAATTTAAAACTATCATTACAACACTTGCCCCCTTGTCCCCTACGTGAAAACTGTAAACAAGTTTTCCTCCATTGTTTCTATAAGTGAAAACTGTCATAACAATGTTGCCTTCTTGTTTTCTATAAGTGAAAATGTCATAACAACACTTGCCCCATTGCCCATACTGAAAACTGTCATAACAATGTTTTGCTCCCAGTTTCTATAAGTGAAAAAACTATCAAACTACCTTGCTCCCATTGTCCCAATATGTAAAAACTGTCATAACGGCTTGCCCCCTTTGTTTCTAACTGAAAACTGTCATAAAAGCTTGCCTCCATTGTTTTTTAGTGAAAACGTCATAAAAATGCTTGCCTCCATTGTTTTAAAATGAAAACTGTCATAAAAACATTTGCTCCCATTGCCCCATACGGAAAACTGTATAAAAATGTTTGCCCCCATTGTTTCTAAAAGAAAAAATTCAAAAACAAGCTTGCCCCCATTTTTTCATAATAAAACGCTAACAGTTTGCCCCCATTTTTTCACATGAAAATATCAAATAAACTTGCCCCCTTTTTCCCCCTTTTGGGAAAAAACTGTCAAAACAATGCTTGCCCCCTTGTTTTATAAGTGAAAACTGTATAAAAATGTTGCCTCCATTGTTTTTATAAGTGAAAACATCAAATAACATTTGCCCCCTTTGTCCCCATTCGTGAAAACTGTATAACAATGCTTGCCCCCCAAGTTTCTATAATGAAAACTGCTAACAAAACTTGCTCCCTTTTGCCCCAAACGTGAAAACTTCATCACAATCTTGCCCATTGTTTTTTTAAAAGTAAAAAACGTCATAAAAATCTTCTCCATTGTCCCCATACGGGGGAAAAACTGTATAACAATCTTCCCTCCTTTGTTTCTATAATAAAACTGTCAAACAATGCTTGCCAAATTGTATCTATAAAAAAAAAAAACTATCAAAACAACCCTTGCCCCATTGTCCCCATTGTGAAAACTGTAAAAAACAATGCGGGCCTCCATTGTTTCGAAAGGAAAAACTATCAAAACAAGCTTCCCCCTTTTTCCCCCCATACTGAAACTGTCTAACGATGCTTGCCTCCATTGTTTCTAAAGTGAAAACGTCAAACAATGTTTGCCTCATTGTTTTATAAGTAAAACTGCCCAAACAATGCTTGCCTCCATTGTTTCTAAGTGAAAACGAAAATAAGCTTGCCCCGTCCCAACTGAAAACTTCATAACAATGTTCCCCCGATTGTTTCTATAAGTGAAAACTATCATAACAACACTTCTCCTTCCCCCATACGTGAAACTGTCATAACGTGCTTCCCTCCTTGTTTCTTATGAAAACTGTAAAAAAAAGCTTGCCTCCTTGTTTCATAAGTGAACTGTCATAAAAACACTGCCCCATTTCCCCCCCAACGTAAAAACTGCATAAAAATGCTTCCCTCCATTGGTTATAATGAAAACTGTCATAACAATGCTTGCCTCCATTTTTTTCTAAAAGTGAAAACGTCAAACAACACTTGCCCCCCTTTGTCCCCAAAAAGTAAACGTCATAACAATCCTTGCCCCCATGTGCTAAAGTGAAAACTGTCATAACAATGCTTCCCTCCATTTTTCTATAAGTAAAAAACTGTCAAACAATGTTCCTCCTTTGTTTTTTAAAAGTGAAAACGTCATAACAATGCTTGCCCCCATGTTTCAAAAAAGTAAAAACTGTCAAAAAAAATTTCCCCCCAATTGCCCCCAAAACGTGAAAACGTCATAACAATGCTTGCCCCATTGTTTCTAAAAGTGAAAACGTCATAACAATGCTTGCCTCCTTTTTTTTCCTATAATGAAAACGTCAAAAACAATGCTTGCCTCCATTGTTTCTATCGTAAAAATATCAAAATAACACTTGCCCCCTTTGTCCCCATTCTGAAAACTGTCTAACAATGCTTGCCTCCTTTTTTTTCTATAAGGAAAACTTTCAAACAATGTTTTGCCTCCTTTGTTTATAAGTGAAAACGTCATAACAAAACTTGCCCCCATTTCCCCAACATAAAACTGTCAAACAATGTTTGCCTCCATTTTTTCTAAAAAGTGAAAACTGCATAAAAAATGCTTGTCCCTTTGCCCCCATATGAAAACTGCATAAAAAATGCTTGCCTCCTTTGTTTTCTATAAGTAAAATTCATAACAACACTTCTCCCATTGCCCCCCATACATGAAAACTGTCATAACAATGTTGCTCCCATTGTTTCTATAAGTAAAACTGTCAAACAATATTGCCCCCATTGCCCCCCTACATGAAAACTGTCAAACAATGTTGCCCCCAAAACGTTTCAAAAGTGAAAACGTCAAACAACACTTGCCCCCATTGTCCCCATCTTCAAGTTTGTCAAAACAATGCTTCCCTCCAAGTTTCTTAAGGAAAACATCATTACAACACTTGTCCCATTGTCCCCATACGTAAAACTGTCATAACAAGTTGCCTCCTTGTTTCTATAAGTAAAAAACGTCAAACAATGCTTCCTCCTTTTTTCATAAAAAAAACGCTAACAATGTTGCCCCATTTTTTATAAGTGAAAACGTCATAACACCTTCCCCATTGCCCCCTCGTGAAAACTGTCATAACAAGCTTCCCTCCATTGTTTCTAAAAGTAAAACGTCATAAAAAGCTTCCCTCCTTGTTTCTATAAGTGAAAACTGTCATGCAATGCTTGCCCCATTTTTTTCATCAGTGAAACTTCAAAAAAACACTTGCCCTTTGTCCCCATCGTGAAAACTGTATAACAAGCTTCCCTCCATGTTTCTATAAGTGAAAACTGTCATAACAATCTTGCCCCCCATTGTTTCATAAAAAAACATCATAAAACACTTGCCCCTTTGTCCCATTGTAAAAAACTGTCAAAAAATGCTTGCCTCCATTTTTTTCTATAAGTAAAAACTGTCAAAACAAAATTGCTCCCATTGTCCCCAACTGAAAACGTCATCACAATACTTGCCTCCATTGTTCTAAAGTAAAAACTTTCCATAACAATGCTTGCTCCTTTTGTCCCCATACGTGAAACGTATAACAATGTCCCTCCTTTGTTTTATAAGGAAAACTGCAAAAAATGCTTGCCACATTGTATCTATAAGTGAAAACATCAAACAACATTGCCCCATTGTCCCCATATGTGAAAACGTCAAAAAAATGCTTGCCTCCATTTTTCTGTAAGTGAAAACTGTCTAACAGCTTGCTCCCTTTTCCCCCCTACTTTAAAACTGTCAAACGATGTTTGCCTCCATTTTTTACTAAAGTGAAAACTGCATAAAAATGCTTGCCTCCTTTTTTTTTAAAGTGAACTGTCTAACAACCTTGCCCCCCATGTCCCCCGGAAAACTGTCAAAACAATGTTTCCCTCCCTTGTGTCTTAATAAAACGTATAACAATGCTTGCCTCCATTGTTTCTAAATGAAAACTTCATAAAACATTTTCCCCCAATGCCCCCAAAAAGGAAAACTGCATAACAATGCTTGCCTCCATTGTGTCTATAATAAAAACTGCATAACAATGCTTGCCCCATTGTTTTAAAAGGAAAACTGTCATAACAATGCTTGCCTCCATTTTTCTATAAGTGAAAACTGCATAACCCCCCTGTTTCCCTCCATTGTTTCTAAAAGTGAACTGTCATAACAACACTTGCCCCCCATTGTCCCATCTAAAAACTGTCAAAACAATGCTTGCCTCCATTGTGTCAAAAGGGAAAACGTCAAACAATGCTTGCCTCCATTTTTTCTATAATGAAAACTGTCATAACAACACTTGCCCCATTGTCCCCATACGTGAAAACTGCATAAAAATGTTTGCCCCCATTGTTCTATAATAAAATGTCATAACAATGCTTGCCCCTTGTTTCTATAAGTGAAAACTGCCCAAAACAATGTTGCCTCCTTTGTTTCTAAAAGTAAAACTGTCAAAACAAGGGCTTGCCTCCATTTTTTTATAAGTAAAAAAACTGTCATAACAACACTTCCTCCCATTTCCCCATAGTAAAAACTGTCATAACAAGCTTGCCTCCTTTTGTTTCTATAAGTGAAAACTGTCAAAAAAATCCTTGCTCCTTTTGTCTCATACGTGAAAACTGTCATAACTGCTCGCCCCATTTTTTTTCTACAGTGAAAACTTCATAACAACACTTGCTCAATTGCCCCCTGAAAAAGTCAAAAACCGATGTTGCCCCCCATTGTTTCTTAGGTGAAAACTTCAAAAAAGCTGGCCCATTGTTTCTATAAGTGAAAACTCAAAACAATGCTTGCCTCCATTGTTTCATAAGTAAACTGCAAAAACATTTGCCCCATTGCCCCATACTGAAAACGTCATAACAAGCGCCCCCCGTTTCTATAAGTTAAAACTGTCATAAAAAGCTTCCTCCATTTTCTATAAGTAAAACTGCATAACAACACTTGCCCCCCTTGTCCCCATACCTAAAACTGTATAACATGTTGCCTCCATTGTGTCAAAGGGAAAAACGTCATAACAATGCTTGCCTCCATTTTTTTATAAGTGAAAACTTCATAACAATGCTTGCCTCCATTGTTTTAAAAGTAAAACGCAAAAAATGTTGCCTCCATTGTTTCTTAAGTGAAAAACTATCATTACAACACTTGCCCCTTGTCCCATACGTAAAATTCATAACGTGCTACCTCCTTTTTTCTATAAGTGAAAACTTCTAAAAAGTTTGCCTCCTTTGTTTCTAAGTGAAAACTGTCATAACAACGCTTGCTCCATTGCCCCCCAACGTAAAACTGTCTCCAATGCTTCTCCCATTTTTTTCTAAAGTGAAAACATCATAATACACTTGCTCCCATTGCCCCAAATTTGTAAAAACTGTCAAAAGGCTTGCCTCCTTTGTTTCTATAAGTAAAAACGTCATAACAATGCTTGCCCCTTTGTTTCAAAAATAAAAAAGTCATAACAAGTTTTCATCCTTTTTTTCTATAAGTAAAAAACTGTCATAAAAAATGCTTGCCTCCACTGTTCTATCAGTGAAAACGTCATAAAACCTTGCCCCTTTGGCCCCATTCGGAAAAAAACCTGTATAACAATGCTTGCCTCCATTTGTTTCTATAAAAAAAACTGCATAACAATGCTTGCCTCCATTGTTTCTATAATAAAACATCAAATAACACTTGCCCCTTGTCCCCTTTCGTAAAAACTGCCCCCCCCCCCCCTAACAATGCTTGCCCCCATTTTTTAATAAGTGAAAACTGCATAAAAACACTTGCTCCCATTGTCCCCATACGTGAAAACTGTCTCACAAACTTCCCTCCTTGTTTCATAATAAAAACTGTCATAACAAGCTTGCTCCTATGTCCCCATACGTGAAAACTGTCATAAAAATGCTTGCCCCCTTTGTTTCTATAAGTGAAAACTTCATAAAACGCTTGCCTCATTGTATCATAAGTAAAAAACGTCTAAAAACCCTTTGCTCCCATTGCCCCAACGTAAAAAACTGTCAAAACAATTTTGCCTTTTTGTTTCTATAAGTGAAAACGTCAAAAAACACTGCCCCCCAATGTCCCCTCGTAAACTGCAAAACAATGCTTGCCTCCATTGTTTCTATAAGTGAAAACACATAACAACACTTGCCCCCTTTGTCAACAACGTAAAACTGTATAACAATGTTGCCCCCATTGTTTCAAAATGAAAACTCTATAACAATCTTGCTCCCATTTTCCCCTACGGAAAACTGTCAAAAACGAGCTTCCCTCCATTGTTTCTTAAGGAAAACTGCATAAAAAAGCTTGACTCCATTGTTTCTATAAGTGAAAACTGCATAAAATGCTTGCCCCTTGTTTCAAAAGTGAAAACTTCATAAAAAATGTTTGCCCCCATTGTTTTACAAGTAAAAAACTGTCATAAAATGCTTCCCCATTTTTTCATAAGTGAAAACTAATAACAACCTTGCTCCATTGCCCCCATACTGAAAAGCATAACAAGTTTGCCTCAATTGTTTCATAAGTAAAAACTGTCAAACAACAATTTTCCCCATTGCCCCCATACGTGAAAAGTATAACAATGCTTGCCCCCATTGTTCTGCAAGTAAAACTGTAAATAACAAGTTTGCCTCCTTGTTTCATAAGTGAAAACTTCAAAAAACACTTGCCCATTTTTTCCCATACGTGAAAACTGTCAAAAAATGCTTGTCCCATTGTTTCTATAATGAAAACACATAAAACACTTCTCCCATTGCCCCAATATGTAAAAAACGTATAACAAGCCCCTCCATTGTTTCTTAAGTGAAAACTGTAAAACAACACTTGCCCCCATTGTCCCATACGTGAAAACTGCCCATAAAAAGCTTGCCTCCATTGTTTCTAAAAGTAAAAAGTCTAAACAATGTTTCCTCCATGTTTCTAAATAAAAATGTCAAACAATGCTTGCCCCATTGTTTCTAAAGTGAAACCAAAACACTTGCCCCTTTGTCCCCATTCGTGAAAACGTCATAACAATGCTTGCCTCCAGGGTTTCTAAAGTGAAAATGTAAAAAAACACTTCTCCCTTTGCCCCCTACGTAAAAACTGTCATCAAATTTTTTCCTCATTGTTTCTATAAGGAAAAAGTAAAAAAATGCTTGTCCTATGTCCCCATAGTAAAAACTGTCATAAAATGCTTCTCCCATTTTTCTATAAGTAAAAACTGTCATAACTGCTTGCCTACATTTTACTATAATAAAACATCATAACAACACTTGTCCCATTGCCCCCCTAGGAAAAACTGAAAAGAGTTGCCTCCATTTTTTCATAAGGAAAACTGCCAAAACAATGCTTCCCTTCATTTTTTTCTATAAGTGAAAAGTAAACAATGTTTTCCTCCTTGTTTCTAAAGGAAAACGTCAAACAAGCTTGCCCCCATTGTTTCACAGTGAAAAACTGTCTTTACAATCTTCCCTCCATTGTTTCTATAAGTGAAAACTATCATAACATTTGCCCCCATTGCCCCAAATACGTGAAAACTGTCAAAAAATGTTTGCCTAAATTGTTTCTAAAAGGAAAAACGTCATAACAAAAAAATTTCCCCCATTGCCCCCAAAACGGAAAACTGTCATACAATGTTGCCCCATTGTTTTCATAAGTGAAAACGCTAAAAATGCTTGCCCCAAATTTCCCCTACGGAAAACTGAATAATAAGCTTGCCTCTTTGTTTCTAAAGTGAAAAACTGTAAAAAACAATGCTTGCCTAATTGTATCAAAAGGAAACATCATAACAACACTTGCCCCTTGTCCCCAAAACGGAAAACTGTCAAAAACAAGCTTGCCCCATTTTTTTCTAAAAGTAAAATGTCATAACAACCTTGCTCCCAATTCCCCATACGTAAAACTTCAAAACAATGCTTGCTCCATTGTTTCTATAAGTGAAAATATCATAACAACACTTGAACCCATTACCCCCATACCTGAAAACTGTCTAACAATTTGCCCCCATGTTTTATAATAAAAAACTGTAAAAAAGTTGCTCCCATTTTCCCCTAGTGAAAACTGTCATAACGAGTTTCCCTCCATTGTTTCTATAATGAAAACGTCAAACAATCTTGCCTTCATTGTTCTAAAAGGAAAAACTGTAAAAAAAGCTTGCCCCAAATTGTTTCTATGTGAAAACTGTCATAACAAGTTCCCTCCATGTTTCTACAAGTAAAAACGTAAAATTACAAGCTTGCCCCTTTTGTTTCTATAATGAAAACTATCAAACCTTGCCCCAAGCCCCCATACGTGAAAACGTCAAAAAATGCTTCCCTCATTGTTTCTAAAAAGTGAAAACGCAAACAACACATTTTCCCCCTTGCCCCATACGGAAAACTGTCATTAAATGGCCCCATTGTTTCTATAAGTGAAAACTGTCATAAAAATTGCCCCATTGTCCCAAAAGGGAAAACCGTCATAAAAAAGCTTGCCTCCATTCTTTTTAAAAGTGAAAACTGATAACAAGCTTGCCCCCTTTTGTTTTTTAAAAATAAAACGTAAAAATAATGCTGCTCCCATTGTCCTCTACGTGAAAACGTCAAAACAATGTTTCCCCCACTGTTCTATAAGTGAAAACTATATAAAAACACTTCCCCCAATTGCCCCCCATACTGAAAGTCATAATGATCTTGCCCCATTTTTTCTAAGTAAAACTTCAAAACAATCTTGCCTCCATTTTTCTAAAAGGAAAAACTAAAAACAAGTTTTGCCTCCATTGTTTCTATAATGAACTGCATAACAAACTTCTCCCATTTCCCCAAAAACGTTAAAACGTCATAACAATGCTTCCTCCATTTTTTTTCAAAAGGAAAACGTCATAACAATGCTTGCCTCCTTTTTTTTTCTATAAGTGAAAATTCAAACAACACTTGCCCCTTTTCCCCATACGGAAAACTGTCATAACAATGCCCCCTCCATTGTGTCTATAAGTAAAACTGTCTAACAATGTTTGCCCCATTTTTTCTATAAGGAAAACTGTCATAACAAGTTGCCTCCTTGTTTTATAAGTGAAAAATGTCAAAACAAGTGCCTCCATTGTTTTTAAGAAAACTGCAAACAACCTTGCCCCCATGTCCCCAAAAACGGAAAACTTTAACAATGTTTGCCTCCTTTGTTTCAAAAAAGGAAAAGTCAAACAATGCTTGCCTCCATTGTTTCTTAAGTGAAAACTGTCATAAAATGCTTGCCCCCCTTGTTTTTCATAATGAACTGTCAAACAACATTTGCCCCCCATTGCCCCCAAGGAAAATGTATCAATGTTTGCCTCCATTTTTTTAAAAAAAGTGAAAACTGTCATAAAAGCTTGCCTCCATTGTTTCTAAAAGTGAAAACCGTCATAACAACACTTGCTCCCATTGTCCCCATACGTAAAAAACTGTCAACAATGCTTGCCCCCTTTTTTTTTTTGTCTATAAGTAAAACTGTCAAAACAAGCTTGCCTAAATTTGTTTCAAAAGTAAACTCAAAACAACACTGCCCCTTTTGCCCCCCATACGTGAAAAACTGTCATAAAATCTTCCCTCCATTTTTCATAATTTAAAAAACGAAAACAATGCTTCCTCCATTGTTTCTAAGGAAAACTGCAAACAACATTTGCTCCCTTTTTCCCCCATACTGAAAACGTCATAAAAAAATGCTTGCCTTTCCATTGTTTCTATAAGGGGGAAAACTGTCATAAAAATGCTTGCTCCCTTTTGTCCCCATACGGGAAAACGTCATACGTGCTTGCCCCTTGTTTCTATAAGTAAAAACTGTAAAAAAATTTTTGCCTCCTTGTTTTTAAAGTGAAAACTGTCAAACAATGTTGCCCCATTGTTTTTTAAAAGGGAAAACTACATAACAAGCGCCCCCCTTTGCCCCCATACGGAACTGTCAAAACGATGCTTGCCCCCATTTTTTTTATAAGTAAAACGTCAAACAATCTGCCCCCATTGTTTCAATACGTGAAAACTGTCAAACAATGCTGCCCCCATTGTTTCTAAAATGAAAAAAAATCATAACAACACTTGCCCCCTTGTCCCCAACGTGAAAATGTCATAACAATGTTTGCCCCCTTTGCTTCTTAAGTGAAAACTATCATAACAAACATGCCCCATTGTCCCCATACGTAAAACTGCATAACAATGTTTTGTTTCCCATTGTTTTGTAAGTAAAAAAACTGTCATAACAACACATGCCCCTTTGTCCCCTACGGAAATTTTTAAACAATGCTTCTCCCATGTTTCTAAATGAAAACTGTCATAACAATTTGCCCCCTTTCCCCCCATACGTGGAAAACTGTTACAATGCTTGCCTCCATTGTTTCAAAATAAAAACTGTCATAACAACCTTGCCCCCATTGCCCCCTACGAAAACTGTCAAACAAGCTTGCCCCCATTTTTTCTATAAGTAAAAAATCATAAAAACCTTGCTCCCATTGTCCCCAACGTGAAAACTGTAAAAAACAATGCTTGAAAACGTCACAACAATGTTTGCTTCCATTTTTTCATAAGTGAAAATGTCATAACAACACTTGCCCCCTTTGGGCCCCCATATGTGAAAAACGTCTAAAAATGCTTGCCTCCATTGTTTCATAAGGAAAACTGCATAAAAACCTTTCTCCCATGCCCCCATAGGGAAAAATGTCATAACAAGCTTGCCTCCATTTTTTCCAAAAAAATTAAAACGTCAAACAACCTTTGCCCCTTGCCCCCATACTGAAAACTGCAAAACGATGCTTGCCCCTTTGTTTCCAAAAGGAAACTGTCACAATGCTTGCCCCCATTTTTTCCCATAATGAAAACTGTCACAAAAAGTTCCCTTCTTTTTCCCCATAAGTGAAAACTGTCAAAAAAGCTTCCCTCCATTGTTTCCAAAGTAAAAAACGTCAAAAAATGCTGCCCCATTGTTCCCATATGCACACAAACAATGTTTCTGTTGTTGTTTTTTTCGCTAATAAAAACTGCGGTTTGAAAGGACGTAAAATAAAACCCCCACCCCCTTTCCAAAACTGAAAAGTTTAAAAATCTTGCCTTTGATCCCACTAGTACACTTTGAAAACAATGCTTGCTTTAAATGTCCCCATAAGTGGATATTGTCAAAAAAAAAGCTGCCCCCCAAAGTTGATTAGAACACGGAAAAAAACCCTTTGTCTAAATGTCTTTTTAGGGGCCCCTTGTAAAACAGCACTTGCTTGCCCAAGGGTCACATTTGACGTTAAACAATGTTCACCTTTTGGGTAAATGAAGTATTTCCCCCGCCCGGGCCCTACCCAGATTGAGTTTGCTGCAGACTCTTGGGAAGACTGGAAACAGTCAGCTTACCCACAAAAGGTGCTTTCTGGAGTGTTTAAATTTCCAGCCCCAACTCGCAGGTCCCAAATTTCCCTTCAGGCCGTTGACGTGGGGATATAATAAAAGGGAAGCGTAAAAAGTAAGCCCGCAGAGAAACAGCTAAAATGGAAACCGTAGATCACTTAATCATCCTCTTTCTCACGATCAGCACAAAAAAGAAATGTCTCAAATTCTGGGGCCCCCAAGCCCTCCCTTCTGGTGCCCCTCTTTTTAAATTCCTCACCGGTATCGTGGTCCGGGGGGCTGCTTTGGGACGGACGTGGTGGCGCCCTCCGGAGGGAGAGCTCACTCACACCAGCTCCACGAATAAGCAATTATTGTCGTCAGTAGGGGGCTTGGTGTCCTGCATATGTTAGATCAGAACAGGCGCCACTGAACACCACCGAAGTGACTTGGCAGCAGTGCAGTGTCTCCTCCGGTGGGTTGCCTCTTGACGACTTGACATTAACTGCTCCCTGTGGATTGCCGGTGCTGGGGCTGTGGCGGGGCCGACCGGGCTGTGGCTGTGGATGGGGTGTCAGAATGAGCGGCGTGGGCCTCTGAGGTGGTGCAGAGGTTGGGACAGCAAAAAAACACACCCAAAAACATGAAGTATTCAACACAAAAAAATAGGTTTTGCAGTAATATAGAACAGTATACACCACACCAACACGGTAAATTTCAGGTGTCCTGATATTTGTGACAAATAAGAGATCTTACCCTCTCTGTCCAGCAGCACATTTTCTGGTTTCAGATCTCTGTAGATGATGCCCTGTGCGTGGAGATGTTCAATGGCCAGCACTATCTCAGAACAGTAAAAACTGCACAGATGAAGAGAAAAGAAAACTGGTCACAAGATAATCAGCTAAATAATGCCCAACACAGCCAAATATTCACTTCAGACATATTTCTTTCTTTCCATATTTTGTTGTTGTTGCTGTTTAATGCATAATGATAACCTCCAATGGAAAATGTAAAGCACAACTTCATAATGACATGAAATACAACTGTCCACCTTTGGAGCAAAATTAGTAATACAGGTGAGGGTAGTGGGGGGAATGATTTGGGAAGGCGTTAGGAAGAGACTGCCTCCCTTCTGAGATCATGGCACTGGGCGAAGGTCATTAAATGTTGCAGCATTTTTTTCTTACAAGGAAAGACTCCTGTACACATGTGTAGGGATCACCATACCCAGAACATGCGAATGCAACACACAAGGGGAATGGAAGCAAAACAGTAGATATTGCTGTCAACCATTTTATAGCTCTATCATTGTAACTGACGATGTGGCTTGGTCTCAGATTTACACCACCAATATAACAGAAAGCAGCTGCTTCCAACACCTCAGGGTATTTACAGACTCAATCAACTCTAAAAGTCCAAGCTGAAATGGTAGCGAATTAGTCACTGTTCATTATAACCATGGATAACAGAAGTGTTTGTTTTCTTTTTTCTCTTGTTACCTCTGAGACTGGTGTATTGTAGAGTAAGAGCAAAGCATGTGTGCATATGCACATAAGTATTACACAGCCTAATTCTCCATCGACCTTTGTTCACACATACCTATTTTCATGGCATTTTCAAAGTTAGTATGGAGAGGTGTATGTATCAATTCAACACACTGCCAGCAGCTGATATCTATTTTAATATTAGCAGAGGTACAGTCCACATGATTATTTCCTAGTATTCTTGACACATGAGCAGGGCTGCAAATACAGAAAGTTGAACCTGAAACTAAACTTTGCCTTCACAGGAAAACCTGAAATGGATTTAGGAGGTCATTGTATTGGCAAGTTTATGGGGGCTGTTGCTGGCTGTAGTGACACCCTCTGGAGGTAAACATTCACTCACACTGGCTCGGTGAATAAGCTATTATTGTTGTCAGTATGGGGCTTAGTAGATGGTGTCCTGCGCATGCTGGATCAGAATAGATACTACTGAATGCCATTAAATATCTTGGCTGCAGCACAGTCTCCTCTGGAAGGTTACCTCATGATAATTTGACAATGGCTGAGGCTGCAATGAAACAAACCAGGGTGTTGCTGGGAATATGGAGCGTGAGTGTACGGTGGGGGAGGTAATGATTTTGAAGTGGCACAGAAGATGAACAAAGGTTGCTATTTTTCTGAAAACTGTAAGATATTTAATTTTAAAAAAAAAGAGTCAAAATCTAAACTGTAAATCAAAACTGTTGAAAGACATGCTGAATCTCGACAATGATATTTATTCCAGATGTCTCTATATCGATTCTCTCAGCAACCCTTTCTGACTGGATGTGAGCGTTGTTTTGAAGTGATGGGGAAAAAAAGTTGCAAGATAATCGTTTGTGTCAGTAGCTTACTGCCCCTGGTGTTTTCATATCTGGATTATTACAACGCATTACTGTATAGAATAAAGGATTACAATCATCACACACACACACACACAAAAGACAAACAAAAGACCAGCCACCATGGTCAAGTGATTAGCTTTGCAGACTCCTGGCTGGGAGGTTGTGGGTTCTTCAATTCCCACCAGAGCCATTTATTTGTGGGGGTTTTCTGACCAAACCGGCTCCAACCCAGAGTTGAGTTTGCTACGAGCAAAGTTGGGAAGACTGGGACTACACGGTCAAGTTTCATCCACTTAATGGCTGCATCTTTGAGACTGTTGCTCAAATTTCCTGACCCACAATGTAGGTGTCTGTATTTCTTGGGTCTGGCTGACACCAGAATGTATTATGAAAGTCAGTATAATGTGTACCTGTATCATGCAGTGGAGATCTGTAGCATCATCTTCATCATCCTCATCAATCGATAGAAGTATTCTACAAAAATACTAAGTCTACTGTTATCGTAAATGGCCAAACATCATCATGGTTCTCAACAGAAAGGGGTTGTAGGCAAGGAGATCCAGTCTCACCATATATCTTCTTATTATGTACAGAAATATTATCCATAATGATCAAAGACGAAAATAGTATTGAAGGTATATAAATCGGAGGGAAAAAACACAAGATATCACAATTTGCCGATGACACTCAACTGATAAACACAGGGAATCATTTGAAAAATCTATTGAGATTCTTGATAGGTTTGGGAAAACATCAGGTTATTCTTAAACAAAGAGAAAAAACAAGTAATTTGGCTTGGAAGACAAAAGCACAGTGAAATAAGATATATTATATATGGAACATTTACAGATGATCTGGAATCCAAAGAACTTAAAATACTAGGAATTTGGTTTACACAGGACTTAATTCTTTCCAACCGAGCGCGGCGCACAGCACTCATTCCCTGGCGCCGTGCGCCGTGCACAGCAATCATTCCCTACCGACGCACAGATTTGGCCACTTTTTAATTTATTTTTACGGTAGCTCTACAACAACTGACGGTCTTGTGTTAGGTGTCACAGGAAAGAACAAACACTCAACTCCAATCATCACCAGATCCACTTTGTAATACGATTTCAAGCACTTCATTGCACGAGAAATTGTTACCACCCATTCACCTGACCGAGATTTCTTCTGACACAGGAAACGTGCCGTGTGCCGCGTGGTCTTGCTCTCAGTTCTTTGTTCCAAAGATCGTGGGGTCAGCCAAGTTCACAATAGGCCACTGAAAGTATGGTCGACAACTCGTTCCAACATCCCAAGACTAGTTACAGAGGTTATTTCCCTTGGACCATTTCATGGAAAGTGTAGGAATTTTTTATGTTCCCGTCGTCCGATTGTGGACGACACGGCAGACTGTGAGCTGTCTTTCCGTCATCCGGACTTGGACGACTCGGCTCAAGGGAGAGAAATCCTGTCGTCCACTATTGGACGACTCGGCTGGTAAAGGTTAACAGACATGAAAAAAAAGCAACTACACAGATAGATTGGTAGAAGTGAAGGCACTATTTAAAATTTGGCTTAAGAGAATCATTACCCCTTTAGGTAGAATTGCTGTCTTAACCCTTTCACCGCCGACGGCGCTTTTTGGCGACGATAGGCCTGAACGCCGACGGCGCCATTTGGCGACTAAGTAGGGTGACCTAACTCCCGATACTCTCACGATCCTAGTTCATGAGATAAAAAGCCAGCAATAAACGTCACAGTTGGGGGATGGTCTGGCCGGTGCTCACAGCCATCTGCTTTGTCAGAACACTATTCAGTTCAGTGTTTTATCGACTTTATTCCGATTGTTTTTTCCACCAAGCACTTTATGTACTCGACCTTGCCGTACATTTACCACAGATCAAGTGCTGGGAATATTGAATAGACGGTCAGTTGTTCCTAATACAGATGAAGAAGACCCAGACAGTCACGAGTAAACAATGATAGTGAGGGCTTGACCGAATTATTGCAACACGAGGCGTTGGACCGTGGCCAAATAGTTGGGAGACTGAGGAGACGACCACTTACTTCCCTACCACGTGTGCCCCAGTGTTTTTGCGTTGAGCCAGCCAGCACTGACTGACTATTCACTAACTCTATGTGAGTGAGCAAACAAAGACTTTAGGCAACGAACTTCACAACACACGCTGTGGGCCGACTCTTGCTGGTCGAGGTTGAAGGGTGTGTGTGTGTGTTCCCTGCTATTGGAGTAGCTGTATTTGTGGCTGACTGACACGTGAGAGGCGAGCAGCACAGATGTGTTTGAGTGGGTGTACAGCTGATCATATAGATCAGCTGAATGGCAAGGGTTCAGAGACCAACAGGCACATGAATGACTTTGTGTTCATAAAAAAATATTACTGTTGAGAGTGAAAGGGACGTGTGTGTGTGTGTGTGTGTGTGTGTGTGTGTGTGTGTTCCCTTTTTCTTTCTGACATGTGTACCAGTTAGGCATAAGAATGTGTGTGTGTGTGTGTGTGTGGTGTGTGTGTGTGTGTGTGTGTGTGTGTGTGTGTGTGTGTGTGTGTTTTGTGTGTGTGTGTGTTCCCTGCTATTGGAGTAGCTGTATTTGTGGCCGTTTCTTCCACTTTTCTGATGGAAATACCATACTTTCTTGTCTTCAATTGTGAGTGGAGTATTTTACCTCCCTTGTTGAGAGTTTGTTGGCATTCTTTCTTCATTTTTTTATGTTTAGAAGAAACATCACATTTTTTTTTTTTGCTTTTTTTTTTTAACTTGAAATTACTAAAAATTTGAAATTGTTGTTGACTTACCATTTCTAACATGTTATGAGATAATAAAAGTACAGTGTTTCTCCTCCATTTTACAAAAAATAGCATGAGAATTGGTTGGTTAGCTCCAGAGATATCCGCGTTTCACATATGCTGGTATAAAATAAGAGCTTTTTTGGAAAAAATGGCTGGCGATGGGGATTTATGCAAAATAGAATGCCTGGCGGTGAAAGGGTTAAAATCATTAATTCTGCCAAAACTAACTTACCTATGGTTGATGGTTCCAAATCCACCTGACACATTTGTTAAAGAACTAGAAGACTTATGTTACTGGTTTGTATGGAATAAAAAAACAAGATAGAATTAAACAAATCTTAAATAAATGTTAGCGAACCGCCAAGAGAATCGTGGACAGAGGAGTCACAAGACAAAACACAACGCGTTTCGACCTTTTAGGTCTTCCTCAGGCAAGACACAAACAAATAATACAACGAAAATGAACGAATTTGGTACTCAGCTTCGATCTCTTCACTCTTCAGCGCAAGGATGCCAGGCGTTGAATGAAATCGAGGCTGTTAGAAGGGAGATAATGTGTGAGTCAAGGTAGCAATGATGATAATTATGTTACTGATAACAGTAACATTATTATCAGCCAAAGCACTTGAACACTATGGTACAAATGCATCAGCTACGGATGAGAACATTACATGTGTGACCGTTTTAGATTACCCTGCGACGTGGGCAGCCACACTCCGATTTCGAGGGATTTTGGAGACTGATAATGTTATGCTTGGAGCTTGTCACAACTGAAGACAATCCCCGCATAACTATGCAGAGCATAACAACATTTTGATGTAGCCTTGGTGTTCTAGCCTACGTCTATTGGTCCGACACAGCCTTAAGCCAAGGTGAACTAGCTGGATCAATTATGAAGTATTATTTGAGAACTGATAATTAAAATCATAAGACACCTGGATTTAATATGTTTAGGATGTGTGGGTAATTTCATATGGTATTCAAATATCATTGAGCGCTGGTTGTGGCCTGTGGCCCGCTGCTTGTCTGGCATCGCGGTATCCGTTGGCCGATCGGCAACTTAGCTGGTGAGTTGGCTTGTTGGTTGGTCGGCGCAGTGCGGCTGTGGTGTAGCAATGTCATATTGGTGGCGGGCTTAAAAGCTTATACATGGGTGAAACCTGGGAAAATTGAAAATCCTGAAAGGTGGGGGTCCAGGGGGCCGGGAGGCCCCCTGGCGGGGTCAAGGGCAGAGCCCCTTGTCGGGGTCAGGGGGCAAAGCCCCCTGAAGCTGAAGCATTTTTACATTTTCGTTATTAAAATCAGACCATTTTGAGGTACTTTCAGCATGTTTTTATAAGTGAAATAAGACTAATGTGTCCCAGAGTAATTTATGCTGCCCCCCCCCCCCCCCCCAAAAAAAAAAAAAAAAAATGAAAAGAAAACTTGTGAATCATAAAGAATAATAAAAATCACTAAACCAGCATAATTTTGTATGTTATGCAGAATTTACTTACAGACTGGTGCATTACTTGTCCAAGGAATGTATTCAGCATTATCCAGCAGCAGCAGGTGTCCAGATGTTCATCACTGAGCAGTTAGGCCTACAAAATTGAAAAAGCCCACTATCCAAAAAACAAACAAACCCACAGGTGTTCAAATAATCTTTACAACGCAGATGTCCAAGAACAGTATTCTTATAGCCCACATGATCACATTCATGAAGGAGTCCATACAGCACATATTAACACAAAACCTTGCAAAAGTGTCCAAGCCCAGATGCTCAAGCAAGGTATCCTGGAAGTCTATACATTCATATGTCCAATGTAGTATACACAGCTCATTTAAGT
Organism: Conus ventricosus; assembly: GCA_018398815.1. NCBI lineage: Eukaryota > Metazoa > Mollusca > Gastropoda > Neogastropoda > Conidae > Conus > Conus ventricosus. The sequence goes on along the minus strand of CM031619.1, from coordinate 38,098,546 downwards.
CTTTGAAGCACGTGTCCTCTTATACCTACTTAAAAAACTTTCTAATGGTGCTCTGAACACAAGCCTTCCTTTTCAGGAGCATCCGTCTATGTTCATCTGCAGTGGGATCTGGATCTGCAGCTGGTATTGGACAAGAGGTACTAACCACTGGCTGGTGGTTGTTAGTAGGTAGAGCGATGTCACTTCTCTGGGCTGGTGGCTCAACTGTGGATGTTGGACTGGCCTGTTCTGGATGGCTGGCAATGACATCTGGCTGGTTATCAGAGGCTGGAAGTGGAACAGAGTCTGCATTGTGCACTTGTGGCTTGACTCTTGGCCGCACATTGGCCTTTCGTCTCACCTGACCTCTGCACCTGACTGTGATGCCTTTGGATTGCCTGACCAGTCATTTTGCCTGCTGCTGCTTTTTTGTATTTGACATGCTTTTTGAGTGCCGTTATGCCAGAGCTTCCATACTTGATGTCCTGCAAGCAGACGATGCACCGGGCAACGCCAGCAGCTGTGGTTTTGCGGCACCAAGTCAGAAATGTGTCGCCCTTTCCCATTTCGCCATCATTGTCCGGACCTCTTTCGTCCAGCCATCGCCAAGACCATTTGTTGGGGACAGAAGCATCGATCAGCGACGTGTCTTCATTCACAGCCACAAACGGCATCGTGCTCAAAGAAGAGAATGAAGTGCCGCAGATTCAGACTAGATCTAGGTCGACGGGATCGTTCCGACGTGAAGAAGATCGTTGCGACGTGAACACGCTGTAGGCTATCGTGAAAATGGCGCAAATCGGAAGACAAGTTTTGCAACAACTTGGACGGCGCATGCGCGAGTTGTTCAAGAACGCAGCTTCACCGAAAACTACCCAAAAAAGGAAAATCGACCACAACGAACGCCAATGTCCGGATTTCCGGACAAACGACCAATACGAAATCCGGATTCCGGATTTTCCGGACGTGTGGTTTCACCCATGCTTATAATTAACTTTCTTTTGATTGTTGAAGAAATATGAAGACATAGATGGAAGGGATTTTGGTGCTTGTGTGTACAGTACACTCAGCTAGGAAATGCTTAAAGGTCTACTTTAGAGATTTTCGATAATTTGTTAAAAACAGGTCTACATGTCATATAACTACAGTACGGTACTCTTTTTTTTTTTTTAAATCACCAGAAGAATTTAATAGATAAAAAAGGACTTTTGCACACCTGTTCAAACCCTGCGCGTTAGACCGAAAACCGTGACGTCACTTAATGGACTGGCCGTCAGCCGCGACCTACACAACAAGCCAACGCCAAGTGAAATCAACACGAGTTGCAATCCCCCCCAGTCTAAAAAGTCACGAGGGGGTGGCAGATATTGTGCTGTAGTCGAGTGCAGCAGCTCAGCAGGAGACGGATATTCTTTGCACACATTTCCATCTGATCCAGATACTCGAAAGAAGTGGAATCGGTTCGTGCAAACATGCCGGGCTGCTAATTTTCTTTTTACCACGTCAGTTCCAGCTGGACCGCGGAAACGAGCTAGTCCGACAATTGCCGAGCCCGTTCGAGTGGATCAAAAACTTTGTCTGCATTGTGCGCGTATACTTTGAAGGTGGAGTGGTAAGCTCGTACAGATGAGTACGATAGTCGCACGTTTATTCTGTTCTTATCTATGGACAGATCACACTTGTTAAATTGAATGAACACGTTAAGGCTTGAGGAAGGAGAATCTCCGCTCGCCGTCCATCAAGAAGTCAGTCGGTAGCCTCCCTCGAGACTTCGGAATGCTGTGTTCGGGCGTCCAGCTGGAACTGAATAGCTCGTTTCCGTGGTCCAGCTGGAACTTAGCGTTCAAACTGATAAGTGCTGTCACTGACCCAACTGAGCACCCACTGATTCGCATGCCAGGTCGCAAGAAGAGCTGTGTGCAGTGTTTGAAGATGGGGCGTCGTCAGCCAAGCGGCCACAGCAAAGAAACTGTTACCGGGTGCTCAATTTGCAAGGCCCATCTGTGTAAAGGACATTGTTTTGCACAGTTTTCATGCAGAACTTCTGCAGTAGACTGTCTTGTGGGTCTTCTGGATCATCTGTGTAGTGTTTAGAAACATTTCAGAACTGCTTCTTTGACTTTAAAATACTGGGCCTGTGAGTGTAAATTTTTTAGTCACGTTCACCATCAAATTTGACATTTTAATTTTTTTTTTGAGTAAACAGCCATATGAACCTGGGTTTTTTTTCTTTCTTTGAGTACTTCATTATATGCAAAGTACAGGAAAAATAATTAATTGTACCAAAAGTTAGTATTTATATTTATAATAATTTTTTAAAATTAGACACTGGCTAAAATTGCAAGAGTTACTTCCCTTCACATGGGATTTCATAATAGATCGGCGTTAATCTTCGATCGACCGACTTATCTCCGCTTTGTGGTCGTGCATGCCGTGATTGTCCTGCCGCCAGTGCCCAACATGGCAAAGACCAGGTCGGGTCGAGCCACTTCGCCTTTCTGAAGTCGCTCGCTGCCCCGGAGGGCCTGCCGGTCGATTGCTTGGGGCAGTCCGTTCTTCCCGTGGAAGAACGTACGGCCGGTGTAGAGGGGGGGTCCACGGAGGGGACGCATGACCGTTCCTCCCCTACCAGACCGGCGGACGCACGATCACTGCGTCTGAAGGGAAGAAGGCAAGCTGCCACCATTTCTGCTAAATGTCTCTCATTCGAGATATCTAAAAGATCTAAAGGCAAGCCCCCCCTCAAAGGGCCGAGCCGAGCTAAGAAATCCCATTCCATCTCTCCCTCCCCCTCCCCTTCGGACAGCTTGCCTCCTTCACCTTGGACGCATGGCGACAGCTCTCACTATCATGCTGAGTGGCGTGACCTTCGGCCCCTGGGGACCCTTGTCAAGGCACGAACCAGCACGGGTGATGGGATGCGCCCAGAATCGCCGCCCGTCACTCGCCTCCATGGGCTGTCGGATCCACTAGGCTCTCACATGCTTGAGACGCTCTCCCCAACCATGCCCCTGTGCAGCCACCACTTGTACACGAGGAGCGTCCTTACTCCGGCGGCGGAGTTGTGGACAGTCCCTGGGACGCCCAAACTGTTCATAACCCTGGGTCTTGGCCACAGGCACGGCCTCCCCCGGACCTGTGTCGCTCAGACCCCCGACCTCCCCCGATCGACCGTCGTACTCTCCCCTACGGGTACAGGACGTTGGGGGCAGACCTATTCCGCCTCCCACTTGGGCAACGTCCACGGTCCCGTTCCTCCTGGGGGAGGGATCTATCCGCGGGACCAAGGGTGTCCTGCATAATCATTACCAAGGGGTGGCCATGGCACCGCAGCCACTCTAACTCCTCCAGAAAGGGGCCATCACAGAGATTTCCCACCCCACCCCGGGGTTTCACTCCCACCTCTTCGTGATCCCCAAACCCACGGAATTGTGGAGACCCATCCTCGACCTCTCCCCCCTCAACAAGTTCCTCAGACCCACCAAGTTCAAGATGGACACTCCGACTCAGATCAGAGACTCCATCCACCACCTGGACTGGGCAACCTCCATAGATCTGAAAGACGCTTACTTCCAGATCCTCATACACCCATCCCACAGACGCTATCTACGGTTCGTCTGGCAGGGAAGGGTGTTCCAGTTCCAGGTGCTCCCCTTCGGCCTCTCCCTGGCCCCCTTCCCCTTCACGAAGGTGGTCAAGGAGATGGCCTCCCTGGCCAGACAGGAGGACATTCGCCTCCTGGTGTACCTGGACGACTGGCTCGTCCTGGCGCCCTCCCATGCCCAATGCCTATCCCACACCCAGACATGCCTACCCCAAAATTTGCTCATCAGGAACAAATGTCTCAGAAATCAGGAACACAGGATTTTTGTCCGGAACAGACAGTTCAAGTGCGTCTGCCTGTTAAGACTGTAACAGTAATACACATACAATAAATGAACACACAAATTCAATTCAATTCATGTTGCTTATAGTCCAGCCAACTACGAAGAGCCATATCAGGGCTGGATGAAGAACTCAAAGTGAAAAATCCTGATATTTTCAGGCATTTGCCCACTTCCTTGGCTTTGCTCTCATACTCGGCATGTTTTTTTCGATTCGATGTGCCGACGGCAGTCGTCCTTTCCACCATGAGCGACGGAAAAGTCACACTTGCACACAGAGCAAAATCCGAATGTTTGCCCCTTCTGTCCAGGTCTTAAACAGGGCCACTTCTCGGAATAATCCGTTTTGAAAGCCTGCATTCGTCGTGGTATTTTCACATCCCGTGGTGGAGTTTCAGAACGATCTTCAGACGAACCACACTGATCGCTTTGCTTCCTCTTGCTGGCCATTTTGAAACTTGAATGCCTGCACCTACTAGGCCTAGGCCTAGGCCAGCCAGCGAGCTTGAAGGGAAGTGAAGTGAAGTGGGTCAACCAATCAGAAAACTTGGTTTACAAAGCGTTTCCCATTGCGCATGCTCGAACTCACACTTGGTGAAGGCAAGCCAAAATCCCCCCCCCCCACGAAATTTTCCACGGCGATTTTTTTTCTCCGGAGCATACTTTCGATAACCGTACTTTCCGGACTAAGGGGATATTTTTACTTAGATCCGGATCAAATACGGCTGCTCAGGAACGGTAGGCAACTCTGCACACCAGCAGCCTCCTCAGCCTTTGTTCCAAGCTGGGGTTTGTCACCAACCCCAACAAATGCGAACTCAACCCCAGTCAGCGCTTGTCCTTTCTGGGTATGAGTTTCGACACTATCTCCATGCTAGTCTCCCCGACCCCAGAGAGGTCCGCCCGCATAGTTGACCTCATCTCCCGCCTCCCCCAATCCACCCACACCTCGGCCAAAACCCTGATCTCCCTCCTGGGGATGATGGAGTCCCTCTCGTCCCTCATTCCCCTAGGTCAGGTCCCCAATCGCCAACTCCAAAGGGAATTCCATCGGCGTTAGTCCCAGACCTCCGACCGATGGAACCAGACCATTCCCCTCGGACCTTGGTTCCTGTGGGCCACGGAGGAATGGCTCAACCCCGCCACCCTCACCCCGGGGTTCCTATCTCCCTCCCAACCCAGCCCCTCCAACTCTTCACAGACGCCTCCAACTCGGGCTGGTGCGCCCACTTGGAGAACAGTCACGCCTCGGGAGTGTGGGACGCGCAGACTGCAAGACTCCATGTCAACGTCTTGGAATTGGAAGTGGTCCCGATGTGTTCTCCTCCTCGGGGGGGGGGGGGGGGGGGCGCTCGCTCCATCAGCCTCTCCCTCAGGTCAGAGGCTCTCCTGCACTGGTGTCTTGCGCACGGAGTCAAGATCCGGGCGAGACACATAGCGGGGACACGCAATATCCTGGCAGACTCCCTCAGCCGGTCCAAATCTCTCCTACACACAGAATGGACCCTCAATATGCTAACCCTAGCGGCAGTGTGGGAACATTGGTTCAGGCCGATGGTCGACCTTTTCGCCACCCAGTTCAACCATCGTCTGCCAGTCTATGTCTCTCCCGTTCCCGATCCCCGATCCCCAGGCACATGCAATCAATGCCCTCTCCCTGCCCTGGTCAGGTCTCATAGCCTACGCCTTTCCCCCCTTCCCGATCCTCCACAAAGTGATCAGGAAGGCGAGACTGGAGAGACCCAAGCTGATCCTCATAACCCCATGGTGGCTGACCCAGTCCTGGTTTCCGGACCTCAAAGCCCTCTCCCATGTATGTATCTCCCTCTTCAGCTAAACCCCAGGTGGGACATGCTCAGGCAACCCCGCTCCGGACGCCCTCACTCCAACCCCCAGATGCTCCGCCTCCACGCCTGGCTACTGTGCCCACCCGGGTGCGAGCATCTGCCCCTGTCTCCCACTCGGACAGAGCCCGGTCCATCCTAGACATCCTCGCAGGGGCTGGGGCCTCGCAAGACCTGCAAGATTTAGCCTCGGCCTCACGCAGAGCCAGCACAGAGTCCCTCTATGATTACCGCTGGGAGAGATGGGTCTCCTGGTGCTCTGACAACTCTGTTCCCCACGATTGCCCATCCAATATCCAGATAGGCAACTTCTTATCTCATTTATCCTCGGCGCATAAGCTATCTGCTTGCTCCACCCAGGGCTACGGTCAGCTATCTGCACCACTATCTGCCAACTAGGTGGACCCTCCTTTGAGAATGACTTCCTCCTCAGAGAGATCTCCAGGGGGGTGGCCCTACAGGAGTCCCAGTCCCCTAGCCAGTAGGCGTGTACCCCTTTGGGACCTCTTTATTGTTCTTGACGCTCTCACAAAACCCCCGTTCGAGCCTATCGCCACCATCCCTATTGACCTCCTTTCCATGAAGACTACATTTCTCCTCGCCTTGGCTTCGGCCTGAAGGAAAAGAGCAATGTTCCTGAATTCACAATACTGCCCCACCTTCTTCGATGGTCAAGGAATGAAATCAAAATCTTCAGTACCAGTTTCCTTGTAAAAGAAGGAACAAAGCCTAGTCTTCTGACAGGCATGGACAGGAGATTCGAAACTGAACTCAGAAAGGGTACTTGCGATGACTGACCAAATATTATCGGTTGCAGAACAGAGAGAGTGAACTCAGATAAACAAATGTCTTCATCATCAAAATAACCATCAATATTCTCATCAGAATGATAAAAATCCTCTCACTCATCCAACTCCCCTGCCCATGCATCCATATCACGCATACCTCGAAATTGGTCTGAGAGCAACCTGTCTTTCTTGCTCACGTTACCCGGGATCGCCCTCTTGCACCAGTAAACCCCCCTTGGAGCAATGCTGGTCAAGTTGTGCTCCAAGCCAGTGCCACTCCCATGGGTGCTCTTCCTCTGAGACCGCATGGAGGAAAAGAAGACAGCCGCTTTCCCAAAACTGACTGCCCGGGGTATGGATAGAAGCGTGCTGGGGGGGAGACGCTGGCCTGTCTCCGCCACACCTAGGACCCTGATTAAAGCGGTGGAGCAAGGAGCATTGGTCACCTCCCTTGCCAAAAACTAGCTGACCGTTGCACTGAAGAGAAAACACTGAGTGCCATGCTGAAGATGGCCAACAATGGCACAAACTGCGAATGGAAAGCAGCCAGTGCAGATGACACCGGTACAGCGTGGCAACCACTCGTTGACAGGAATGACAAACTGTGACGATTGGGGTAGAAGAAATGCTGATCTTGTTGTGTTGTGAAAGAGAGCCTTGCAGTGAAGGAGACTGAAGAGAAGATGCAAGGCGAATAAGTTCTTTCAAATTTATCAACCAAGAAGGCATGGACTGGTCAAGAGAAATAAAGGCCAACTCAGAGGGTGTATCTGCTGATCCATGTTCAAGTGTTTGAACTGGAAGAGAAATGTGTCCATGATGAGGAAAAGGAGAAAACTGATTTGTCTTGAAGTAAAGTGAGCAAGTTTGTGTCACTCATGGGAGACCACTCATATGCCTGTGGGGTGATTCTTGATGTTCCATGTAGCAGAAGAAAACACATGTGTTTGGACAAGTAAGTATGAAGAAAATATGTTTAGGAAAATGGTTCATTCTGAACACCTTTCTCCCTTTCAACAGAAAATAATCCAAATCTCTGTATGTTACAATTCAAAAGGGGATGAGAAAGGAGGAACATTTGTGAAAGACGTCATAGCAATAATGACGAGTTGCAAGCCTCCTTTCACTTATTGCTTTTAGATATTTAATTTTCAGTCTGTGTAGTGCTATTGTTGATTTAGTTAAAACATTTGGAAAGTGAACGTATTGCTTTTGGATCGATTGATAATGCAAGTGGAATATTCAAGATTATGTTAGGATGTTCTCCACGTTTCCATAAGTTGCTTGTGCATTACCGAAGATTTGAGAATGTTGTAGAAGCTGACCGAATTTCATTGGCATACGCTCATCACGATTTCGTTGGTTAAGCTTCCTGATATGCAGAATATTCTAGAAAAGAATAATCGAGTATGTTCGAGAATATTCTTTAGATAACATATAAAAGAATGAGAGCTATGCGACTGTGGGGAAGAGAGAAATGAGATTTGTTAAAGAGTTCCAGTCATTGTTGAGCACAGAGGTGTTCGAGTCTTCACTGAGTTTGAGTCTAGTCGATGAAAAGCTGCCATCGGTAGAATATTGCCTGCTGCATGTACGATTGAGTTCCTGTGCGACTTATGGAACCTGAAGGTCAGTGGATTGTTTTTGTTGTTCCTATGTTCTCCAACATTTGTAAATATAAGGATCCTCTTCATTTCAATACCACCTGGTGTATTTTGTCGTCTGCAAGCTGAACACCTACCACAGGATCTACAATGAACTCTTACAAGCTGGGCTACTGCACTTACCTTGTACTGAGGAAGTCAGCGCTTTAGCATGTAACATTGTAGGTAACAACTAACGATGGCCTACCACTCACTCAGCTGCAATTCTATCAATATTCTACACAAAGAGAAATTTGACTCAATGAAATGCATGCATTCACAATATACTTCCTGCTTTTTTTTTCCATCTAAATTTGCTGCAAACTTGTAAATAAAAAGCAAACTTTGCCAAACTTAAATAATTCTAGAAAGGGAACCAAGCCTATTGTCGCCCAAAAGTATGTATGCAAAACATTAATGCAATTATTATTCAGAAAGGGAACTCTGCCTACTGTCATTAACACCATTGTGTTAAGTCTTTCAAAAAACTGAACAACTTTTTTTTATCAACATTTGTTTTCTTCTACTATTCAATTGTACAGTTTATGACTAGGTCAACAGTAGACGATCCCATCTCCTTTTGGTGGACCCAGCTGTAGGATTAAAAATGAATTCTTTGCCTGACACACTCACACTGGAAACTGAGCGAATCTGACCTAGTCATTAAGATAAATTACATTTGAAGACTTATTCCCCTTCCTACATAGATTTCTGTGGCTGGGGAGCAATGAGGGGGGTAAGGGAGGCGAGACAAGGAGGCATAAAGTGTTCATTTTTCTCTTCATACGATAAACAATCATAGAATAACATTGGAAATAATGTATTACATTTCCAGCCCTCATCTCCTATATGACAGTATTTGTTGGGTCTTGATGACCCTATCCCCGTCATGAACTTATGCATCTCTTCCCTTTTAAGGATACAGTAAAATTCTGAAAGAAATATCCAGCTCAAAACAAAATCTGAAGTTCCAAGGCTATCCATAAACAAAAAAAAGCCTCTCTCCTTTTTTTTTCTTCTCTTATATTGTTGTTGCTGTTGACCTAATTTCCTTTACATGGGTGAAACCAGGAAAAAATAAAAAGCATGAAGGCTGGGGTCCAAAGGTCCACAAAACCCCGTGAAGCTGAAGGGTTTCTGCACCTTTGACGGGTAAAATCTGGGCATTTTGAGACGTCTTACCTCCTTTTTATTATGCAATCCACAAGGACAACCATTAAAACTGACCTGTATGCAGGGGAGTTCACTTAATTCGAGCAACCCCAGGCAGAAATGATTTTTTGTTGACTATAATTTGTATTTACCACTTCTGAAACTTACGAAGACAGCTTGCAGTTCGAACTAAAAAAAATTATCTGTGATGACCAGAATTTGTGCATCTGGTATTAGGAGAACTCCACTGTATGGAAAGCTAGTTATTTTTCACTTCAACCAAAAATTTGTGTGGTCTTGTTTATTCCAGCAGAAAGTTCAGCCTGCAACCTTGTATCTCAGGGGAAGGGGTGGAAGTGGCATGTGGGTGGGGTGGATGTTATTGGTGCAACAGGTACATGACTTAGCTTAGAGATTTAAACTATGAAACAGGTACATGACTTAGCTTAGTGATTTAAACTATGAAATCATAAAATGACTCTTGGATTTAAACCTTAAATAGATGGCAGTCACAGAGTGACAGCTTTGAACGCACAACTCAAGAATCTAGATGGCAGTCACAGAGTGACAGCTTTGAACGCACAACTCAAGAATCCTATCTCATTGCCAAACTGGGCACACTACACCCCCAAGGCATCAATATCCAACAATAACCAAACACACATACCCACCACTTCCACATCAGTTGGCAATATCCCCTACCAACACACACACATACACACACACATACATACACCACCACCACATCCCCTTCACTCACTTCATACAGTAGTTACAGCAACCCTCCATCTATCTAATCCTAATTTTGTTTTATCCTTCCCCTTAAATCCCCCCCCTCCCCCACCTTTTTTTTTTTTTCCCTCAGTTTCTCCCCCCCCCCCCCCCCCCCCCCTTCTTTCCCCTTACCATTATTATCAATCCACCATTACCACAACCATCACAAAGATACCACACCATCCCAATAAACTAGACACACAACCCTATCATATCACACACACACACACCTCCCCCGACGCAAACCCCCCCCCCCCCCCCCCCTCCGTTTCCTCTCCCATAATCCCCCTGGCCCTATGTCATTTCCGCCCACCGACCGCATGGACGACAACGGATAAGTCATTTTTCTTTCTTCTTTTTTCGTTCTTTGTCTGTACTGTCCCACATGTTAAATGTGATTTATTTTTTCGCCTGAAGAAGACCCAAGTGGTTGAAATGCATCGTGTCTTGTCATGTGCTTTGTTTGTCAATGTCATTGGCGGTAAGTTCTAAACAAACTCTATTTCTAACTTTGCTTCGTTCGCCGCCATCAGTCAACCATTTTGAAATTTTAAATAGATGTAGTTCTTGAAGAGTCCAGAAAATTTCCAGTAAATTTAGTAGAAAAATGAAGATTATAAAATTCCGGTCACAAGTTAATTTTCAAAGGAAGCAAAAATAAATAGTCATGTGAAATGTATAGATGCTTGTTTCCTGAAACAGGTTCTAATACACCTTATACGTTAATTTTCAAAGGAAGCAAAAATAAATAGTCATGTGAAATGTATAGATGCTTGTTTCCTGAAACAGGTTCTAATACACCTTATATATAAGATGTATTAATAATATACTGGAATAACAAACTTAAGGATATATCAATCTGATTATCATACATCAGGCATGAAAAATAAGAGTTGTAAGATCAGTGGGCACGACTGCTTTGCCAAAATAAATCAAGATGGAATCTGTCATATAAACAGAATGCTTTAGAAACTACAGATAAAACTATATTTGTTCATTCTGCCTACTAAATTAACCAACTGGTGCTTTGTCACATCTGTGAGCATATAACTAGAGACCTGTTTATCCATGTGATTTTGTCAAATTTTGTTCCCATGATAGGACAAATACGTTGAACTTAAAAAGAAAAAAAATCGAGTAAAAAAATCTACTGACAAGATTCTTGAGTGGTAACTGCACTTGTGAAGGTGGGAAGATCTGATCAAAGAGTAACAACTTTTGTTAACTTCCGCGCATGAAATGACGTCAGGCTGTGTTAACTTTTTGATATGTCCAGAAACATCGAAATAAATCGGCAAAAGGGCATGCGTCTATGCTAAAGTATGCTGATGAATCAGGTTTGAAAGAAATTTACATCAGAAAGAACTTGTTTCACCGTAACTAATGTAAGAATAGTCTGCTGTGTGATGGCATGTGAAAAGAAACTTGTTCTGAATACTGGCATCGATCACAAATGTATATTCATTAGACTCTAGAGCCTAACAAATGGTATCATGACTATTGGTTGAAGCAACATTTGCACATTCTCTCATCAAAATGATGGAGCAATCACAAAGCAGTTTTACCGAAACATTCGGGGAAAAAATTGACCTTTTGTGATTTCTCGATCTCTGGACAAACAGTGAGGTCAAATTCCAGTTTCTGGCATTTCCAGACACGTGGTTTCATCCATGTCTGTACTTTTACAGAATGAAAGACTGATTACTACCCTTCTTACATTAGTCTTGCTCTATAAATCAGCTGTTCAGTTTGTTTTTCTTTCCTTTTTTTTTATGCTGTAATTAAAAGAACTTTCATTTTTCTACACGCCCCATGTTGCAAAAAACTAATACAAATAAACAGACTGAATTGAACAGTCTGTAACTGAGAAGAGCAGATAATTCAACCGACCTAAACAGAAGGCTTTTGAGGATTTTTTTTTAACCAAGTGATCATATCGCTGTAAACTGTTGGCTGACACAGTGAATGTCTTATTGTAGATTCATACTGGTGAGCTGCATATTTTTAGTCTGTTTACTCTTTACCACGTTTTAGCACGACTGAATTATACAGGAGTGTTGTTATAGGTACAAACTGTGTTCAGCCCCAAATGACAAGCTGACCCAATACCAGCTCACATACCAATAAATTTACATCAAACTAATACCCTTACACTTGTATACAATTTTATATCAATCCAACCAACAGAATTTTTTTCAATTATTCCTTTTTTTCATGTGTATATCTCAGTCTGTCTAGCCTCTCCAAGAAATATTCTAGTAATACAAGACACTTCCGGTGACATTAATTTCAAAGTTAAAATACAAGTAACAGTAAACAAGTAATTAGTTACTAACCTGGCAGCATCTTCCATGATGATTCCTTCTCTCTCCAGCTGCATAAAGAGTTCACCTCCCGGTAAAAACTCCAGCACTAGGTACAACTTTCCATCAGTCTGGAATGCGTACTTCAAGTCCACAATAAATGGATGCTGGAAAAAAGGCAGATCCCATTTCAACCGACATAATATGATGAATTCACAGATGACAGAAATATAACATGCTGATTTTAAGACCACAACTCTCCAAAAGCTGTGACATCTATGTAACTTATTTTCAGAGCATTTTTTAACTTCCAAAACACTGTCTTCATCATTTATGGTCTCACATGAAAGTCATTTAGATTTGTGTGTGTGTGTGTGTGTGTGTGTGTGTGTGTGTGTGTGTGTTTCAATCAAACCAAATTCAGTTTTATATTCTGAAGAACACACACACACACAAATCTAAATGACTTTCTCACACACACACACACACACACACACACACACACACACACACACACACACACACACACACACACTCGCATGCATGCATGCATACCAAATTCCTGCCAAGAATTTTAGTAATGATTTAGAATGGACAATCTGTTTACAACTGGCATACAAACCACGTTGAACTTTCTGAGCATGAACACGCTCCAAATTTGAATAATTTATTATCAATGTTGAGGCAAAAATGGCGCTAAACCCTGACCAGCTCAACACATGAATGAATAGAGCACTTCACTCCATTCACAAAGCCAGCCAATCAATATTATTGACAATGTCAAGCCAGTTCCCCTCTTTTCAAGTTGCCAACTTGGGCAGTCCCCTGAAGAAGAGGGGTGACTGCCACCACTGTTGACACAAAGAGCCAGTCCCTGACCAGGCCCCTTGTGGATAGCTTTGCACCCACAGCTTTATTTTTCCGTCCCATTCGAGACACATAGTTAAAGGGCCGAACAAACAAAGCTTACACATTTCTAATCCAACATTTTTGTTGTTGTAGTCCAAGCAGAGGCATATATCAAACTTGCGTACTAGTTAACTAGGGAAAATTAAGTTCCCAGAAAGTGATGAGGTCTTTTTTGCACAATTGTGTGTGTGTGTTGTCATTGTTTGAAAATCGCCTGACCACTTGTGTACAAACTTTCATGCCGTATCTACATTATCTACAGGAAAATAAACCGAGTCAAGTTTGGTATTAAAAGAATTGTCGGAAGTTTGCCTATTCAGTCATCTCAAAAGCACAGATATACTACATTTTTCATTACAACTACTAATTATCAAACTAACAGCCCCACTTGTAATGGCCGCTCAGCAATGCCGAACACATTGTTGCCAGACCCGCTTTACACAGATGACTTTCAGTTCGCTGAGTACAGCACGGTTAGCTGGCTGGTGGGGAGCAGCCTGCAGAAAACACCCCTTTCCCTGACCTGCATTCACGGCTTGGCCTCGGCAGCTGTGGGCCAGCTGTAAACTCCCCTTACTCTCAAAACTAAGTGGCTTGCTCTGAACAGCTGTGCACCACAGACCATAAATCTCCTCCCCCAGGCATCTGTCACAAACATGGCTGAATTTCTAACAGCGAAAGCACCTCATTGGAGATGGGACATACAGGTCTACTCTGACACTGAGGTAGCTAACTCTAATTGTCTGCGGTAGTGATGGCACACAAAATGTAAAAAAAAAAAAAGCATGTTTGTTTTGATTCAATCCGTCCTCTTGTGAATGGCTGCTCGGTGCATATCGATCATTCCTTGTGGCCCTAATTCACTCTTGATCTCTCCTCTGAAACACCTTTACCAGTCAGGACACATGATGACTCCTTTAGGTGAGTTAGCTGCTTTTGTGGAGACATCCTGATCCTCCTGTCAACCAACTTTGTAGCTCTTCAAGTTCAAAGCTGTTCTGATTGACATTTTGACTGGCTTTCAATGTGGAAAAGAGCCAATTCAAAGCCTTTTTATGACTTAGGGTCACCTGCTATACACTGGAAACCTTTCTGGATCAAAAAAGGGTTTAGAATTACTTAGATCAGAAACAGATTTTTCTTCTTCAGTTCCTTCTTACACAACCAGCAAGCACAAAACCCTGTCTTCTTTCTTGCTTCTGTGTCAGAGTCGCTGTCGATAAAAGTCCCAGGACAGTCTACATGAACTGATCTGTACTTTCCATTTTTTCAGGAAGAGGATTTTTTGTGAAGAAGCCAAATTGTATTGTAAGTTTTATCCCTCTGTTACCCACCCACCATGGAGTCCAACTAAGGGGCCAGGGCAATGAGACGTATGTCTTGACCCCTTTCAGGCTTCCAGAGGGTTTCATGACAAACACAAGCCTATCAACCTTATTCCCCCTGATCATGCTTAACTCCCAGGGACAGAGAGCAGAGCACGACAGGGGTTATCTAGGCCAGCCAGGGATCTGCCCTGCCCCAGCCCCAGGCTGAGGTAGCCTATTGATATACATGCTCCAGTGTGTACTTCCTGTCTAGAGAAGGTCCAAGCCAAAGAGATGTGTTGAGTGCACCTATCCTCTCAATAACCAGGATCTTATTCCCCTCCATCACACATCGCTCTGCACAGCAAACATCTTATTCCCCTCCATCACACATCGCTCTGCACAGCAAACATCTTATTCCCCTCCATCACACATCGCTCTGCACAGCAAACATCTTATTCCCTCCATCACACATCGCTCTGCACAGCAAACATCTTATTCCCCTCCATCACACATCGCTCTGCACAGCAAACATCTTATTCCCCTCCATCACACATCGCTCTGCACAGCAAACATCTTATTCCCCTCCATCACACATCGCTCTGCACAGCAAACATCTTATTCCCCTCCATCACACATCGCTCTGCACAGCAAACATCTATTCCCTCCATCACACATCGCTCTGCACAGCAAACATCTTATTCCCCTCCATCACACATCGCTCTGCACAGCAAACATCTTATTCCCCTCCATCACACATCGCTCTGCACAGCAAACATCTTATTCCCCTCCATCACACATCGCTCTGCACAGCAAACATCTTATTCCCCTCCATCACACATCGCTCTGCACAGCAAACACAGCCGATCTTAAGACCACCCAGAAAAGACGAATGTGAAAAAGAAGGCTTGAAGGGGAGAAGAAGGCAGAAAAGATCCATAGGAAAGGCAGGAGACAGAACGGAAAAAAGGCAGCTTACACTTTGTCAGGGACCTCACTCTAAACCTGTCTGACATGGAAGATCCTATCAGGGGCACTGACTCTTACCACATTGTGCTAAGGCCAGCCAGCCACATGGCTCTACAGGCCTACAAGAATTTTCAAAAACTAGCCTTCTACTAAAGTACTGATGCAAAGCCTAAGGGATCACTGGACCACGCAAGCCGTCCGACCACAGCAAGGTCACAACCCTGGGAGAGACAGACACAGAGACAGAGAGAAACAGAGAGAGACAGAGAGAGAGAAGGGCAGACAGACAGAGAGACAAGAGACAAAGAGAGACAGGTGGGTGACGGAGGTGGCACGTACACTCTTTTACTTGATATCCAGCAAACACACCATCATCTGCCATGAATACAGCCATTCTAATCAGCATGAACTGAGAGAGGACAAAGAGAGAGAGAGGGGTGAGGGAAGGAGAGAGGAGAGAGGCGGGATGGAGCACAGGAAGGAGATAAATAATCAGGCATGAAAGTGACCAGCAGTAAAAAAGGCTGAAAAATCGGCGGGGGTCTCAGGGGCCGCCTTAGCCCCTCAGTGGGGCCCAGGGGCAACGCCCCGTCGGGGGTCAGGGGGCACAGCCCCCTGAAGCTGAAGCTTTTTTATGAAATAAAAGGCCTAAAACTGCAAATAAACCCCTATTTCAGCGCTGTTAAGAAGGGCAAATAAGCCACATTTTCATGTTTTCAGTAATGAAAATAATACTTCAAAAGATCATATAATAATATAGGCCTACTTTTATATGTGCATACTGACTCATTCACTCGTACTATTTTGTGTTATTTTATTTTTACTTTTTAACATGCGCGCTGGTGACCTACTCGTTTTTGAGTGAACCAGTATTTTAGGAAGAAGAAGAAGAAGAAAACAATGAGGCAGCCTTCACCACAACATTGATTCAGTCGGTCAATCTTTCCACATGCAACACAAAATGCAGCGCCTTTTTCGTCTAATTTGCGAAACACATCACCAACTCGAACATCGTCCACTTCCTGGTCTAGCCAGTCCCACCTCCAATCGTTTCTCATCCCTTTTTTTTGGCGTGAAATCGCGACGCGCTTGACAAACTTCGGCAATTTAACGATGTCCGACGTTCGACAGGCGCGAAAAGACCGGATGTTGATTGACGGCGGAAGTGACCGGTTGACTCTTTGAGAATAACAAATTGTCCAAATGGAATAGCATCAAACGAAAGTTTATTTCAGGATTTTTTTTTGGGGGGGCGGCACATTTTTTGGGGGGGCGGCGCAGATGAAAAGAATGGGCGGAAAATCCGCCTTAGGCGGACGAATTTCATGCCTGATAATGTGAAAGTCTCCTCCCTCTCAACTGAGTGTGTGTGAGATACAGAATTAATATTCAGCCTCTCTCTCTCTCTCCCTCCCTCCCTCACTCCCCATCCTGTTTTGTACAGCTTCCCACCATAGCTGTTTGTAATGATTCTAAAATAATCCAAAAGAGTGTTTCCCTGTAGATAAAAGACTCTTGTGTCCAGAGAGTCACAACCATGCTGAGTCAGTACCTGGTTTACAAATTCACACCACAGCAATGCCAAAATCTTGCGACATGTCATTTAAACAGAGAACAACACACACACACACACACACACACACACACACACATGTACACATACACACAGTGATGAACAGTATTAGTTTCTGTGGATTTGAGCATCATTAGTCTGTACCTATGAATACAAGCCTGTCCAGTCCTTTGCTCACTTTGTTTTCCTACATCCACCCAAACCCCTATCCCTTCACTACAACTATATCAACAATCACATGTGGTGAATCTTGTCAATCACACAGTGTGACTTCACACCTCAGGTGTATGGAAAGAGAGAGGGTCTCAAAGCATGGCCATATGAGATCACTGATTAGCCAACTACTTGTCATTCATGTAAATGTCATTCACTGCAGCGCAAAGTTGATACTGGGTAGCTGAGGCTTTGAGCATGCTAAATGACTCAAATTAATTATGAAATTACTCTAAACTTAGAGTGTGTTCACAATAACATAAATAGCTATAAACCTAAAGTAGATACTAAAGATCATGAGAAAGTAAATTCAGGTTCAAATATCCAGTTATATGGACATTTCTTCTACACACTCATCCCCTTCTATAAACAGTATTTAAAAAATGGTGGCAATCTGGCTTTTACAGATAAACAGATCATGTGTACATGCGTCTTTGTGTGTGACAGACTGTGTGTGTGTGTGTGTGTGTGTGTGTGTGTGTGTGTGTGTGTGTGTGTGTGTGTGTGTGTGTGTGTGTGTGTGTGTGTGTCTGTGTGTGTGTGTGTGTGTGTATGTGTGTGTGTATGACAGTGTATATGTGCATGTGTGTGTATGACAGTGTGTATGTGCATGTGTGTCTATAATCCCATACGTATGTTTATGGGGAAGAAAGAAAGTGTGTCTATGTGCTTGCATTCTCATCAAAACTTCTTTCACACTGTTTTCCATTCTTAGATATTTTTACGAAAATATGTTGTTTTTTTCAGTGATAATTATTACAATAAAACAAGGGGGTCAGACTCACTATGAAAAACTCATATCCAACTTTTTAGGGGGTCACACTTTAACTGCCAAAAATGTGCTGAAAACATACACACGCACGCATGCACACGTGCCCTTTCACTGGCTCACACACACATATACAGAGAAAGAGACAGAAATATATAAGAAAAGAATATACTATAAAGTCAATTAAACACCCTAGATTATACTGAAATTTATTTCTTCAGATTTGTGTTCCAATGTCAGTAAAGTGTTGTCAACTAAAATGAATAAATGTGAGCACCTACAGTATCATGATTTTAACTGTGAAACATGATATGCGGGAAGTCCTCTTTGATTATTGTTACAGAATTTCCACTATGCGAGCCATTTTCATCAGTGTTGAAATATTTTACTGCTTGACCATATTCCAGTTGTCATGCAATAATTCTCAGATGACCAGAGAGAAACAAGAGGTGAGTAATGAATATTTGTGGAACCTTTAACAAAGCTATGTAAACTAGCCACACCTGCACTGTGCACAACACATTCGTGCGTCCACAATGGAGCCATCTTAATTGTCCAAACCAGTCACGTAGCATAGATCAATGAATTCCATTTCTTTTGCTGGTTTACAGACCGCAAGCCACAGATCAAAGCCGAATTTTGTAGGGTTTTCCATGCTTTTCGCGCTTAGCCGAATCATCTGATCTTGTGGTCCAATCAGAGACAGGGTAGTGTATTTTGACAACTCTTCTTGGCTTTGAGAGGTGAAGAGTTCTCAAGCAGAAGTTGTTGTCCGATTCAGAATGCTCTGAAACATTAAGTCACGCTTTTGTTGACGTCAATAATGGTGGACCAGACGAAAGCGCTTTTGGGTGACATGCTACACGGAGTTGTAAAGCCAACAGAAAAAAATTATTCCATCACGGTAAATTTGGTATCTTTTAGTGATGCACCGGCCTGAATTCCAGTGCATCATATGGGAATTTCATGCGTCATTGACGTACATTTGTGCCCAAGAATTATCACCGTTTTTCATGACAAAAAACAGATAATAATCATGATAAAACTACTACTACTACTAAACAAGTAAATATACAAATAAGCAAAATACATTTCATGTTCTTTTGAAACATTCTGAGATAAAGTCAATTTTAATTAAGACATCTATAACTGGTGACTCTAGCTCACACAATACATATTTACTGCTTTAAAAAGACCATAATGTTATCAAAGTATATTAGGTTGCAGTGAAAAATAAAAACCAGAACAATACAGACAGATGGATATTTCACAAATGGTGTAACTACTGGCCTTGAAAATGCAGAAGAAAAGGGAAGGGTACTCATCATTGATGTTTTGCTTCTAATTGTTACGTTCTTTCATGCTGTTCAGGTCCGAATATTTTCTAACAACAAACACAGCCTTGTAGGGGGTCAACTCTACTTGGCTTTGATCACAGAGGTTGCAGTTCTCTCTCACAAGAGAGACAACTTTTATTAGCCCCTGGCTTGAGACAGTCTTTCTTTAATGCCGTAACTGTTAACATTGTACGAATAACGCATTATATATCTGAGCATACTATACACTGTATCGAACATTTATGCATGCCAAGAGGAAAGCCTGCAAAATTAGACAAGCCCACAAAATCGTTCGGTGTCTGTGGCTGCAGCTGATCCACAAGCTACATGGTACATTACACTTTTTAAAAAAATCACATGCAAGCCTGACCACAGCCACAGCTGCAGACTGCAGCAAGGTGAATGGAATCATTGCTTCTTTGGGCTTTGTAAATACAACTGCTGTCACTGCAGCTGCAGTTAGACCACAGCTGCAGCCAGAAGACATTGGCACTGTAACTTAACAGAGCTAGTACACTGGCCGTAACAAACAAGAGTTTACATGGTACAGCATACGACATCATAAGTCATGTTATTCAACTCTAACACAGACTTGAAGTTACCCTAGACCTCTCATCATCGTATTTCCAACTCAGGCATAACTACGTATCTTGGGATACATAGATTTAACCTAATCCATCATTATTTGACAAGAATGAAGCAAGAAACATCATTAGTCTTTCCTTTTGTTCTGTCTAGAATTATCACTGCAATCCTGGTCTTTCTGGCCTTCCAGAACACCTGCTTGATAAGCTCCAAAGTTCAGACATACAGCCATGGTGGCCCTTTTCATATGATGAAGTAACTAGATTCAAAGCATCAGCAATAACACACACCGAGGCTGTAAATGACATGAAAACACTAGATGCTAGCAAAGGTTTTGTGCAAGCAGTTGGAGACAATTCTGATGAAAACACTAGATGCTAGCAAAGGTCTTGTGCAAGCAGTTGGACACAACTCTAATATTGTCAAAATGGCCGCAAGTCTACAAAAGTCTCTGCTCTCAGCAGATTCTGCATGAACATAAAATCAAATGGATCAAGAGAAATGAACAGTGGACTTCAGCTGCATCATTTTCTGGGGTAGACACTGAGCTTCCCAAGATACAGTGGAAATCCAGATTCAATTCCTCACTGGCGTTCAGGCGCCACTCCTGGCCTAATGACACATGGTGGGTACGGAGGCTGAGCACATTAAGGCTAACAGAACAAAGAAAAGGTGGATGGGGCAAATTGATAAACAAGAAATCTATCAAAAGACTGTTCCTACTTCGATAGCATAAATAGTAGGGGACTAGTGTCAGTCAGAAAAACATAAGAAAACAAACAACTGTGTATTTTAATCTGAGAAACAAGAATGGGAGACAGAGCAACAGAATAAAGGAAGTGTGCACTTTCTTCATTTTATTGCCAAATGCATAAAGGAAACAAGTTTCCATACCTGAAACACAAATGTCTGATTCTTTGCCCCAACCATTGCTCTATGTTTGCCACATTGTCTGTGAACAATGTCAGCTGTGAAAATCTGACTAACAGACCGCGTACACTGGCCACAACAGGCCAGTGTTTCCTTGGTACTGCATATGACACATTAAGCGGACTTAATCATCTCTAAAACATGCATGCGTTTCCTTGGTAAATCATATGACACATTTAATTATCTTATTCATCTCTAGCATAGCCCTGAGGTTACCCTTGGCCTTTCAGTATCACATTTCCAACACATCTGAAGTACTAAAAAAAATAAACAGAAGTTTACCTATCCACTATCATTTTCCAACACATCTGAAGTACTTATACATTAATAATAAACCGAAGTTATCCTATTCACTATCATTTTCCAACACATCTGAAGTACTTATACATTAATAATAAACCGAAGTTATCCTATTCACTATCATTTTCCAACACATCTGAAGTACTTATACATTAATAATAAACCGAAGTTATCCTATTCACTATCATTTTCCAACACATCTGAAGTACTTATACATTAATAATAAACCGAAGTTATCCTATTCACTATCATTTTCCAACACATCTGAAGTACTTATACATTAATAATAAACCGAAGTTATCCTATTCACTATCATTTTCCAACACATCTGAAGTACTTATACATTAATAATAAACCGAAGTTATCCTATTCACTATCATTTTCCAACACATCTGAAGTACTTATACATTAATAATAAACCGAAGTTATCCTATTCACTATCATTTTCCAACACATCTGAAGTACCTATACATTAATAATATCTGCAAATGTTCATTATCATTATTTAATTAAAATCAGAGAGTTTTAATTATGCCCCACACACAACACATACAACTGAAATACTCTGCTATTAAACTTACCTTGACTGCTTCAAGTATATTTCTTTCAGCCCGTGTATGTGCTGCATCTTTATGGTTTCTTGCAATGGTGGCCTGAAAATGGACAGGGAATCATTGAATTAATCTGTTCAGAAAAATTATTCCATAATTACAGACATGTTCACCACATGTTAGCCATCTGTCTATGTATCTACCTATCTTATGCACACACACACACTAGCTGTCTCTCCATCCTCTGTCCTCCATCTCTCCCGCCCCCTACTTGCCTCATCTCACTCTCCATCTCCAACAGAGATCCAGAGTTCAATGATCTATCCTCACCTCTCGCCTCCCTCTGCACAAGTCAAACAGTCACCCTGCAGTGGATTCCCTCTCACTGCAACGTGCTCGGCAATGAGACTGCTGACTCCCTGGCAAAGGAGGGCACTACGAAGAAGCAGATGGACAGATCTACCAGCTACCCCGGATCCAGGACCATCATCAAGGCCAAGGTGCAGAACAAGTGGAAGCAGCAGCATCCACGCCACAACAGAGCAGACCCGTACTACCTGCTGACTCGACGAGAGCAGGTAGTCATCTTCAGGCTCAGGACAGGCCACAAACGCCTGAAACACCACCTATTCTTTAAACTCCGCATCGGCAACACAGAGCAGTGCCCCTGCAGAACAGGCAGCCAGACAACAGAACATCTGCTGCAGTCCTGCCCGCTCCACCAAGCGCTTCGAGAGAAAACCTGGCCCGACCCAATGCCAGTGGCCGGAAGCTCTACGGAGGACTGGAGGACCTGTGACGTACTGCCACCTTTGTCGAAGAGACGGGGGAATCCATCTGAAGAAACGACGAACGAGACAACAACTCTCCATCTCCCTCCCCTTCCCCTGTTTGCCACTCCCTGCCCCCTTTAAAACCATTATCATGAATATTTACATGTCTAACTGACTGAACACCCTCAGCATTTACAGCAGCAAGTAATCAATGTAATGTTACTCACGTTTATAGCGTAGCCGACAGCAAAGAACCCTATCAGGCCTGTCACCCCAATGAAGTCAATACTCGACATTAAAAGTCAATACTCAACATTGATTTAAAAACACCCACAAAAACAAACAAGAACAAACACATACCTCATTAAAATAGATTTTATAAAAACTTGCCAGAACTGCATTAAAATCGTTTTCAGTAAAATCTTACATCAGATGAAAAATGTTGATCTCTTTCAGAAACTCAAAAATCACATTAGCTGGGACATCTCTGAACAAAATTTTCAAGGAGTCTGTTGTAGAGTTCAAGTCTAACACCATGTAAGTCCCAACACTCTAAGCATGTTCATTGTGAGTGGTACAACACACAGAATACACCACAGAGCTTCTTCACCTTTTAAAAGGCACAAGAGGGTGAGAGAACAGGGAAATGCCGCTTCTGGCTCACTTTCGCCCTCAACCAGTTTCGGGCGAAAGTGACCCAGAAGCGGCATTTCCCTGTTCTCTGACAAGTAAGACGTCAATAACCAAAAATAACGATTATCTACAAACAAACATACTGTGCAGGGTTATCCGTTTTCAATACTAATTTACTAAACTTTTCAGATTTTAGTTTTTGTTTAATCCTATGTTTTTCCTGGTCATTTTCAATAACATCATTTTCGCGCAAACATTCTTCAAATGAGTCTCTGTCTTTCATGTGAAATAAAACTACAGTCTTTAACTGTTCTCTAAAGTCTTTTAAAACCGAGTTATATTTCTGGCATAAAATCCACACACTTATCCCAGCATGTCTTCCGCTGAAAGCTAGTTTCGACAAAGTGTTTCTCTTTTTAACTATGTCTCTTTCTGCTGAACAGTCATCTATAATAAATAGTGTCTGCGTTCCTTCAAACAGTCTATAAAACTGTTCTAAACACTCACTCAGTTTATTGCTAGGATCAACTAAATATATGTCATCATCTGTCCATATAAACCTTCTATTATGATATGCTTTGTTCCATTTAAGTGTTGGGCAGAAAATCACAATATGATCAAAATTATAACGATAAACTGTTTGTAACAGGTCGAGGATAAATATTGTTTTTCCACAACCAGTCTGTCCACAAATCAATGAACAATGAGGGGTTTTTGTCATAAAGTTTAACTGCTCCATAGTTTTATAACAGAACTTAATCTAATCCGGTTATTGTTTTTATCATGTCCTCTGTTAAAACTTGTTCAGTGTAATAAAACCCTATGAGGCCTAAATGCGTAAGATTAATCCAATTCAGTTCTGTAAGATTGTTTCTATTTAGACTAATATTGATTTTGTTGCTTGTTGTTATGACCTTAATATCCTCGCCATTGTGAAGAATGACGACGGTAACTTTAAGTTTTTCAACGTCTAAGTTTTGCCAGCTAATTAGAATTCCTTTTAGAAGGACGTCACTAATGCCCACAACCCCATCCCTCTTTACATCTTTTAAGACAGAAATTTCAAATATTATTGTGAACGTGTCTCCTAATTTCATTTGGGGAAATGAACTGTAATTTTGTAGAAGCATCTTTCAAAACTGATTCTCTTCTGTGGAGGATGTACTGTTTATTCCCATACGGCTTTATTTCAATCTCTTTCTGACTATTGTCCTCTGGCATAAGACTTACATGTAAAGGGCCAGAGTTGAATGCTTTTCTGAAACTTTTTTGGCGGCTAAAATATGTAAATGGGCTTATGAATTCAAATTTTATTTCCCATTCTAAATATGGTTCTAAGTGCCATTTGAGGTCAGGTTTTCGAACTATTTTATATTCATACTGACCAACATTATTTGCTTCTAGATTGCGCAGCTGTTCTAGTTTAGGAAACTTTTTACTGTCACTAACCTCTTTGCGTTTATAATCACCATCTTTAGTGTACTCAAACCCATACAAAGTGCCTATCTCACCGTTCTGTTCAAAGTCCGCAACGTCTGCAAGGTCTTTTAATTCTAAGGTTATACACCTCACAGGCGCTAATGTAACTCCTGGTTCTTCTGGCCCACGCGACATTATTTTTTAGTAGCGTATTATTTTATTTCCAAAACAATGTGCAGGTTATCACATTTTACGACTTTCCCCGTTTTGTCTTTGATTTTTATATTAAATGATCCGACCTCCCACAAACTAATCTTTTAAACTGTAAATTAGGGAATTGTATAATTTCATAATCGCAATATGCAGCTTTCCCTGACGGCAGAGGTCTTAAAACAGTTGAGGGCCTTCCATCTATAAGTTTTCATCAGTGCTTAGCTCGTCCAAATGAACATAGAGTAATGAATGTAATGCAAGATTGAGCGGACTTTCCCCTCAAACGTAGTTTCATCTGGCGAAACACTAAAACTATGAGTGGGTAGATTGCTAGTTGTAAAGCCTAGCATTTTAGCTAGCTCTCTATCAAAATCGTATTTTGCTTCTTCAGGTTTGAATGTTAATATTGTTTTTAGATTTGCATTGTTAAGTTTAAGAGTAATGTCTAAGTTACTCATTGCTTCTTTTAGTGAGCAAAAACCCGTAATAACCATCAGGTATTGTTAACTGTTTAACGTCGTTTGTTTCTCCTTTCATATTTTGTAATCTTATTATTCCCCTTGGCTTCAGTTATATTAAACCATACGACTTTGTAAAATATTTCATGGAGCGCGACCGTTTTGGCCCCGCAATTGTTATCAATAGCATGTTCTAAAAACGAAGGACGGTCTTGAGTTGTTATTGTTACAAACATTTTTTAAAACAAATTAAAAAATGAGTGCTTTCAAATATACTGATGCAAAATATTCTGTGGGGCCGCACTACAATCCTAAAAATATAGCAACTGATACTCTTGACATTGCTGTGGCCCAGACTGCCTCTTTTCATAAAAAGGTGAGTACTCCATTGAAGAGCTATCTTAACCCCCCTATTGAAAAAGAGCACATCCAGAAAGCGTGGTTTAGTCATCCGTTGCAGTTTTATCAGAACAGTTAAACTTTGCTGTGTTTTGTGCTTCAAACTGGGTGTGGAGTGTCGTATGCTAATCATTTAACTCATCCTGATCCTTTGGTGAGGTCAGTGTACAGATTTCATTTTTATTACACCTTCAGACGTATTTTGACTGAACTGCAAGCGCCATTACCGAATGACAAATCGTTTAATCCATTCAGCAACAGAATAGACATGAAGGCTTTTGAAAGGATCTGTAACGAATTCAATATTAACATCAAGACAGACTTTAGACAAAAGTTGGATCTTGATCATGGCATAGGCACCCCTTATTTTCGGGGCACGCACAGAAAGTATAAATATGTCTTGAAACCTCCTTTCAAAATTGTTCAGCCCTGGTCCATAGAGCAAGAGCATAAAACAGCATGGACAACATTTATCTTAGACACTTCTAAGGGCCTAACTAGAGCGGGAATAGAACGAATAAACGACTCTATTCGTACTTACGTTTGGTGTTTGCTAGGTTCGCAAGCACAGGCAAGATCGAGCATAACTGATCTTTCTACTGGCTTTGATGCACAAAAACAATACTTAGCAAATTTAGAGGACGCCATTAATTCTACAGTTGATTTACCTTCAAGTATTCAAAGGTACCAACATGTTTTACAATACGCAAGATCGAAAGTAGACTTTGCTGTTGGCACTGGTTTATACATGCTGCCTTCTGACCTCAGACTCCAGATAGGTACAATAATAAACTATAATAATGAAAATTCTTATAGCAGGCAATGAACAGAAGGTTGGGAAAAACGACATAAATTCTGAGCCAGTAATATTACAAACAATAAAAGAACGCCCAAGATTAAGTCATCTAATCCCCGAAGTCCAACCCCCCAAAGTCATTGAAGACTCAGCAAAGCTTGCGGACTCTGTTCGCGATGAACCATGAATATGAAAAGACAGCGCTTGTTCTTGGATTAACTGGCCTTGGATTACTCGGTCTTTATTTTACTAAATATTAACCCAACTATTAAGAGAACTAATGCCCATAAGTGCTCGGCCATAAAGCCAACTACTTTGCTTGCAGTAGACAAAAGCCAGCTAACAACACCCCCTAATATACCCGGTTAAAGCGTCCACGGCTTTTACTGGCTAATTTTTTTAATAAATTCGCAAGATGATCAAGCTGTTTTTTACCCATGATTTATCAGGTGGAGGCGATGGTGGCGGAGGCACTGGACTTTGACCTCCACCGCCGCCTGTAATAGCCAACACCAGTGTACTTATTGCAAATCCTAAGGCTGTTATAACGCTTACTAATGTGACTCCTTGCTCTCTAAACAGTGTTCGGATTCGTTCTGCTAGCGTTGTGTTTTCATATAAAATTTTCCGGATAGTTTCTCTTATTCTATTCACTTGAGTTCGTAATTGTCTCGGTTAGTAGTTAGCACTTCTAGTCTTGCTGATCTCTCTTGTTCAAGATCTTTTAGTCTTTGGGTTATTCTTTCTTTAATATCATGCCCTAAGTTGGCGTCATCAGCCTCAACGAGTTTTTCTTTTTCTCTTCTATATGCCCATCTAGTTCACCTAGTTTGCTAAATTGTTTGTTAATTCGCCTCTGATGGTTCTTAAAGCATGATCAAGGGCCTCTATTTCTCGCATGGGTAGCGGTGAGTCGTGTATAGTCTTTAACGCTGTTTCTTCTGAAAACTGGATTCTGCTTCTATTACATTTATTAATTCACCTGCTGATTGATTTAATTCTTTAAGTTCCATGTTTTGCATTTGGTTATCTGTTGGGAGTTCTTGCAGTGTGTTTTGAAGTTTAGCAACTGCCTCCGCCCTTAATTTTGGCCTAACAAGGCCAAGGCGATTTTGATCTTTCACACTGAGTCTATTTCTAATTGAACCCACGGCTAAAAACTTTGATGGGTCTTTTTTAGTTGTAAGCTGAACAAGTTGTCCTGGTCGCTCCTCACAAACAAATGGTCATCTTTACTTCAAAATCATTAGGGTCTATAAATTCGGGAGGTTCTTGGCCTAAACTTTGGTATAATGATCTGACCTTACTTTCTGTTAATTTATACCGACTTGTTGGTAATGTACTCCCGATTTCTGCTAATTCATCATGCAATGAGAGCCCCGAGCGATGCCGCTCCCAAGGGGAATCACTCATGTCGTCTCCACGATCAAAAACATCATAATCTTCATCTTCAATGCCTGCCATGTTTCTTTAATAATTAATTTTTTTTATTTGTTTTATAAAAAAATGTCACATGCATATGGCTCGATTCTTGACCCGCATAGAAGACTGAAAGAACCCTTTGGCGTGAAGGGAAATAAACGGAATATTACTGTTCCAAATAATCCATCTACTATTGATGCAGATCAAATTCTTACTGTCAAATTTCCGGACCTAGGAGCAGATGAAGTGATTGTGCCAGGCTCTGCGCGTCTTACTTTCAAAATAGTACTCGATTCAACAACAGACACAAACAGGACAGTTGTCCAGAATTTGGGGGCGGCAATTGTTAAGAAAATTTCTTTTAAAACTTGAGGGGCAAGAAATATTTTCTTTACACAATGCAGACATATTTTTAACCTATTCTGATCTATGGCTAACCGGGAATGAAAGGGCTGATCTTGCGTTTCAAGGAATCGAAAATGAAGAAGCACTAAAACATAGAATAGGCGCTGAAGATACTAAAGACGGCAAAAAGTATGTAGCCGTAAAGTTTGCGTATGGAAATCGCTTTTCCATTCCCTTAGATTTTGAGTTGTTAAAAGCGCATGCGCCATACTTTCAAGGAGCATTAAAAGACAGACTGTCATATGAACTAACTTTTAACGAATACAAACGTGTTATCAGATCAACAGACACCGAAGCAATGTACAGCATTTCTGACATCTCGTTAGAGTTTGACGTTGTTAGCAACCCTAATTTAGCAAGGCTGATTGAGCAACAATATCAGTCAAAATTAGCATATATTACGAAAGAGTGATTCATCATACAACATATCCCAGAAGCAGGGCAGACACTATATGGAATTTTAGTTTTAGTGTCGCAGCAAGATCGCTTAAAGGTATTTTATTGCTGTGTGAAGATGAAGAACCGTTCAAAAGAGCAAGTGAAAAGTTTTTAAATCCTAAAATAGCGAAAGTGCAATGTACAATTGATGGTAGTCCTAACCAAATCTACGCTAGCGGGCTTAGACCTTATCATCATTTGACGAAATAAGAAAATTGTTTGGGGGTGGGAGGGGTAGAAGTCTAACAGCAGACCTTGTGTCTAAAGATTTACATCTTCACAATGTTAGGCTTGATGATTATTTAACAACGAAATACGGTTTATGGATTGACCTAAGGTCAACAGAGGATAATCAGTTGCATGGAAGCGGGGGAGAACTGTGAGAGACGTAATAAACTTTCAAATTGATAAAGAAGAAGAAGCCGATAAACCGCTTAATGTACATTTGTTTTTAATATATGATGCGCAGCTGAATATTAAAAATAACAATTAAAAGATATACAATACAAAATTTATTTTTTATTTATAAAAAGCATTCTGTTCAAGTTTATCCAAATTGCCTACAGCGCCGCCAAAAGAAAGATAGTAGAAACCCCTAACATAAAAACCTTTAGATTAACAAACATTACGCAAATGCAGCAAGTACTAGAGCAAGACCTTTCAAAATACAGCAAAACCAAACAAGGGATTCTGCTGCCTTTAATGCTGTTACATATTTTTAATACTGGAGCATCGACTATAAGTGCTCTATCACAGGGAAAGAGTGTTGGTCTCTTAGCAACAGGCATAGGCGCACCCGCAGCTTTACCCCTAGGAGTTGTCTTTAGCTCTCGTCTTGTTCATTAGCTGTAGGGCTGCTACAAAAAAATAAAAACTAAACTCCAAAAGCACACACAGCTATGGTTCAACTAATAACACTAAACTTAGTTCGTTTTAAACTGACAATAAATAAAGCGCTAGTTGGACTCAAACATCACGGATAAAGGAATTTAATCGTTACAGGCCGATTTTGATGACTACAAAAGAAAAAAGTTTGATCTTCAAAGAAAGGGGGGGCAACTTTTTCTCAACAGCCATACGCCGAGCAAATAAAAAAGAATGCTTAAAAAAGTAAACAAAACATTAAACTCTGCTCTAAACAGCTCACATTAACAACCCCAAAAAGTGTTTAAACTTTAGTTTTATGAGTCCAAGCGCAAAAAGACCGTTGATATTGATTCTGATAATTATTTTTTTAATTTAAATAAAATTTTGAGTTAGAAAAGAAACTCAACATGGGTAAGATATATGAAGACAAGACGAATTGTTTGAAGAATGCTCGAGAGAGAGCGTTTATCAAGAGCACTGAATGATATTGATTTAGAATTTTTTGACCCAACAAACGTACAGGCAAGTGTTGTTCTTTCTATTTCTCAAGTTCCAAGTAACTAACAATAGACCCCGCCAGTTAAAGTAATGTTAGCTGTTTTTTAATCGACTAGTAACAATAAATGAAGAAAATCTAAAAAGTCTGGGTCTCAACTAAACAACAGACTATTCTTTCCTTCATAATGACTTAACACCCGTTGGTCAGACGAACTGCTTACACAGTTTGATGCTGCGGTGAAGAACCCAAAAAATGAGAGGTTCTGGTTGGTCAGAGGGCGGGGTCTTAGAGATCAGTTTAAAAAACGGCTAAGTATGCCCCGATTGTGGGCAGGCCCTTAAATTTCCCACTACCTCCGCTTTTGTCGCAAAAAGAGCAGTTCTAAAAATAAGGAATTCGACGACAAATGTTTTAGTGGTGTGTTTTTTCAAGGTTTGCATTACGCCCCCCAAAAAACGCGAGAGGAGTCTAACTATCACCCTTACATAAATTTGATCTTAACTTTAGTGGGGTGTCCTTTCCTGTTAGTGTAGCCCAAAATTGTTCGTTTGAAAACAAAAAAAAAACCAATAACTTTTTAATGTTACACATGGGGGGGGGGGGGAAACAAATCTACAACCGATTAAAAGTGTCCAAAAAACAGCCCAAAAGATTGGCGAACCAGCCCAATTTTTCTTTGTTGATTTAAATTGATGTTTTAAACCGGGGGCTACCGCTTTAAAATTTAAATTTCGCACAATGATTTGATTATTGGGGGCCAAAAACTTCAAAGCTTTTCCTTTAAACAAGAATTCTTGAAAAAAAATTGTTTAAAAAGGAATCCCTTGTTCAAGCCGCGAGTGAACATAAGAAACATTGTATGGGCCCCATTTGGGAATTTTAATAAAAATTTTAATTACCCCCCCGCAGGTTAAAATTTTGTTTTAAAAAATGGAAAAAAAATTTTTTGGGGCCCAACCCAAATTTAATTTGGGTTGGGAAAATTTTTTTCGAGGCGGAATTTTATTGTTTTATGAAAGGGGCCCCCAAGAGATTCCAAAAAAAGCCCAAGGGATTTTAATCAAAAAATTTTTCTTTTTTTTTAAAAATTTTTGGGGTAAAAAGGGGTTCCCCGGGAAAAATTTTTAGAGGGCCAAAAAGGGCCGGAAAATTTCCCTTAAACGGGGAGCAATTCCCTTGATTTTTAAATTCTTTAAATTTTGAATATTGGGGCCCTAATACAACAGTTTGCCAGAAATTTTTGTTGGGTTTTGGGTTTTTTAAGGTTCCCTTTTCAGACGCCGAGAATAATTTTAAGAGCCCCCTTGTTCACTTTTGCGGAAAGTTAAAGAGGAGGGGCCCCGCCAAAAACCAAATGAAAAATCTTCAACTAAAGTTTGATCCAAAAAACCAAGGGAACCCCTCCCCCTGTTTCTTTTTCCAAAACCCTTTCCGAGGTTATGATCTCACCTTTTTAATGAAAAGCATTTAACCAGCGCCTTCAGGGTTGCATGCATTGCACAGTCATCAGAAAAGAAATTGTGCTTTTATCTAAAAAAAACATTTTCTTTTTTGACCCCTTTTCAACAAATGAGGGGGGTTTCATTAGAGTCACTAGCTATGTCCTTAACCCCCTGCCAAAAAGGGAAGTTTTTTAAACCCAACTTCGTTAAAAAGGGGTTTCCCCTTTATGGGACATAAACCCGGGTTGGGAAAGGTTTGATGAAAAAAAACACTTCCTCCTACAGGGCCCCGGCGGCTTTTTTCTAGTCTCAGAGGAAAGGACCAGGGGACTCCGATTCCCGAAATGTTTCAAGATGCTTGGCAAAATTTTAGATTGAAAAACGATGGGAAAACTATCATGACCCCTTTTTTAATGGCTGTGTAGGGTTTGTTGGGGGCCCGTTTTTTGAAAATTATAAAAAGCCCTGCATGAAAACATTACAGTTTGGATCCGCGAATTACTTTTTCGCGCCGGGATGAGTTGGGATCCCTTTTTTAAAAGGGTTTACTGGGGAAAAATTTGACTTTTGTCGGACCCCTCCCAAAATGTTTCAGATGGAAAAAACGGATTGGTGGGGGGGAAATTAGTTTGGGTCGCTCTTTTCTGAAAAAGCAAACAACAAATTACTTGGACGTTTAAAGCCCCAGAAAAAGGTTTAAATATCTTATGTATTTAGGCAAACAATCTGAAAGGGTTTGGCTATGGCGCAATAAATTCCCCTTTAAACGTAATTCAAGATGTAAACAGGTCCAAAAATTATTAAAAAAGGCATTTAAAAGTGGTTGAACATTTTTTAAGCCTAATCACCCAGCGTGGTTTCATTCTAAAAGTTGATTTTAGTTTTCCTCTTGAACTCCTTGACCTGAAAATTGTTTTCCCTTTAGCAGCAGGAAAGTTAAAGATGGACCCAAGAGGGGCCCCCCAAAAAATTGTCCCTTTAATTTTCGAGGCAAAAAAAATTTGTCTGTCTTTACAGCTTCTCCAATTTTTTTTTAAAAACAGGGTTTTTTGAATTTGACAGAAAGTTCATGCATAATTGCTTTTGATCAAGAACGTTCATAAACCATACATCATGAAGAACACGTTCTCAAAAACTAAACCCACGAGCTTCAAAAAAAGGGACTTTTTAAAAGCTGAGAAAAAACAGCTGTTTGGGAAAAAAGGGAAAAGGGGGGAACCCGCAAAAGCGCAAAGATGTCAGTTTGGTCCCCAAAGAGAACAAAGAAATTTAAAGTTTGATTTAAAAAACCTTTTTTATCGGGCTTCAGAAGATTTTTTTCCCAGTTTTTTGGGCATAATGATAAAAAAAAAAAGAAAGTAAATTGGAAAAACCTGTTTTTTTGGGGTTTTAAAATTTGTTTTAGAATTATAAAAGCTTTTGATGTTAGAATTTCTTTATGAATTCTTTAAGCCCCCGTATCTGGTCAGTGTACTTTTTCACAGTTTCAGATAGTTTTGTTATAGAATCCCCAATGAGCTTTTATAAAGACCCTGGAAATGGAAGTGGCTTAAAAAGGGGATGCGGGGGGTTTGGAACAATCGGGTTATTAAAGAATTTGCCTTTACATTCATCCTTAATAAAAAGGTTTTAGGAAAGAGAAGGTGGGAAATTTTTTGGGAAAAAGGTGAAACAAGGGTATGGGGGGGTTAAGGTTTTAAAAAAAAGTACGTATTTCGAAACCAGGAGGGAAAAACATTTAAAAAAGCAAAGGGAATTTTCCCAGCGGTTTTTGCAGTCAAAACATATCACATGACAATAAAAAGAAGCTTGTTTGGCAATAAGATTTTCTTCCCTGACAAAGTTAAAAATACGATCTAATTCATGGATCAAAAAAAGGTTGTAAAAAAGAAGTCTTTTGTAGAACAAACACAAAAAGGGGTGTTTGTTTTAAACCGGGGGTTTTTTATATGCAATTGGGCACTGGGGGGAACCGTCAATTAAAATTTAAAACGGAAAACTGTGTTGGCGGAAATTTAAAATTTCGTTCTTCTTTAAAAAAAGTTTTTTGGGGAGTGGTTGTTTTGTTGTGTCAGTTTCTCGTTTAAAAAAAACACGGGCGGATTTTTTTTTACCAAATTTTTTTTATTTCGTTCGGGTCAACCAAACCCAAAATTTGGGTCGGTTTTCCCCGTTTCGAGTTTTCCCCTTTTTTCCCCGGTAAAAAAAAAGGGCCTTACTTTCAATCCAAATGGTAATAGTTTTGGCTGGTGAAGGGCTCTCCCTTTAGCAACATTTATTGGGTTTTTTTTTTGATTGCTTGTACTGGTTTTAGGCCCTTTTAAAATTTTTCATTTTTTTATTGCGCGCAAAACTGGGGCAAACTTCTAACCCCCTTCCCGTGTTGCGAGAATTGTCAATCAAACTCTCTGTGATACTGGTTGGAAAAAAGTCTTTCAGCTAACTGTTTTTTAAAGTTTTCGATAAAGCTGTGATTTTTGTGAACTCCTGGAATGCCCCTTTTTAAAGGTAAAATCTATGTTTTAACAATAATTGATTCACTTGGCCTTTAAATTCTTTTCCATCATCGACTTGAATCATGCGAGGGAAAGTTAAGGGGCCTCGCTGGTATATCAGCTGTATGGCAACAGCAACAGCAGAAGCACTCTTTTGTGTTAATGGTTCTGCATCTTTGTATCTTGAAGCCATGTCAATGACTGTGAGTGCGTACTTAAATCTTTTTCGTCTAATCCTATCAGAGGGTAAATATAGAAGATCCATTTGATGGGTGTCGTTTGGAGTTGTATTAACAAAGTGTGGTCTCTGTATTCGTCTAGGGGCAGGTAAATAAATTTGCCAAATTGCTTGTTTAGATAACCATTCCTTTGCTGTTTGTTCACTGACTCCTGCCGCTTGGCTTAGCTTTTTAATTGCTGTGATGCCCTTCCAATATCCTTTGGGCGAATAATAGATTTTGTTCATTTTTTATTCAGCCAATATTATGTGCAACAAAATACACAACGGTCATACCAACGACAATAAACCCGATTTCTTGCATCTTTTGTTTTTCTGATGGTTGATAAAAGTCACTGAATTTTGGTGGGGGCAATGTCTCGATTGGTTTGCCTGTTACTAGATAATATTGTTTTATTGCTTGATCAACATTTTTAAATGTGTAAGCTGCATGCCCCTGTCTTTTCAGTGTGTCATTAATAAAATCTAACTGCTCAAGCCTCTGCCTTTCATAGGCGTTTTGTGCAGCTGCTAGTTCCTCCATAGCTTTGTTATGTCTTTTTCTCTCGCTGTCATTCCCCAGTTTACTAAATGCAAAATTACTGCCACTAAAAGCAAGCGCATTCACCACAGCGCCGCCTATCATTATTGCGAGTGAAGCCATTTTTTATAAATGTATTTTTTTCTTACATATTTATATTGTCTGGAATTATTCCTTGCTTAACTAGAAAATCTTTCGTAGCAACCGAAGCTGCAATGATAGCAATCAGCTTTGCTGAATCCTCAAAGTCTAGTTTGCCAAGATCTGCTGGTTTAATTCTTAACAAGCTTTTACCAAGCATTGAGTATTAGACTGCGAGGCGTGTCTGTTTATCGTTCAACTTGTAGCAAACGATTTTAGCACACGAATTTTTAAGTGAAACAGGTTAATCTATCACTACTTAGGTCAAAACTGCTTTGTTACATTGTCGGGAATGGCGGAATAATTAATACAACGTAATTAATTGAAGATGACATAGCCTAACAATGTCAAACCCAAAGAACCACAACTTCGGAAAACTGTTGCTCGCGCTGCGTCCTAAAACAATGGCTGCCTCGTCGTCTGCTTCAGACACAAAAAGCTGTTGCGTACATTTCCCGGCGAGTAAAGACGAATCAATCCAGGATTTTAGTTGTACAACGTTCAAAAAATGTTCATCATTAGCAGTTGAGTGGATCCAATACATCTGCTTTCAAGCTGAAATAGCCCAAGCGTTTTATTTCTACCACGCAATCACTCACGGGATTTGAAGATGCAAGAACGAAGGCCTTGGATTCCATCGCTACTGTTACCAGCAGTTTACCAGGAAAGATCGGTAAGTGAAAACCTTGATTTTATTCTTCCCAACAATTCTGATGCTTATAGCTGTAGATTTATACGCAGATTTAAAACAATGTAAGAAAGAAAAAGAAAAACACACCGACATTCCAAGGCCAAGGCGACAGCCAGTCTGCCGTATGCCTCACTTGCAGGCTGGCAGTGGGCTCGGCGCAGGTTTGGTTATTCTATTTTGGCGTCCTCCGCGATGAATGCCAACGTAAGGGTTTGGGTTGCTGTAGTGTGTGTTCGTATCTTTGTTTACCCGTCGTGACTGTTTCTGGGAACCATATTTTTTTTTTTTTTAATTACCCTTTAAAAGAAGGAGAGATTCTAGAGAGTTAAAATCAAAACTGAAGCATGTGTGTGCATCTGTTTGTCGATTTGTGTCTAGATCTATTGACATGATGTGTTGGCAAGATTTTCTTCAGATTTATGGGCAGATTTTAATGAAATGTGGGTCATATGTCCGTAGTAGCGAATGGAGAAGTTGGATTAACCACTAAGCAATATTAAGCTTGACCCAATGTTTGGGTCAGTCACTCAAAACGTGTTTATGGGCAGATTTCCACAAATGTGAATCATGAATATGTTTTTAAAAAAAATTTAAACCCAACAACAACCATAAGTCGTGAATGTAAAAGTTTGATTGTGCATAACCCAAAACGTGAATTAAAGTTGGCAAAATGACGTACATTACTATTATACATGAGGGATGTTTTATTGTTGTTTTCTTTTCAGGTTGCAACAACTGCAACACAAAAAGGAACGTGGGGAAGAAGGACACATTGCAGAGGTCAACCCGAGGGGTTCTGAGGATACACCACCTGCAAGAAACTGAGAAGTACTGACACTTTATCACAGGCCTGTAGTAGCAAAAGAAGAAATAAACACGTCCTGCCTTACATATGTATCTTTTGTAAAAAGGAGAGGAAATCAAAGTGGCAGAAAGCTGATGGCAAAAAAATTGAATGTTTAAGCGTTTGTGAACAAAAACAATGTGTTCGACTTGAGGAGGCTGCAATGAGAAAGGGTGATGAAGAATTACTTGGCATCATCAAAGATAAAGATCTCGTTGCCATCGAATTGTGGTACCATTTGTCCTGCCTCAAAAGCTATACCAATGATGCATATGTATCTGGACGGTCATTTGCGTCCACAGGAAAGACAAAATGGCAACATTCGAACAGCTACAAAGTTTTCATGGAAAATGTAATTATCAACAAACTTGTCAAAAAAAGAAGAGTGCTCAGGATGACTCACCTTGTTGAACTGTTCCTAGAAGTAGTCAAGGAGGTGGACATGTGTGTTTCCTATGAAGACATGCCAGTTGAAATACCAACTCCAGAAAGACTTCCCAAAATTGGTCTTCATACAGCCAAGTGCAAACAACCAGAGTGAGATTGTTTTGTACGATGGAGTGGTGGCAGACTTCGTGATACCTACTGACGGATGTGACGTATACAGCAGTGATGAGGACAACTCTTCTGATTCTGAGTCGGGAATGCACTACAACTCAGGTGAGTGTTGATAAAATTGTAACTGTAGCAGCAAATCCAAATGAGAGAGAGAGAGAGAGAGAGAGAGAGAGAGAGAGAGAGAGAGAGAGAGAGATTTGAAAAATCAGCACAGTGCATATTAGTGATATTGTATTTGCAGAAATATAGGATTGTTTGTTATTTTCTGTACATGTATTGGTTCCAGTTTAGACAACCTTAAATACTGTTTCAGGAATGTATGACACGCAAGAAGACACAAGAGCCTTGTACCATGTGAGCATGCAACTGAACTATCACGTGTAGCTAGCTGGACAAAAGTGTCCCACAAGCAGCATTTGGCCTCCTGAAGCAAAAGACATGACGGAAGACAAGGTCCAGGAGATCATTCCAGTTCACTTGTTCAACTGTCTGGCTTGGATTGCCGGTGCCTCATCTGAATACAATCCAGAAGGGTCAGTTTGTGTGTCTGATTCTGACAAACGAAAAACTGTTCAGTATATGTCAAGACATATTGAATGTTCACCACAAAGGGAAAATGTACTTGCCAAAGCACTATACCCTGGGAATGAGTGTAAGGCAACACAGTGGATCTGCCAAACTCATCAGCATCCTTGGACAGGAATGGGATGTGTCTCCACAGCAGCTATTGTCTCTGGAAGAGTTTGTGTGCCGACTCTATGGCCAAAAGGTCAACTTGGTGAATAATGCTCGGCACAACATTTTCAGGCTGACGTGCAAGTCCGACCACACACTGCCTCCAAACGACGACAGTCTTGGTCTTCATGTTCAAAGAGCAAACTATCAAACAGCAATATGGCGACGCTGTTTGGAACCCAACATTGACAAACCATTGCCTTTGGGTCACGGGTGGACGAGTGATCCTGATGACACTCAGCTTTTAGCTGTGCAATGGATGAGAAATCCACCAGCTCCTTCAGGTTTCGTGCAACTTGTCAAATGTGGTTGCAAGAGCAATTGTGCTTCGAACAGATGCAGCTGCAAGTGTGCTGACATGCCTTGCACAGAACTGTGCCAGTGCTCTGAGGATTGCACCAATGCCAAACACAACCCATGTGAGGAGGACAGCGACTCCGATGAAAGCCAGAGCAACAGTGACGGAAATATTGATCCCTGATGTGACCTTGACCTTGATTCTGATATGGAAACGTCATAAAGAACATATATATATATATATGTGGTGAGGTTTACTCAATAGAAAACTAAGAAACGCTAAATGAAATTTCATCATATTACATATTGCTATTTTTTTAAAATAGTGTGACCTTGTTGTGACCTTGACCTTTGACTTTGACACTAATCAGCGTGACGTCCTCGCAGGAATGTTTCCAAAGACCACCATGCCAAATATTAACGAAATCTATTGGGAAACTTATGAGAAAAAGTGTGATAAGCAATGTAGTTGTGCACCAGGATGAATGGAACACTGGATTCCAATACACCCCCCTAATACACCTCATATATCAGAAGGTCAGGGGGTATTAGTGAATGTAACAGTATACCATTCGATAGGCAATTTTAAAGTCTTTCCAAATATATCAAAACAACTTTCATGTTTCATTGTGTTTTGACACAATGACAAATTTACTAGCCCTACCCCTAAAAATCAAATATAGAGAACAAAGAAGGAAATTCACGTTATTGTCATCTTCCTGGTGTCTTATTCCGCCAGGTCCCACAATGTAACAAAGTGATTTTGGCATCAGCAAGACCCCCTCTACAAATGCACTATTCATTTCGTGTGATAAATCAAGTTGCTACAGATTACAAAACTAAGCGATTTAGAGCTATTGACCCTGCAGCCTAATCCTACACTTAGACCTCCAATAACAGCAGAATGGTATACAAGGTTAGCAACAGTTTTTTCGGTGCTCATTTTTATAAAATAAAAATAATTATAATTATTAAAAAACATGAACAGTGATGATCTACTACAGCTACAAGGCGGCCTAAACCTTCCCGAACTTATGAATGACCAAGTTGATGATCAAGCTATTATGCCCAAAAAGGAAAGGCTGTATTCTTTGGCAGCATGTGGGAAAACAAAACAGTTCCTCGGAACTGAATTCAGCATAGAACAGATTCAGCAGATGTCTTCACAAGACATTATAAAGTATCATAACAGGTATGAGGCGCAGCTAGGGTCTAGAATGGTGAAAAGTGTGGGGCAAACGGTTCTTAGTTTGTACACTAAACTAGTCAGTAGATTTGCTCCCATTGATTCTGAACAAGATCTTACGTATGATTTAACGCAAGATCCAGTTTTAAACAAAGTCATTAGAGTCTCTAGGGTGTGATCTATACTATAGATTTGGAACATTGTTTCGCCATTAATCATGGGATTTAATAACTTTTAATCATATAGATTTTGTTTCCCTTCAAAATGAACGAGCTGGAAAATCATCAGAACCAGAAAACACTGAATCAGGTGGAGAAAGTAACCAAGCTAGAAAATCAGCAGAAAACGCTGAATCAGGTGGAGACCATTAAAAATCCTGGGCGTGTTGAAGCAGGAAAAAAAATTAGCAGAGTGGAACAGACAAAAAAAATTAATGTTACAGAATATGACTCATCATGAAAACATAACGCCGCCAACGCCAGAACAAGTTGATTCAATGCCAGCTATAAAAAACTCCATGTGATACAAGGGCACCAAAGTCTTCATGGAATATTGAACTTAAAACTGTTGCCATTTTTGGCGCCATTGCTGCTGTTGGGGGCAGTTATTACGGTTATAAAATATATAACCGATGGCAACAGAAACAAAAGCAATCAAAAAAATCTGAACCATTAAATACAGAAAGAGACAACTGCACGCCAAAACCGCCAATAACAAAAGATCATTTTGATCCATTTATAATGCCAATAATATTTTAAATTTTTTTTATAAAAATAGATCATGGCGTATTATAAAATGATGAAGTCAATAAATAAAGACCTGGAGTCTATATAAAAGACATTTCCATAGACCCGAATTGTAATCAATGCGGTTGCTTCGGATGTAAGACCTTCTTAAATCTATGCAGAAAACGCTGAGCAAGACATCCTCAACGACGCCACGTTTTTTGAGGCGTGTGTGTACTATATTAGACATCTACTATTTAAGATAAAAACATAGCTTGTATTTTTTGATAATTATAAGATAACTTAATAAGAACTTGGTTGTACTTAAAGGATGACTTAATCAAGAACTTATCAAGAAATTATTAAGAACTTACTTAAGAACTTGATCAAGAACTTATTAAGAACTTGAAGTAACTTAATTAAAACCTTAATTAAGAACTTGGGGTGACTTGGGGTGGGAGTGTGTGTGGTGTACACAGGGGGTGGGGTGGGAGGACGTGCGTGCGTGGGGCGGGGGTGGGGGGACGTGCGTGCGTGGGGTGGGGGTGGGGGGGGACGTGCGTGCGTGGGGTAGGACAAAACACACACAAACAAACAACAAACACAAACAAACAACAAACACACAAGGCCTAACCCTATCTAGTTTGTTTGCCAGAACATTCAAAAATCGTTATCCAGGCACACTGCGTTTTTTAAACAATCAAAACAGCCGAAGCAGGGCAGGCGCAAATGTCATATGGCAGCAAACCGTACATGCATGATCGTTACTATATTTAGAGCCACGTCAGTGTGTGCATGCGTGGGGTGGGGGGTGGGGTTGGGCGGGTGGAGGGGGGGGGGGGGGGTGTGCATGCGTGGGGTAGGACAAAACACACACACACACAAACAAACAACAAACACAAACAAACACAAACAAACAAACAACAAACAAACAAACAAACAACAAACACCCAATGCCACTAGACCACACTGCGCAACCACGTCAGCAGTAGGCCTGCTGTGGTCTTACAGTCGCACGTTAGAGAGGGCTTTGTAGGTCAATCGGCAGAGTCTGCCGATTGGCCTAGTTTTGCAAAACCGTTACTATTTTTAAGTCCGCGTCATGTGTTTGTGGCGTTCACTGAGAGCCTTGCAGAGCAGTTGTCGGAGGGCAGTTAGCGAACAGTGCTACGCCCCCTATAATTAGCCAGTAACAACACCAGCCCTGTCTGGGCCCAGCCCGAGTCGTGTTCCGCGTCGTCTGCTTTGCCGTTGTGTCACAAACACCACAAGGTGGAGAAGTTTTCTGAACTACTAGGTAGTACACCGGTCACTGAACATTTTGGAGCTTTTTGAATAGAATCATTTCTTCAAAAGTTAAAAGCTTTTCAAAGTTACTCTAATTAAATAATTGTTGAAGAAACAAAAACAAAATGCTTCCTTTTGGCTTTGAAGGAGGAGAACAAGGCTCGCCACTCAATTTCTTTGTCAAAAACTTTGCCATGGCCTCATGATAAACAATGTATTTTCCACAAGATTGGTCTGTTGATCGGAAAGTTTTCCTTGCGAAGATAACAACACTTCATCCATTTCTTGAGTAATATTAGTGTCACTTCCAGCACTGGCAGAAAACATTGAAATATCACTTCCCTGACTCGCCATGTTTTTAACACACACACAAGTTCTCTCCGCCCAGCCCGCCTGTCGAATGTAAATCACAGCACAGTAACCACGTCGTGATTGCACAGCAGTCAGTGGAAGAATTGTGTTGGTTGGTGAGCGGCCAGAAGGCTACGCTTAGCTCGCTGATTGGCTAGTTAGAACAGCGCCGCCGAGCGGAAGTGTTAGCGTGGAACGTTCTAAGAAGCTGATGTAATGCCAAGCAGGGTGAAGAGGAGGGGGGAAGAGGGGTAGAGGAGGTGCGGCAGTATTGATTTTTTGGCCTGTGTGTGAGTGTGTGTGTTTCTCTGTGTGTGCAGGTGTCCGTGTTAGTTTGCGTGGGTGTGTGTGTGTGTAAGAGAGAGAGAGGGAGAGAGAAAGAGAGAGAGAAAGAGAGAGAGAGAGAGAAAGTGTCTGTGTGTGTTAGTGTTCGTGTTAGTGTGTGTGTGTGTGTGTGTGTGTGTGTGTGTGTGTGTGTGTGTGTGTGTGTGTGTGTGTATGAGTGAGTGAGTGTGTTGTGTGTGTGTGTGTGTGTGTGTGTGTGTGTGTGTGTGTGTGTGTGTTTCGTGCGTGCCCGCCTCTCTGTCTGTCTGTCTGTCTGTTCTAAGGGCAACTTAACCTTAACGGGCTTACTGCGAAGTAATCAGATAGCCTAGTGCACCCACGTGTATATGGGCGCGTTCAGTAACTGCTTAGTTTTCCCTACGTTACTCTATGGGGATGTGTTCAGTCCCAGATACTTTCCTCTATGAAAAGTTTAGTAAATTAGTATTGAAAACGGATAACCCTACACAGTATATTTGTTTGTAGGGTCGTTATTTTTGGTTACTTGTCAGAGAACAGGAATAGGCGGCTTTTAGGCCACTTTCGCCCAAAAACTCGGTGGAGTAGCAAGTGAGTCAGAAGCGGCATATTACAGTTCTCTGGGTGTAAAAAGAGTGGCCTGTGTCAAAAGAGCACAAAACTGTTTCTTCTTTACAGCTGCCTGTAGACATGGTACAGTCTTACAGGTTTGGATGAATGTGTTAAAATTAGTTATCTGTCTGCAACTTCTATTCCTCTTGCCAAATGTCTTTGACTTAAGCCTGAGCTTTGCGTTTCAGATCAGTATGAGCGACAGAATCTGCAAAAGTCTTTACCAGTGGCATTCTTGGCATGTTGATCAACCACATCATTGCATTGAATGCTGACATGACCATGAACCCAAGGAAACCTATTTTGTATCCAACAGTTTGCATAGAAGAGTGCAGTTCAATTAATGTCAGCTGTTGAAGTTCTTGTGGTCACAGCCAGCAATGGCCTCCAAAGCAGAAAGGAAACAGAGAGAATGAGGAAGTCTTTATTCTTGATTAAGTGACCATTTCAAGTGCCAGGACCAAGGCTGTCAGCTCAGCAGTGTAGATG
This sequence comes from Conus ventricosus, assembly GCA_018398815.1. Lineage (NCBI taxonomy): Eukaryota > Metazoa > Mollusca > Gastropoda > Neogastropoda > Conidae > Conus > Conus ventricosus. The sequence goes on along the minus strand of CM031619.1, from coordinate 38,055,500 downwards.
GAGCTGTCAGTGGGAAGGTGCTCAGAGCATCTGTGAGAAGCTGTTGCACACAACACAGCAGAGGCAATCCCCTCTCCAAATTTGGAGCCGTCAGCGAATATTCTTCCTTGTAAGGATGGAAATTTGGAACAAACTTCAGTAAAAAAAAAAACAAAAAAAAAACTTGTTTTTCAAACAGGTGGGGTCTGTGAAATGTGAAATGTTTTTTTGTAATTGATACATCACACAGGATGCAACATGGAGCTTCTTCATCTTTTAAAAGATAAGAATGGGTTTAAAAGAAGTGACCAGTGTGCAAATGGCACAGATCTGTTTCTTCTTTATGGTCGCCCCTACAACATGGTAAAATCTCTTCCATGTTTGGACGGATTTGGAAGAGTTTGTAGTCCATATGCAAGTTCCATTCCTCTTGCCAGAAGTCTCTGACATAAGCTGGTTTCAGAACGGTGTAAGGGTTAGATAATCTGCTAAACTCTTTCTTTGTCACACTATTGGCAAGTTGATCAACACCTCACTGCCTCGAATGTCCACATGACCGGGAACCCAGGCAAAAATTATGTTGCATTTGTCACATTTCAGAAAGGTGTATAATTAAAACAATTTCAGCAGTTGTGGGTGCTTGAGGTTACTGTCGGCAATGGCCTCCAAAGCAGAAAGGGAAATTTTGTATTTTGATTTATAGACCATTTCAAGAGCCAGGACCAAGGCTGTCAACTCAGTAGCCTAAATGGAGCTGTCAGTGGGAATGTGTTTAGAACATTTCTGTGAGGGAGAGGTAGTGCAAAACACAGCAGAGGCAACCCCTCTTCGGATTTGGAGCCATCTGTAAAAATTCTATGAAGGATGGCAATTTAGAACACAGTTCGGCGAAAAAGGACTTATATGCCAGTTAGCTAATGGTACGACATGAAACTAAATCAACCCAAGTGAGGAAAGTCCATGGTGGGTCATCAGGAAACTTGAACAAACCACACACAACTGCTAGGTTTATATCTGCACTACTCAAATGAGGAAGAATATGAATCCCCATGGGTGAAATGGAACTGGGTGGTTATCAAATTTCTCTTAGAACTTTAGCTCAAAGACACAGGTATAACCAGGATTTGGGGGTTCAGAAAGGAGATTCATACAATAGTTCAAGGTAAGTTTCAACCGACGCTTAGAGTAGGTATAGGTAGCAGCAGCTAAAATTTTTAAAGAGAGAAATAACTTAATCTTTTTTATATTCTTATACAACTTAAAAAACTAACATTTTACAAAAAAAAGTAAGTAAATATCTTCATTGGGTCTAGAGTTATGGCCGTTTAAAAATATGGGGTGGCGAAAATTATCTAAAAAGTGAAATATGGCCCATTTTTAGCCACTCCAAATTCATAATTTGCTTTCACTGCCAAATCCAGTCTTAATAGGACAGCATTTCCAATACCTGGAAAAGCTGTTCCTAATTTCAAGCAAAATTTTCTTTATTTTAAAAAAGTATGAACGAGTCAAAGTTGGAAAAAAATCAAGATTGGAAAATGGCCAAAACTGCACCGAGAGCCATACTGAGGGCACTACAATTTCAGAACAATACCATAAAAGAGTGTCAGTATCTGCAGTTTGACTTCCCTATATATGTATACTGTTCAAAAAAGAAACGCAACAAATAATATTTTGGAATATGATGCAATATTTACATATTCCCAACATGAATGATGTTGACAAATAGCAGAATTGATTCACCCGTTCCTCTGCAATGTCAGTGTACAAGTTCAGCGCATGCCGTGCGATAAACACGTGCTGGTGGGCTAAAATCTAGCGCTGTAAACTTTCGATTGTCGACGGATTTGCAGACGGGAAATTCACGTGCAAAGCACAGAATACAATACTCACAACACCTCAATAGCAGGGTATAAAAGGGGTTTGGCTTCATTGAAAAATGAAACCAGAAACGAAAGGAAAGAATGCCAAATCTGAATAGCCAACAATGAGAAAATGCGATAGGCCGGTTGCAGGCCGGACAGAGTCAAGCGGCTGTTGCCAGACATTTCAATGTGGCCAGAAGCACCATCAGTAGGCTTTGAAACCGGTTTGGAACGACGGGGTCAACAGCAGATGGACCTCGTTCAGGACGGCCAAGGTGCACAACCCGAGCCCAAGATCGCTACATTACGCTCCGCCATGTTCGGGATCGTTTCCTGTGTGTCTCCTCTACAGCCCAGGCCATCCCTGGCCACAGACGTAAGCGGGCAAACCGTACGCAATCGTCTACATGCTGTTGGAATGAGGGCTCGAAGACCTATCCGAGGACCCGTTATGACTCGGCGTCATCGCCAGGCACGACTTCAATGGTGCATGCAACATCTTCCCTGGGCTGTTCATCGTGAATGGAGACAGGTTTCATTCAGCAACGAATCACATTTCCTGCTGCAACGCCATGACCAAAGGAGGAGGGTCTATCGCAGAATGAATGAACGCTATGCACAGAACTGTGTTGATCAGGCAGCTCCCCATGGTGGTGGAGGGGTAATGGTATGGGGAGCCATCAATTTCAGTGGCAGAAGCCCCCTAGTACTGGTCCAGGGACGACTTAATGCTCAGCGCTACTTTGCAGAAATCCTCCAGCCTCACGTTCTTCAACTCCTGGCTGCTCCTGGTTCCATATTTATGCATGACAATGCTCGGCCACACTCAGCCCACTTAACACGACATTTCCTGGCTGCCAACAACGTCAATCTCCTTCCCTGGCCCTCTATGTCACCGGATTTAAACCCAATAGAGCACATTTGGGATGAGTTGGATCGCCGAGTCCGTGCCCGGGTTAATGCCCCTACAAATGAACAAGAGTCGTTCCAGGCTCTTCAGGAGGAGTGGGACACCATTCCACTGCGCGTCATCCGCAGTCTGCTGCGATCCCTGCCCAGGCGACTTCAAGGTGTGACTGCTGCACAGGGAGGACACACACGCTACTGACGTTCGAAAGGTGTGAGCTCTTCTGTAATGACTCTTTGGCACTGTTTTTTTCAACGCAAAATCAGATAAGCCATTATGTTTCAATCATCTCCACTTTAACCGTGTTTTGCAGTTACCTGAAAATGTACAATGTTTTGAAAATAGTAAAGGCAGGTGACCAATTGCTGCTGTTGCATTTCTTTTTTTGAACAGTATAGTTACGCACTAATTTTTTTCTCACTGATCTAAATTTATTTTCACTGTAAAACCAGCCTTCAAACTTCAGAGAAAAAATCTGTCAGTTGCGGACATGATCATAACTTTGAACTGTTTGACAGATTTCAATGAAATTTTGGCACAAGGAAGACAGAGCAATGCTTCTTATTTGACATAAGTGTACAGTCCAAATTACTTATTTTTGTCACTGAACATTTCAATGTGCGACATGTTTACATCATGCATTTGACGCACTGCCTTGCCCATAGCTCACCAAGTATTACAGTACAAGAACAATCCCAACTATACTTTGGCACAGACTGCTTTGTATCCCATTTTAATTTTTTTTTCTCATTGATCCAAAGATATTTTCTTGTTAAAAATAGCTTTCAAATTTCAGTAAAAACCAGTTTACTGGTGCAGACATGGGCAACGTAAAATACCTAAACATGGTTAAAAAAAAAAATATATCTTTTAACCCAATGCCTACCGGATCGACCGAGATCGACCGCGAAATTTCCTCCTTCTGAATACCGGATCGACCGAGATCGACCGCCGAATACTAGGTCACCGACTTTCACTTTCACTATCGCATATCCCAGAATGCAATTGCGATATAAGCGTCTTCCGGTAGGGCCGTTTCCGGACGCCATTTTGTGCTTTGTTGCAAGAAGATTGGTCGAGTAGTTTTGCTGCTGTGATTTTTCAAACTTCAGGCTTTTTTTCGTGAAAAATTTCTGCAAAAATGGCGGATCAAGATATCATGCAACTTCTGGAATCCGTTTTTGGATACGATAGTGATGAAGAGAGTGTTTTTGAGGGCTTCACTCTTGAAGAAATTTCAAAGCAAGAGAGTCTGACATCGATCTTGACCTAGTTATCAACAATGATCGTCTGCTCAGTGATTTTGAGTCTGAAATTGATAGTGAATCGGGCGATGATGACAGTGATGTCGAATTGCCTATCGCTGCTGGGCCCAGCGCCAAAAACCGGAAAATTCTGAAAACAAAGGCTGCTAGAGATTCAGTTACTGTTAACTGGAGTGATAGACTGCAAGAGGTAAGGCCCAAAAAAACTTTTGCTGGTTTTGCCAGCCAGGAAACCGAATCGGACGATGACCAAATTTTGCAGTCGGTGGGCGTGTCCCATGATTTGCCTGTGGGTGCGTCACCTTTTGATTTTTTTAGTCTTTTGATACCAGACGAATTTTGGCAAATGTTGAGCACAGAAACAAATTTATATGCTGCACAAAAGCAAGAAGCAAAAGGTGTAGATAAACTCTGGCAGCCTACCACTCCTGATGAAATGAAATTATTCATCTATGTTCAGTTTATGTTTGGGATCCATCACCACAGTGTGGGGATGTGTCATCTGTTCTGTACATTTATGTAAAGGCACATGTTTTGCTGAGTTTCATCAGCACCTAAAATCTACCTGTCACTAGTGTCAGCAATCATATGTTCATTTTGTTTTTTTTCCCTCAGCACTTACTAGACAAATCTTCTTTATGTGACGCTTTCAGTTTTACAACACTGTTGAATTTTTTTTTCTTCACCACAAAAGTTACCTATTCAATGTGCAGAAAACACAGATTGACTTTAAAATTTTGTTCCTGAAGGTTTCAGTACTATGTCTGGACATGGAAAATCACTATGTGCTCCTAATCCATGACATTCTGTGGTTCCAGTGAATTCAGGAAATATTCTTACAGCGCCAAGAACTCTTGACGTAAAATTAGTCTGATCGTTTTTTTTTTTTCTTCATATACCAGTTCACTACATATGGAAAAAAAATGGCTGTTTTGGATGGAGTGATGTCTTTGGCATTTTTTCATCAAATTTTTGTAATTGGTGAGTAAAAATGAAATTTTTTATTGAGGTTTACTTGTGGTGGGTGTGCATGTGTTGCGGAGTTACTTCCCTTGCCATGGTATTCTCATAGGCATATAGCACAAAGTCATGCGGTAGGCAGAGGGTTAAACCATTTGATTGATTTAAGTGAGATTTGGGTACATGCAAGAAGGTGCAATTCTTGTTAATTTTTCAAAATATGCAAAACATTAAAAAAAAGTGATGATATATCTCTCTCTCTCTCTCTCTCTCTCTATATATATATATAAACATATATCTCTATGTGTGTGTATGTGTATGTCACTATGTGCGTGCGTGTGCGTGTGCGTGTGTGTGAGTGCGTGTTGTTTTTGGGTAGGATGGGCGTTGGGGTTACTGAACATTTCAATGCGTTAAATATTGTCAGTGACTCACTAGCAACTAGATCAACTCTAACTATGTTGTAACAGAAAGAGTGATGTCCAAATACACAATCACACATCCCTTCTTTTGAATGTTTCAGAGTTGTTATTTTCCAAACAGCAGTTTGCTATCTGGAAGACTCAGTAATTATCAGCAAATATATCATCTTCTGAAAAAACAATCATGAATAACAAATAACTAAGTCATCAAGCAGAATTCATGAACAAATGAATGTGCTTATACAAAGCTGATCTGTATGAAAATTTGTTTGTTCTGTTTGTTCACACACATACAACCTTGACAGCTTCTTTTGTGTGTACTCAAACACAGATCTAAAATCTGAGTCACAACTCATGATGAAATCTTGCACAGACGCATGCACGCACGTACACACACACACACACACACACACACACACACACAGAAAGCTTAAAGCTTCTTTTGCTTTTCTTTCTTTTTTGCGCTTTCTTTCTTTCTTTTCTTTTCTTTTTTTTTTTTTTGTCTTCTATTTATATCATGAGCATAAAACTGCTGAATATTAAAACTCAATCTGTATGTGTGTGTGTGTGTGTGTGTGTGTGTGTGTGTGTGTGTTGTGTGACTCTGTTTGTGTGTATGTGTGTGGAGTGGAAAGCATAATTTCACGTAATTTAATAAAAGGCCAAGCAAAAATGTTCATTGGCATTTTTCATAATTGACAGGTATAACAGGAATGCTGCATATTGAAAACTAGATAATCTTCATAGCAGTGAAAACAAATTTCCATCTAATTCCTTCAAACATTTTCAGATATGCTTTTACTATTTTTTTTTTTTTAATTTATTTTATTTTTTTGTCATCTCATTTCTCTAAAACCTATGTTATATGTCAATATTATGCATTGTAATGGTCTCCTCTGAGCATACGATCTTCTGATAAGACATTTTAGAGTGACTTCCCTTGGCGTAACTTCGTTCACCAAGAAAATATTATTTTAGCCCAATGCCTACCAGATCGACCAAGATCGACCGTGAGATTTCCTCTTTCTGAATACCGGATCGACCGAGATCGACCGCTGAATACTCGGTCAACGACTTTCGCTTTCACCATCGCATATCCCAGAATGCAATTGCGACAGAAGAGTCTTCCAGTACTTCCGTTTCTGGACGCCATTTTGGTTTTTGTTGCATGAGTTTTGGTGGAGTAGTTTCGCTGCTGTGAATTTTCAAAGTTCGGCTTTTTTTCGCGAAGATTTTCTGGGAAAATGGTGGATCAAGTAACTATGCAACTTGCAGAATTCATTTTCTGAAGTGATATTTATGAAGAGAGCGTATTTGCGGGCTACACTCTTGAAGAAGATTTGAAGCAAGACGATTCGGACGTCAATCTTGACCTAGTTTTGAATAAAGATCGACTGCTGACTGATTTTGAGGCCGGAATCAATAATGATTCAGGCGATGATAATGACGACGTCGAATAGCCCATTGCTGCTGGGCTCAGACCCCCAAAAAAGAAAATTCGAAAAACAAAACTTGCTAGAGATTCTATAATTGTTGACTAGAGTTGTTGGCTACAAGAAGTGAAGCCCCCAAAAAGATTCCCTTGTTTTGATAGCCAGGAAACCGGGTCAGTCAGTGGGTGTGTCCCATGATTTGCCTGTGGGCGCATCACCTGTGGCCTTTTGATTTCAGAAGAATTTTTGCAGATTTTTAACGAGAAACAAATTTATTTGCTGCACAAAAGCAACAGAAAAGGATGAACATAAACTCTGGCCTAAAATAAAAACTGCCTGTTTATCAAAAAGCAAAGAGGAGCCGGACAAGAGGTACATCATCACCACAGTGTGTGTGTTGGGGGGAAGGGGGGGGGGGGGGGGGGGGTTGCTCAGTGCACTTGTGCAAAAGCACATTTTTGTTGAATTCCATCACAATCTAAAGCCCAGTATTCAGTAATCTGTTCTTGTTATTTTTCCCCTCAGTAGTTGGAAGACAAATCTTCTTGTATGTGATGCCTTCAGTTTAACAAAATTGAAGTTTGGGTTGTTTTTTGCTTCACAACAGAAGTTGATTATTTAGTGTGCATACCATGTAGAATACTTTAATTTTGTTCCTGAAGGTTTCAGTACTTTGTTTAGACTTGGAAAATCACTCTGTGCTCCTAATCCATGATGTTCTGTGGGTACAGTGAATTGAGGGAAAATTGTTTTAGCACCGAGAACACCGAAGTACAGTTAGTCTGTTCAGTTGTTTTTTTTTTCCTCGTGTACCAGTTCACTATATGTGGGGGAAAATGGCTGTTTTGGATGGAGTGATGTCTTTGAATTTTTTTCATTACTTTTACAGAATAGATAAGTTAAAAACAAATTTTCTATTGAGGTTTCTTTATGGCAAGTGTTGGTATGTGTTGCAGAGTTACCTCTCTTGGCATGGTATTCTCATAGTCATATAGCACAAAGTCATGCGGTAGGCAGAGGGTTAAAATAAAAAAACGCATATTATATTCGCGAAACTTAAAACCTGTAAACCTGTAAGTTTTGTTCTATTACAAAATTGATCTATGTATCAATTTTTGGGTAACAAAACTAGATTTTGTTAAATAGAACACATCTCAAGAGACCTCTTCAGCATTGACTCAGTCACAGCCAAATCTGTCGACCGGGAATCGTTTGATACGATTGATGACAAAATTAAGCACTTTGTACCGACTAAAACTACATATTTTTGTTTCTTACTTGAAGAATTGGTACTCAACACGCATAACTATAAGTTTTATGGAATAACTCGCCTAGAAAAATCGGAATTCTGTCAATATTGAGCGTCCCTTTGTCAGCCTCAGCGACAAGCATTGTGCGAGTTTAACTTTCTCAAGTGACCAATGGGTGCCTCGCTTTTCAGTGCGAAGGGAAAATCCCTGAGTTTCGAATAAGCATCATTTGCATACCATTGGAATGAGAAAAAATTTGAGCTTTCAAACGAGTCCAATGTATGTTGGTGTTTTAAAAACGAAAGTCAGTGTAAATCAGGTTTAAAATTTTGAACTTGAAAAAACATCAAATGATTGATAAATACTCGTGCCTCGCAGCATATCATTGTAAAGAGCACAATCTTAGCTTTCCAATGATACTATTTTCAAACCTGTAGGTTGTGTAGGGATTTTCCCCGACACGATTCAGTTGATGAACTGTGTTCAGACTTCAGCACGGATCATATGCCGGGGTGCGCGGAACACAAAACTTTCTTATTTTTGTACCGGTGCTTTCCTAATTCACTCTTCACAAGCAATAAAACAAATATAATATATTTAAAGTATAAACCTTTCTCTTTATTTTGCATAATGTTTTATGTCTGTAGGTGCATGCTTTGTTGAATGAGACACTTGAGAACATGAGTAGAATTTGCACTTTCCGCTGGGTGCGTGGTCAGATCGGTGACGGCTGCCGCTACCTACTTAGGGAGAGATGGTTTTCCCACCTCAACATACAGACTGTATACAGGGGAATGCATCCAGACAGAATCAAAGCCTTTGATGGTGCATGGGATCTAGACTTTTCATTTAGGAAGGCTGGCTGAACCAGACACCACACAACCGTAATCTAATTTAGAGCAGATCAGAGCTCTTTAAAGGTGGAGAAGAGCTTTCTTGTCAGCGTCCGAATCTGTATGTGCCAGAACTCTCAGTATGTTCATTTCTTCCTGACGAGAAACTTTAAGGTATTGGATGTGACTTTTGAAGTTCACTTTTTGATCAAAGACAATTCCAAAGAATTTGCCTTCCTTCACATCAGGAATGATGGATTGGTCTAGACTAATTTCACGACCAGCAAGAACTGTCAAAAATTGTGAATATACTAAGTTTTTGGTACCCCAAAAAGTAAACCCATTTTCCACGCCCCAATGTCAGATCTTATCCACACAAAGTTGGGAGTCAACATTGTATGTTGGTATAGGTGGCTCCAAATGCGTAGAGTGTAAAGTTGTTAACAGACAGACTGGACTTGGAACCCTGGTTTACAAAACTGAAAATCTCATTTACTTTGATGCTGAAGAGAGCAGGAGAAAGAACACTCTCCTGGGATACATTCAACTCCTGCCCATGGTGCCGATACAGACTTGAAACTGCCTATCAGCCAAAAAGTGTTTTTTTTTAAAAATAAAAACAAGACAGATGACCCTGAAAACCCAGGTTATTAGATCTATAAGAATTCCACATTTCTATTATATAGTGTCATTGAGCAATAAGGTTGAACAGCAAAGATTTGTGGATAAGTAGGGCAAAGCTGCTCATTAATTCCAACGTGGAAGGTTGTGCAGATTTAGAAAGAGTGAAGGTCTTCTGCTTTGAATTTTCATTTCCTGAAGAGCTATTACCAGAAGTTTAAGAGTATTGCACAGAAGATAAGATAATGTTGCTTATAGCCCAGCCGACCGCAAAGGGCCACATCAGGGCTGTATTGCACAGAAACTGTAGTCCTTCTAAGTCAGACTTTAAACCATGGATATTCCAAGGTGTTTTTCTTTTAATCCTTGCTGGAAACTGAATTCGCTTACAACTAGCACAAACTCTTTTTTTCTTTCCTTTTCTGTGCGCTTGTGTGTGCATTTGGGGTAGGGGGGAATGGGGATGACAAAATCAAATTTACAAACTTTTTTAGATCCAAATCAGTTTAAGAGACTTTTATGGCATCAAAAAAGTTAGTCTCCATTTCACTTAAATGTCCCAAACAATACGAACTCTGATATTCATTGATTATTGTACTATAATCTACTCATCCGGACCCCAGCTCAACATGCACTTCTTGAATATTACATTGTAGTGATCAACAAATCAAAACAATACAAAGGAAAAGATAACAATTTCACCTTTTTCAAAATTTTCATTGCGAAGACCTTGCCAGAATCCATCCCTCCTTTCTTCCTCACCAGAAGCACCTGTCCAAATCACACACACACCACACACACACACACACACATACACACACACACACACACACAGACACACACACACACACACACACACACACACACACACACACACACACTCCACACACGCACACACACACACTTATCAAATTCTATCACATGATCATGAAAGCTTTCATTTTTTCCAGTATCAATACTGGATTCTGGGGGTGATTTAGATAAGATAAGATAATGTTGCTTATAGCCCAGCCGACCGCAAAGGGCCATATCAGGGCTGTCACCACGTTAAAATCAAACTCACAAATCATTCGTTCACACAATTCTTTAAAATACATCTTCTGAAAACCCACCTAAATTTTGTTAAAAAAACCTTCCACTGTAAAATCTCAGATCCAATCAAAAATGTTAATTTCTTTCAAGAACTCAAAGACCGCGTCAGGCGGAACATCTCTGAACAAGGTTTTCATGGAATTTGCTGTAAAATGTTTGTGTCTCACATCATACAAGTCCCAACACTCTAAAAGAACATGTTTCATTGTGAGTGGCGCATGACATGGAATGCACCATGGAGCTTCTTCACTCTTTGCAAGGTATGAATGAGTAAATTACGAATGGCAGGTGTGCAGCCAGCATAGAACCGTTTCTTCTTTACGACCACCAGACGTAGATGAGAGGAACTCTTTTAGATTTGGACAGATCTGAATGAGTTTGTTATCCATCTGTGTATTGCAATCCTCTGCCAGGTCTCCGACACAATCATTAATTTTTGGTTTCAGATCTGAGTGGGGGATAGATATGTTAGACAGTTTCCCTGTTGTGGCATTCTTGGCCAAACAATCAGCCATTTCATTCCCTCCGATGCCAACATGACCGGGAACCCAAACCAGAACAATGTTGTGACCATCCGCTTTCAACATGGTAAAAAGTTATTTTTAAAAAGTGTAAAAGTTCGGGATGCTTGAGGTTGCGACCAGCTATGGCCTCCAAAGTTGACAGCAAATCAGACAAAACCAGAAAGTCCTTCTTTGTAGACTGAGAGATTATCTTCAGTGCTAGAACTAGAGCTGTAAGTTCAGCAGAGTAAACAGAAGCATCTGAAGGAATATGTTCTAACAACATTTGAGAGGAGCACCAGGCAATAAGATAAAATAAGATAATGTTGCTTATACCCCAGCCGACCACAAAGGCCACATCAGGCTGTCACCACATTAAAATCAACTCACAAGTCATTTTTTATTTTTTTAAAAAACCCAAACCCTTTCACACATCTCTTTAAATGACAACTTCTAGAAACGCACCAGAAACTTCGTTAAAAATCTTTCTTCCGTAAAATCTTAAATCAGATGAAAAATGTTAATCTCTCTCAAAAACGCAAGGATCACGTCAGGCGGGACATCCTGAACAGGATCTTCATGGACTCCGCTGTAAATGTTTGTGTCTCACATCGTGCAAGTCCCAACACTCTAAAAGAACATGTTTCATTTGAGTGGCGCATGACATGGAATGCACCACGGAGCTTCTTCACTCTTTAAAAGGTAGGAAACAATAACAATAACAGGAAATGAAAAAATGAAAAGGGGAAAAGAAAAGAGGGGAAAAAGGAAAAAAAGTTTAAATCAAATTGAACTACCATACTTCAACACAATACTTATGGAAAAGATGGTTTCTACCCTAAACTACTTTACGTTATTGTATAAGTTTCTCTCGAGTTTGTAAAGTGTTCACATATTCTTGGTGATGGCGTGATTGCTGTTTCCACTCCCTTCCTCCCATTTTCCATGTTATTCATTTTATTTTTCTGCTACTGTGTCTCTTTTTCGGATCTTTTTTGCTGGGTTTTTTTTTTGTCTGTTTTTTGTTTTCTTTTTCAATTTTTCCTTTAAAAAAAAATCACAAGCACGAAGTGAAATGTTTAGTATTTTTGTGAATGTATTTAACCGCCAATATATTGTAAATGTCAATTTGAGCAAAAGTATAAGCCTAGGGCAGTATCTCAAAAGGGACCCCCAGGGCAGTAGGCTGCACAGCCACTCCATCCTCAGCCCTTGGAACCGTCAGTGAAAATTTTCTGATAGGATGGGAATTTTGAACAGAGGTCAGCATACAAGGCCTTGTATGCCCGAGAGCTGGTAGACTCTTTACGAAAGGCTGCAAGATCAAAACGAATCTCTGGTGTGAAAAAGGTCCACGGAGGGCCCGATCCGGAAACTTAGAAAAATCCGACACAACTCCTAGGTCTAGACCTGCATTCCGCACGTGAGGCTGCATACGAAAACCCAAAAGGCGGAATACATTTAGGGGTTTTTCAAACCTACTTTGGGAAAGGGGTCAAACACACAGTCATAGGCAGGGTTTCTGGTTCCGAGAACAGTCGGATATAATAATTCAAAGACAATTTCAGCCCGCGGTTGGACAGTGAAGGTTCACCTGCCTCTGCGTACAGGTGTACACAGGGGTGGTGCGGAATGCTCCAAGCAGAGATGAAGCCCTTGATGGTGGGTAGGGTTCCAAGAGTTTGAGGTAAGACGATCTTGCAGAGCCGTACACAGCACAACCATAGTCCAGTTTGGGGAAGGACCAAGGCTCTGTAGAGGTGCAGCAAAGTTTTCTTATCAGCGCCCCAATCAGTGTGCGCTACGACCCGCAGAATATTCAGTGCTTTCTGGCAAGCAGTTTGAGGTTTTTAATGTGGCTGAGAAAGTTAAGTTTCTGGTCAAAAATAACTCCCAGAAATTTGGCCTCTTTGACAGCTGGAATGGGAGATTTCCCTACTGAATTTCAGGATCTGGAAAAACGACGGAAATTATAAAAGTGAATACACTGTGTCTTTGTGGAGAAAAGGTGAAACCGTTTTCATCCACCCACTGATGAATTTTATCCACGCAAAGCTGGAGCCTGTGCTGGATTTCTCGGGTACGGCTTCCAGTTGCGTTTGACAGCAAAATCATCCACAAACAAGAGCAGTCTGAACCCTGCTGAACTGATTTAACAATGTTGTTGATCTTGATGCTAAAGAGGGCAGGAGACAGTATGCTCCCCTGTGGAACACCCAACTCCTGCTCGTGAACATCAGAGAGAGTGGTGCCAACCCGACCTGAAACTGTCGTTCTGCCAAAAATTTTGTATGAGAAGTGGAAGATGACGTCGAAAACCCAGATCATGCAGATCATGAAGTATCCCCGACTTCCAGGTGGTATCGTAGGCCTTCTCCAAGTCAAAGAAAATTGCCACTGCATGCTGTTTGTTCAAAAAGGCATTCCGAAGTGTAGATTCCAGACGAATCAAATGGTCAGCTGTAGTCCGATGTTTGCGGAAACCACACTGTTCTTTCACCAAAAGGCCATCGGTTTCAAGTTTCCACATGAGTCTAGCATTGACCATTTTCTCCATCAATTTACAGACACAGCTGGTCAAAGCTATGGGACGGTAGTTTTGATGGGTTAGAAAGATCTTTTCCAGGTTTGGGAATGGGAATAATGAGGGCTTTTCGCCAAGAAGGTGGAAAGAAACCAGTAGTCCACACATGGTTGTATACATGTAGCAGGATGTTCAGACCTTTTTGCGGAAGATGTTTCAAAAGTTTTTTAATGGATTTCATCTATACCTGGAGAGGAATCGCTGCAAGAAAGTAAGGCAGTTTTTCAGTTCATTTAACGTGAAAGGAAGATTGTAGTCTTCCATGTTGTTTGACGAAAAGTTGCAGGGTAAGATAAGATAAGATAATGTTGCTTATAGCCCAGCCGACCGCAAAGGGCCACATCAGGGCTGTCACCACGTTAAAAATCAACTAACCAGTCATTTAAAAAAAAAAAAAAAAAAAAAAAAAAAAAAAAAAACCACTTTCATACATCTCATTAAATGACATCGTCTACAAACGCACCAGAAACTTTGTCAAAAATCTTTCTTCCGTAAAATCTTAAATCAGATGAAAAATGTTAATCTCTCTCAAAAACTCAAGGATCACATCAGGCGGGACATCCCTGAACAGGATCTTCATGGACTCCGCTGTAAAATGTTTGTGTCTCACATCGTGCAAACCCCAACACTCTAAAAGAACATGTTTCATTGTGAGTGGCGCATGACATGGAATGCACCACGGAGCTTCTTCACCTCTTTAAAAGGTAAGCATGGGTAAAATACGAATGGCCGGTGTGCAGCCGGCACAGAACCGTTTCCTCTTTACGACCTCCCGACGTGGATGGGAGGAAGTCCTTAAGGTTTGGACGGATCTGAAAGAGTTTGTTACTCGTCTGTGTGGTCCAATCCTCCTGCCAGAGGTCTCTCACATAATCGTTAATTTTGGGTTTCACATCTGAACAGGGGATATAAATGTTGGACAGTTTTCTCTCTTGTGGCGTTCTTGGCTAAACGATCAACCATTTCGTTCCCGCCGATGCCAACATGACCAGGAACCCAAGCAAGAGTAATGTGGTAACCGTCCGCTTTCACTTGCTAAAAAGTTCAAAGAAATGCAAAAGTTCTGGATGCTGAAGGTTGCGGCCAGCTATGGGCTTCCAAAGCTGACAGCGAATCCGACAGAACCAGAAAGTCCCTCTTTGAAGAATGGGAGATTATCTTCAAAGCCAGTACCAGAGCAGTAAGTTCAGCAGAATAGACAGAAGCATCGGAATGGATATGTTCCAACAGTATCTGAGAAGGAGCCCAGGGCAGTAGGCTGCACAGGCCACTCCATCCTCAGACTTGGAACCGTCAGTGAAAACTTTTTGATAGGATGGGAATTTCGAACAGAGTCAGCATACAATGCCTTGTACGCCAGAGAGCTGGTAGACTCTTTGCGAAAAGCTGCAAGATCGAAACGAATCTCTGGTGTGAAAAAGGTCCCGGAGGTTGGGATCCGGAAACTTGGAAAAATCGGAAACTACTCCCAGGTTTAGACCTGCATTCCGCACGTGAGGCTGCATACGAAGCCCAAACGGCGGAATACATTTCGGGTTTGTTTCAAACTTACTTTGGAACGGAGGGTCAAAAACACAGTCATAGGCAGGATTCTGCGGTTCTGAGAACAGTCGGATGTAATAATTCAAAGACAGTTTCAGCCTGCGGTTGGACAGTGAAGGTTCACCTGCCTCTGCGTACAGGCTGTACACAGGGGTGGTGCGGAACGCTCCAAGACAGAGACGAAGCCCTTGATGGTGGATAGGGTCCAAGAGTTTGAGGTAAGATGATCTTGCGGAGCCGTACACAGCACAACCGTAGTCCAGTTTGGAACGGCCAGGGCTCTGTAGAGGTGCAACAAAGTTTTCTTATCAGCGCCCCAGTCGGTGTGTGCTACGACCCGCAGAATATTCAGTGCCTTTTGGCAAGCAGTTTTGAGGTTTTTTAATATGGCTGAGAAAGTTAAATTTTTGGTCAAAAATGACTCCAGAATTTGGCCTCTTTAACAGCTGGAATGGGGATTTCCCTACTTGAAGTTCCGGATCTGGAAAAACTGACGGAAATTAGGGAGTGAATACACTGGGTTTTTGTAGCAGAAAAGGTGAAACCGTTTCATCCGCCCACCGATGGATTTTATCTACGCAAAGCTGGAGCCTGCGCTGGACACTCGGGTACAGGCTTCCAGTTGCGTAGACAGCAAAATCATCCACAAACAATGAGCAGTCTGAACCCTGCGAACTGATTTAACAATGTTGTTGATCTTAATACTAAGAGGCAGGAGATAGTATGCTCCCTGTGGAACACCCAATCCTGCTCGTGGACATCAGAGAGAGTGGTGCCAACCCGACCTGAAACTGTCTTTTTCTGCCAAAATTTTTGAATAAAAAGCGGAAGATGACCTCGAAAACCAGATCGTGGAGATCATGAAGTATCCCCGACTTCCAGGTGTATCGTAGGCCTTCTCCAAGTCAAGAAAATTGCCACTGCATGCTGTCTGTTTTAAAAAGCGTTCCTAAGTGTAGATTCCAGACGAATCAAATGGTCAACTGTACTACGATGTTTGCGGAAACCACATGTTCTTTTCGCCAAAAGGCCATCGGTTTCGAGTGTTCCACATGAGCCTAGCATTGACCATTTTTTTCCATCAATTTACAGACACAGCTGGTCAAAGCTATGGGACGGTAGTTAGATGGATTAGAAAGATCTTTTCCAGGTTTGGGGATGGGAATAATGAGGGCTGTCCGCCAAAGAGGGTGGAAAGCAACCTGTAGTCCACACGTGGTTGTATACCTGTAACAGGATGTTCAACCTTCTTGCGGAAGATGTTTCAATAGTTGATAATGTATGTCATCTATACCTGGAGAGGAATCGCTGCAAAGAGAGTAAGGCAGATTTCAGCTCGTTTAATGTAAAAGGAAGATTGTAGACTTCCATGTTGTCGGATGAAAAGTTGCAGGGAGATTTTTCTTTTAGGGCTTTGTGTTTGACAAAAGTGACTGATTTATTAGAAGAGGAGGAATTCTTTTCAATGGTTGAAGCAAGCAGATTAGCAACTGCTTTCTTCTCTGTTATTAAAGAATCCGAAAACTTGAGATGGTTCACAGTGGGACAGGTGTTCTTCCCTTTGATTTTCTTAATGATGTTCCACACTTTTTTCTTAGAAGTTTTTGATGTCAGCCTGGAGCAGAAGCTTCTCCAGGACCGACGTTTACTGATTTTAAAAGTGTGTCTTGATTTAGCACGGAGTTTCTGATGGGCTCGAGCGTTGGGACCCGAAGGTCGTTGGTATACCTGACGCTGAGCCCGTTTTCTAACTTTGGAAATTTGTTGGCATTCTGAATCGAACCAGGGTGTTTTGGGCATTTGAAGTTTATCGGAAGACACTGGAATACAGGCTTTAGCACATTTGATCATAGTGTTAGTCAGAGATTCTGCTGGGTCTGGGACTCTGAAAAAAATCAGTGTCCTGGAATTCTTTTGAAATAGTGGCTGCAAATAGATCCCAGTTTGCTTTTTATAATTGAGATGTGAGAGACAGAGACGTGTTCAGTTAATACAGGTTGTAGAAGGACAGGGAAATGGTCACTTCCGTGCAGATCGTCATGGACAGACCACTCATAGTCCAGGACCAGCGAGGGGTCACAAACCGACAAATCTAAGCACGAAAGTGAACCTGTGGAAGAGTGGAGGTAAGTTGCAGATCCGTCGTTCAGACAACACAAATCCAAATCCGAAAGGACATCCTCAATCAGCAGACCTCTGGATGACGTACCGGCACTACCCCAAAGAGGGTTGTGACCGTTAAAGTCACCCAACAGCAAAAAAAGGTCGAGGAAGTTCCCCTAACAGATTGACAAGGTCCTGACGACAAACCGGGACAGAAGGTGGAAGATAAAGGGAACAGATCGTCACAGTCTTGTGGAGAGTGACTCTCCGAGCTACAGCTTGAAGGGAGGTAGACAGAGCGACAGGACTATACAACAAAGTTTTATGTATGAGAAGGGCAACACCGCCCGACAGTCCCAACGTGGATGGTTGTGCAGGTTTTGAAAGAATATTAAAGCCAGAAAGAGTAAAGGTCTTCTGGCTTTGATTTGAGTTTCTTGAAAGAGCCACGACGGAAGTTTTATAGACTGACACAGAAGCTGCAGCTCCTCAAAGTTGGAATTTAATCCACGGATATTCAATGGAGTATGGTACTATCCATGGTGCAGAGGCGAAAAGGAGAGAGATCAGGTCATCTCCTCCTCAACGTCTGCGTCCAATGGAGAGAATTTATTATTTAGTTTAACTGGACTGTGTTGGTCTTTGGACCTGCTGGCAGACTTGCCCGCAGGTGACAAAGGCCTGGAGTTTGGAGAAGGTGGAGGTCTGGATTTGGGAGATGGTGGAGGGTTTTTCCTTATCTCCACCATCTCCACACTGGGTGGAACTCCCTTGCCCGCACGGGCACTGGACAGAGGAGTTCGAGGGGAACTGCTGGTTTTTTAATCTGCCCAGCAGCAGATGTTGTAGACTGCTGGGCAGTCTGAGGGGTGGCGGATTTTTTGCCTCCACCAGGGGCAATCATTTGGGTTGAGAGGTGGTGGCCTGCTTCCACCAGAGTTGACAGTTCGTACTTGCAGTGTCTTCGAAAACGTAAAGTCATCAGTCTGACAGCAGACTGATCGAGTGGAAACTGTGGGAACTTTCCTTACAGCGAAGCATAGGAAGAGGCTGTCGGCGTTTTGACTGCCCAAACCTGCTTGCGGGCCTCAAAAAGGAAATTTTCTTTTCAGTCTTTAGTCTTTGAATTGCGGATTCCTGAATCCAAAGAGGACAGTTTCTTGAAGAGGAGGGATGGTCGCCACCGCAGTTAGCACAATGTGCCGGATCTTGACACGGCCCATCAAAGGGTTGCCTTGCAGCAAACACCGCATACCTCTTGCCCTGAACAGCGGTCCCTGACATGGCCAAACTTCTGGCACCTGAAGCACCTCAATGGGGACGGCACATAGAGCTGAAAAATCAACATTTAGGTAACCAACCTTGATGACCGGAGGCAGCACAGGGTTGCAGAAGGTCAGAAAGAGGGTGTTGGTGGCCACTCTCTCTGAACCCTTCTTTACCGTCACCCTGCGCACCTCCGTCACACCCTGGGACGGGCCCGCTCCGTTTTTATTTCCGCCTCTGAAACACCTGCCAGATCTCTGCATCTAATCACACCTTTGGATGAATTTAATTGCTTATGGGGAGTCACCCTGATCTCCCTATCCACAAGCTTTTTTGCCTTCTGCAGCTGTTCGGATTGCTTCTGTGATCGACATTGAAGAAGAAACGAACCATTCCTCAACCGTTTTATGGACCTAGGTTCACCTGCTATACCATGAAAGCC
Organism: Conus ventricosus; assembly: GCA_018398815.1. Classification (NCBI taxonomy): domain Eukaryota; kingdom Metazoa; phylum Mollusca; class Gastropoda; order Neogastropoda; family Conidae; genus Conus; species Conus ventricosus. The sequence continues at coordinate 38,036,433 of CM031619.1, read as the reverse complement.
CTTTTGGACAGCAAAAGGGCTCAGAGCTGAAAGGGGTCTTTCCTGCTCGTCCCTTCCACCACAGCCAGGAAGCCCAGAAACCTGTCCTCTGTCTTACCTCACTGTCAGAATCACTGTCCGTTTCTAATTCCCCTGAAATAGGGGATACTGCCTTCCTCTTCCTTTTGGGGGGGTAGTTTTTTAATGAAGTCATATTTAGTTTATTGTGATTCATCTCTCCCTTACCACCCACCTTGGAGTCCAACTAAGGGGCCAGGGCCAAGAAACCAATGTCTTGACCCCCTTTCCCGGCTTCGGGAGAGACATACGACAAGCAGAAGCAACCAACCCTATCCCCCTGATCATGCTCAACTCCCGGGAACAGAGAGCTGAGCACTGCAGGGGTTTACTTGGCCAGCTGGGGAACTGCCCGTCTTGACCCAACCCAAGAAGGGGAGCCGATTAGTACACCCGGGCCAAAGTGTACTCCCTGTCTAGGAGAGGTCCGAGCCAAAGTGATGTGTTGAGAGCGCTGGCCCTCTCAATCACCAGGATCTCATTCCCCTCCGACACAGGTCGCACCGCACGGCAAACGCGGCGGATCTTAAGGAGACCACAGAGAGAAAAGGAGTGTGGAAAAGAAGACTTGAAGGGAGACGAAGATAGAAAGGGCCAAATAAGGGAGGCAGAAAACAAGAAAAGGAGAAAGGCGGGTTACTCTTAGTCAGGATCCTCACCCTTAGCCTATCTGACATGGGAAGCCCTACCAGGGCATCAACTCCTTACCACGTTACGCTTAGGCCAAACAGCATCTGCACCTCTCAGGCCTAGAAGCAGTATGAAAAAAACAGTCTATCTTCAAGTATTGATGCCCCCGCAGCAGAGCCTAAGGGATCACTGGAACACGCAAACCCTCCGACCACGACAAGGTCGTAACCCCCGGAGGGAAGTTGCAGGGTGATTTTTCTTTAAGGGCTTTGTTTTTGACAAAACTGGCTGATTTGTTAGAAGAGGAGGAATTCTTTTCAATGGTGAAGCAAGCAGATTAGCAACTGCTTTTTTTTCTGTTATTAAAGAGTCAGAAAACTTGAGATGGTTCACAGTGGGACAGGTGTTCTTCCGTTGATTTTCTTAATGATGTTCCACACTTTTTTCTTTGAAGTTTTAGATGTCAGCCTGGAGCAGAAGCTTCTCCAGGACTGACGTTTACTGATTTTGAAAGTGTGTCTCAATTTGGCACGGAGTTCTGATGGGCTCGAGCGTTGGACCTGAAGGTCGTTGGTATACCCGACGCTGAGCCCGTTTGCGAACTCTGGAAATTTCTTGGCAGTCTGAATCAAACCAGGGTGCTTTGGGCATTTGGAGTTTGTCGGAAGACACGGGGAATACAGGTTTTAGCACATCACAGTGTTAGTCAGAGATCTGCTGGGTCTGGGCTCTGAAGAAAATCAATGTCCTGGAATTCTTTTGAAATAGTGGTTGCAAATAGATCCCAGTTTGCCTTCTTATAATTTAGATGTTGAGAGACAGAGGCGGTTTCAGTTAATACGGGTTGTAAAAGAACAGGGAAATGGTCACTTCCATGCAGATCGTCATGGACAGACATCTCATAGTCCAGGACCAGCGAGGGATCACAAATCGACAAATCTAAACACGAAAGTGAACCTGTGGAAGAGTGGAGGTAAGTTGCAGATCCGTCGTTCAGACAACACAAATCAAAATCAGAAAGGACATCCTCAATAAGCAGACCTCTGGATGACGAACTGACACTACCCCAAAGAGGATTGTGACCGTTAAAGTCACCCAACAGCAAAAAAGGTCAAGGAAGTTCTCCGATCAGACTGACAAGGTCCTGACGACAAACCGGGACAGAAGGTGGCAGATAAAGTGAGCAGATTGTCACAGTCTTGTGGAGAGGACTCTCGCAGCTACAGCCTGAAGGGAGGTAGTCAGAACGACAGGACTATACAGCAGAGTTTTATGTATGAGAAGGGCAACACCGCCGACAGTCCCAATGTGGATGGTTGTGCAGGTTTAGAAAGAATATTAAAGCCAGAAAGAGTGAAGGTCTTCTGGCTTTGAATTTGAGTTTCCTGAAGAGCCACGACAGAAGGTTTGATAGTTTGACACAAAAGCTGCAGCTCCTCAAAGTTGGAATTTAGTCCACGGATATTCCAATGGATTACTTTACTATCCATGGTGCAGAGGGCGAATAGGAAGAAATCAGGTCATCTCCTCATCAACGTCTGCTTCCAATGGAGTGAATTTATTGCTTAGTTTCACTGGACTGTGTTGGTCTTCAGACCTGCTGGCAGACTTGCCCGCAGGTGACGAAGGCCTGGAGTTTGGAGATGGTGGAGGTTTCTTTCTCATCTCCACCATCTCCACACTCAGTTGAACTCCCCTGCCTGCACGAGCACTGCTCAAGGGAGGTCGAGGTGGGAGGGCTGGCTTTTTGATCTGCCCAGCAGCAGATGGAGTAGACTGTTGGGCAGTCTGGGGGATGGCAGATTTTTTGCCCGACCAGGGGCACCTACTTTGGGTTGGGAGGTGGTGGACTTGCTTCCACCAAAGCTTATCGGTCTTCCTTGTAATGTCTTGGAGAAAGTAAAATCATCAGTCTGGCAGCAGACTGAACGTGTCGAGACTTTCTTTACCGCCGAAGCATGTGAAGACGCTGTTGGCGTCTGACTGCCAACACCCTGTTTGCGGGCCTCAAAAAACGAAATCTTCTTTTCTGTTTTAACCTTTTGGATGTTTGACTCCTGAATCCAGACAGGGCAGTTGCGTGAAGAGGAGGGGTGGTCACCACCGCAGTTCGCACAATGCGCCGGGTCTTTACACGGCCCCCTCATGGGTTGCCTTGCAACAAACCCCACACACCTCCTGCCCAGAACAGCGGTCTCTTACATGTCCAAACTTCTGCCATTTGAAGCAACGCATTGGAGACGGAACATACATTTGTACACGGACATTCAAGTATCCTACTTTGATGATAGGAGGCAGCACAGGGTTGCAGAATGTCAGAAAGTGGGTGTTGGTGGCCACTCTTTCTGCACCTGTTTTCACTGTCACCCTATGCACCTCTGTCACACCCTGGGATGCCAGTTCCGCCTTGATCTCTGCCTCTGAGACACCTCTAAGATCTGGGCATCGAATGACTCCCTTAGAGGAGTTCAGCTGTTTATGGGGAGTCACCTGGATCTCTCGGTCTAGCAGCTTTGTAGCTTTCAGCAGCTGCTCTGATTGTTTCTTAGTTTTACACTGGATGAGAAATGTACCGTTTCTGAGTCGTTTAATGGACTGTCGGTCTCCTGCAATACCTTGGAAGCCCTTTTGTATTGCAAACGGGCTTAGTGCAGAAGGGGTTTGCCCTGCCCCTTGCTTTCCATTTTTACCCAAGAGGCCCAAAACCCTGACAATCCCTTGTTTCACTATCGGAATCAGGTTCCATCAGATCCTGTGAAAAACCTTTGCAAAAATTCTAACATTTCAGCCATGAAGACCAAGTTGACAGCCACCCAAAACACTGGTAGGGCTTGGGATCTAATACTTCCTTACTTGAGTCCTCATTAGTCAGGGGGAAAAAAAAGAAACCCTGTGAAGGGTAGAAAAAAACAACTTCTGCATTGCCAGCCCCGAAAGGAAGGGGAAAAGAGCGAAAAAAATTCTGCATTGTCCAGTTCCTGTAGGAAAAGGAAAGGGGCGCAAAAAAAAATTTGCATTTTTAAAGACCCCGTAAGGAGGGAAAGGGGCAGAAAAAAAACAACTTCTGCATTGTCCAGACCCTGTAAGGAAAGGGAAGGAAGGGCAGCAAAAACAACTTCTGCATTTCGATCCTGTAGGGAAGGGAAGGGCAGCAAAACAATTTCTGCATTGTCCGCCCTGAAAGGGAAAAGGGAAAAGAGCAGAAAAAAAAAACTTCTGCATTGTTAGATCTGAAAGGAAAGGGAAGGGCGCAAAAAAAATTTCTGCATTGCCCAGACCCTGAAAGGAAGGGAAGGGCAGCAAAAACAACTTCTGCATTGTAAGATCCTGTACGGAAGGGAGGGCGCAAAAACAATTTCTGATTGTCCAGACC
>CM031619.1:38009055-38032273 GCA_018398815.1 Conus ventricosus | reverse complement strand
CCGTCAGAAAGGGAAGGCAGCAAAAACAATTTCTGCTTGTCTAGACCCCGTAAGAAAGGAAAAAGAGCAGCAAAAAAACTTCTGCATTGCCCAGTCCGTAGGAAGGGAAAGCAGCAAAAACAAATTCTGCTTTGCCAGACCCTGTAAGGAGGGAAGGAAGGGGCAGCAAAAAAAATTCTGTTTGTCCAGTTAAAAACCTGAAAGGAAGGGGAGGCGCAAAGACAATTCTGCATTGTCCGATTAAAACCTTTTAGGAAGGGGGGGAAGGAGTAGAGACAACTTCGCTTTGTCCAGATCTGTAAGGAAGGGAAAAGGGCAGCAAAGACAATTTCAGCGCTGCGTTTAAAAACCCTGTACGGAAGGGAAAGGCAGCAAAGAAACTTCGCGTTGTCCAGATTAAAAGCTTTTAGGGAAAGGGGAAAAAAGGTAGCAAAGACAACTTCCATTGCCCGACCCTGAAAGGAAATGGAAGGGCGCATTGAGGGCGCAAAGAAAATTTTTGCTTGTAGATTAAAACCTTAAAGAATGAAAATTACGTTTCCATAAAAAACCAAAGATCAGATCCTGTTTGTAATGGTACTTTCATCTCTGCATGCATGTGAGAAAAAGCCCCTCAAGGGGGGGAAACTGTCCCCGTAAAAGAGGCGGCCCTTTACGCAGCTCCGTAAATTTGTGAAATTTGTGAGCGAATTAGTGGATTCCCCGGAAAATTAATTAACCGGGAATGTAAGCTGACGTTGCCCAATCTGTAAAGGAAAAACTGTGGAAATTTTGGTGACTCTGATACCCTTGTTTTTGTGAAAAACCGATTTGTGTTTTTTTTTTGGGCATAGGGGGGCGCCACCATTTTGACTGAGCAGCAATGTGTTATAGTGTCTCCCGACCCTACTATGAGCTCCGGCATTCATAAATTTACCCCCCAGATTTTTAAGAAAAAAAACGTCACCCAGTCCTCGAACGATACAGTCGGAAAAAGAAAAAAAATGTTAATCGTAGGGGAAAAAAAAAAAAATCTGCGTTAAGTGATTGTGAAAGGAAAACTCAATAGACGAAAAAGAGGAAATGGGACTAGCAAGTAAACCCAAAAGGATTCCTCGGGGAAAAATAAACAGACTTGAGGGAATGCCAAAAAAAGAGGATTCACAAAAAAACTGAAAAACTAAAAACGAAGGAAACTTATGTCGCTGAAACAGTTCTAAGGGGAAAAAATAAACGAAGGGGGAAGAAAGAATCGTCGCGCTGGAAATTAAAAAAAGCAGTTTTTAAGAGGGGGAAAAAAAAAAACTAAAACAAAAACCGAAAACAAAACAACAGCTTCAAACGTTAACGAAAAAATAGAAAAAAAACCCAAAACGAAAAGAACGTTTTCAAGGAGGTGGAACTTAAGGGTGTTTGGACTAAAGAAAAACCCGCGAAAACTTTTACTGACGAGTGTTTCGTCTTTTCAATGATGGGGTGAAAAGTCAGAACACGGGAGGGGGGATATCCAGGTGGCCCCCCGAGCCCCGGTTCCGTCCCCCCGGGGACAGCTAACCCCATCGTCGCCGACAAACCCCACAGGGGACGCGGAAAAAAGACCACGGGCCTCATCTCCAGTTCGCCAGTGCAGAGTACGGGACCTCATCTTTAAAAACAGGGGGGGGAAAGTTGGTGTTTGGTTACTGAAGATTTGGTACAAAAACTTTAAACCCCTAAGAAACCCCGGAACATTCTGCCCCACCAGGCATGGAATCTAACTGAAAGTGATTGCCATGTGAAGAACGGAAAAAAAGTCGTGTGGATTTTGCACAGACTCGACTCCTTTTCGCGACACATGTAAGGGGGGGGGGGGGGGGGGGATTTTGGCGGGGGGGGGGGGGGGGTTCTTACCAGTAAAGCTTGTGTGTTTTTTAATATTAGTAAAATACAGAAATTATATTTTTCTAAAAGCAAAATGTTAATAAAAGCAGATTGAAAATTCAGAGGGGGGGGGTGAGGGGGAAAATCGGTCGCGGGGGGGGGGTTTAACGAAGCAAATAACGTCCCCAATTCATTTTGGTCGGGGTGGGAGATGGGAAGTAAGCAAAAACAAAAAACAACAACAACAAAAGTGGGAGGGGGGGGGGGGGGGGAAAGGGTATACTTCAATAGTCAAACCCCAGCCCGGGTTTGGGTGGGGAAGCTCAAATTGCAGAAGTGCAAGTGTTTTTTTTTTTTGGTAAAAATCTTGGCCAGGAAAATAAAGGACTTTTGAAATAAGTAAAAAGGGTGGGGCCCTGAACTACTGTGTTTTGGTGAACGCTGCAATACGGGTTTTTTGGTTTGAACTTTAAAAATATGCCCTTTTTGGGGTTTTTGGAGAATTTGGTTCACCCCAGATTGTGAACGGACCTGGCATTCGGTAAAAATGGTGGATGTGGGGTTTTTGGTGTGCGCGCGCAGTGTTGTTGTGTGTGTGTGTGGGGGGGGGGGGGGGGGGGGGGGCTTTTGTATGTTTTTGGGGGTGTGGTCAGTGAGTTTGTGGGTAAAGGTGGTATGTTCCTGTGGTCTGTATGTGTTGGGGTGTTTTACGCAAACATGTGCGTTTTTTTTGTGTGGGGATGCGGGCGGTGTAATGTACACGATCTGTGATGGCCCCGAGTGTGGTGGTGTCAAATGGCAGTGTGTTGTGTGTGTTTGTGTGTGTGTGGTGCGAGTGTTTTGTGTGTGTGTGTTGAGTGACTGTGGTGTGTACGTGTGTGTGTGTGCGGGTGTGTGTGTGTGGGGGTGTAGTATGTAGTGTGTTGTGCGTGTAGACGCGTGTTTTTAGTGGTGTGTTTGGGTTTGTGGGTTTTGTGTGAGTATGGTGTGTGTGGGTTGGGTGAGTGAGGTGTGTGTGTGTGTGTGTGTGTGTTTGTGTGTGTGTGTGTGTGTGTGTGGTGTGTCTGAGTGGGTGTGTGTGTGTGTGTGTGTGGTACGTGGGGTGTGTGGGGGTTTTTTGTGTGGTGTGCGTGTATTCTGTGTGTGTGGGCAGGGGTTTTTTTGGGTGGTGAGTGAGTGAGTGGGGTTTGTGTGGGTCTGTGTCTATGTGTAAGTGTGTGTGGGATGTGTGGTGTTTTGTGTGTTTTGCTGTAGGCGTGTTAAGGTGTTTTTGTGGATGTGACGAAGCGTTGACATGGGTAGTAAAAATGTATGGTGTGAGGTATTTGGGGGTACAAATGTTGACAAAAAACCCACTTGTGGTGCTGACGGAAGCGCGACCAGGCCCAAATGTAATGCGCGTTGGTAACTGTGGATTCCGTCCAAATGAAACCAGTGGGGTAATATATAATATTTATGTTGCTAGAACCCGCCTGATGTGATGTTGGGTGTGGTTGTTGAAAATTATTATAGGTCTAGGTGGGGGTTTTGTTTGATAATATTTTTTCTTGATCAAGGTCGGAATGAAAGGTTTGAGTTAATGGAACTCGGGTTGTAAAATTGCAAACGTGTATAGATTTAATTGAAAAAATGTAGTTTAAAATCACGTCTATGCGATTCTGGATTGTCATAGGTAACTCCAGCAGGTTCACTAAGCATAAAAGGGCTGTGACCCCTGTCCTTCCCGCCCCCCCCTTCCATCCCTCCTCCCCCCGCGTCCCCTCTTTTCCCCCTTCCATAAAATAGTTTTGTTCTTCGCCCAACAGGTGGCCGGGGGGTATGGTGCGAAAAAGGGTTGGGCCTCCCCCGCCCCCTTCTCCTCCCCTGCCTTTAAAATAGATCCCTTTCCCCATTTTTCCCTTTCAATTGTTGGGCTTTTGAAAAAAAAAAACCCCCCAAAGGATTTGTTTTGATGGTGATGGTGCTAGTAGCATGGAATATGTATTTTTTTTTTCTTTTTGGGAAGTGGAAGGTTAGGGTATTTTATTTTTGCTGGGTCACAGGTAAAGTGCACAAAAGCGCGCGCGGCGCACACACACAAGGTTACACAATGCAAATTTAAATTGTACTTGACATCTTCATGGTGAATTTGTTGTACACAGTCTATCATTTCTTTGTGTCATTCGTCGGCTGCTGCTGAATGTTTTTTTTTTGACAGCTTTCACAGTTTTTTTCTTTATCAATTTCCCATTGTTGTTCGATTGTGTATGCGTTCATCTATTTAAAGTTTCTTCCTTCAATTGTTTAATTGTCTCGTCTAGTTGATACCTTTTTTTTTTTTCCGGTTTTTTGTAATGTTTTCATTCGGTTTTGAATATATGATGTTCTTGTCCAAATGGTCTGAGTGGGTGTGGGCAGTTCAAATTAATGAAGATATTTAGTAAATTTGTAGTATGACACTGTTAGGGACTTTTGGGGAAGTTGGATTGTTGTTGACCCATTTGTATGTTTACATGTAGTGTGTTTTTAATGTGTAAAAATGTGTGATATTTAAAATTTTAAATTTTTTATATATTTATTTTTTTATTTATATGTTTGAAATTTTGAAAAAAGCAATGTAGCTAAGAGTAAGAACAAGAATGTGATTTCAAAATTTGCATTTTAATTGAAAGGGCTTAAATGCATTAACAAGAAAAGAGATGTGTTTGTTTTTTCGCAAAAGAAAAAGGCTGTTTAACTTTTTACAGGAAAAATTTAAAAAGGAAACCCAATGAAAACTTTTTAAGAGCTAATTGGGGTTATTTGTGTTGAGGGCTGAAAAAAATAAAAATGGTGTTGGTATTCTTTTTAAATAAAATTTTTGATATAAATTGTTCGTTTTGGGATCCTGAGGGTTGCTTCTTGTAATGGTTAGTTTTTAAAAATAAAGATAAACTGGAAATGTATATCCCCCAAGCAGTGGGGTGGGCCCCGTTTTTTGGAAAATAGTCAAAAATTTTGAAATGGTAATGATTTCATTATTGCAGGGAGGGGAAATTGTGCCTTGATTAAGACTTGGCGCAATTATTAAAAGCGTTAAAACAGACCTAAAACACGGAAAAAAATTCTTGACTAATAGCACGTTGATTTAATTGATGTGTTTGGAAATTTTTACCCAATAAAAAGGGCTACCATGGCTAAATTTAAAATCAATAAAACAAGGCCGGCTTGTTATTTCCTGACTTCCCAGACATCATACCAGGATAAGAGATGCAACTGGGGATAGTGGCTACCGATTGACCATTCTTTAGTTTCATGGTTTTGAAAAAAGTCAGTTCAAAAGGGATAGCCCGTTCGGAAATTTAACAATACATTCAAAAGATGATAAATACTAGAGAAAAAAAAACAGAAAGTTTGGAGGAAAAAAAAAACAATATGGTTCCCGTTTAAAATACTGAAGAACTTAGCATGTTCCAAATAATGAATTACAATTCCAGTTAAAACGAAAAAATTTTTTTTCGAAGTGCTTTTGAGGGAAAAAATACGGGGAAAAAATTTGGCTATTCTTCACCAAAAGGAAAACTGAGAAAAAAAGGGAAAGTAATCCTAAAGAATACAGTTGGGGGGCAATGAAAGTGAAGTAATAAAAGTACAAAAAGAACTAAGAAAATAAAACTGCAGACACTAAAAAACAAAAAAGGGAAAGGGGGATGCTATCGAGAAAAAAATTTTATGGAAAAAAAAGATGGTGAAAAAAAAGCAAATATTTTAGCATTTGGGAAAAAAGAAATTTTGTAAACAAATCGTGAGTTACCTCGAAAAAGGCAATGGTGAAATAATATCGCCCAAAGTCAATTTGTCAGAGGTACAGCCTTTCCAACAATTTGTCAGTTGCGAGGGTTTTATGTTTTAAACCCTTAAACCTTTTGCCAGATGCCCCAGAAAATTGTGACGCAGGGGGAGGGGAGCATTAAAGGACCCCTACATCGTGAGGTGCAAAACACGAAAAAAATGCAAATGACAAAAGTCCGGGCGAGGATTCATGTTGAATTCTTTAATTTTTTTTTTGTAGCATTGGTCATTTCCCTTGTCAGATCGGTTTATTAGGCTCGATGTGGGCAACTTTCAGTCTCACAAAAAAAAGGAATTTTTTTTGTGTTTACCCAAAGAGGAAAAACCCAAAAAATTTAAAAAAAATTGGGCCCAATACCCTGCTAAATGTCTCTTAAAAATAGCTTCCGTTGCATTCTGAAAAGTTACAAACGTTTGCCAAGCATTTAAATGTCTGTCAGAAGGGCTTTTCAAAGGTCGTTACATTGGAGAAAATAAAAGATGCATACGATATTTTGCTCTACACTGAAAAATACGCTTTTCGGTCTCTTAAGGGTTTGTTTTGAAAAGCTTTGACAGTGTCTTTTGGGTCTTTTTTAAAAAAAAGTTTTTTTTTTCTTTAATTTTGGAGCGTTTTTTTCATGGTTGACATTGTATATAAATCACATCGTGCTTTTGGGTAAATGGTAGTATTTCCCCTTTTTTTAAATTTGAAAGAGGTTTTAGACGGGGGCCCCCTTTTCTCCCTATTAATTTAATTGCGCAGAGTTTTATCACTGTGATTCGAAAAGAAAAGATGAAAAGGCATTAGCAAAAAAAAACCCAAGAATTTCCTTTCACGTTTGAGACGTACTCTCGTACTTGTGGTTTGAGCGTCTCTGAAGGCAACTGTGGATACCCTTGATGAATATGCACAGTGTCAGGTTTAAAAATAAATGTAAAAAAAACCCAATAGTGTGGTTTGGAAAAGTGAAAAAAAATAGTAAATTGATATTTGGGGGCGGGAATTCCAAGGGAAACCCTGGTATTTTAAAGGTTTTGGCAAAACTTTTCTACTATACGCCCAATTTGTTGATTTAAAATTTCGTCAGAGCTTTCAGCCTTGCAGAAATTTTTTAAACAATGGAAAAGAAAAAATCTGACCCCTTTTTGGGAAAAATCGCAATTTAAAATGTTCATTTTTTTCAGTTTACCTATCTGTTTCTTAATTTTCCCGGACCCCCAAGCAATTTTCTGAAGGAAAAAAAAACTAAAAGTTCCGTTCTTTGGAATGGGAAACACAAAAAGAAAAAGAAATCAGTAATTTATAAAGAATATGAAAGGGAGGAAAAAATAGAAATTTTTTTACTACTTGAGACACTGAAGATTAGGGGTTTAAAGGGGTTTAAAATATTCCAGAATCAAAATTTGTATTTTCATTATCCTTGTACCCCCATGAAAAAAAATGAAAACGCCGGAGGGGTACTCTAACGTTTTACCCAACGACTCGTAACCTTTTGGTTGTGTTGTTAGACACTATAAAAAGTTTGTCAAAGTGTAAACCTTTAAATTTAAAAATTTTGTCGGAATGTTTTCATTCAATGAAAACATAAAAAGGACAAAAAGGTGATTAATAAAAGAATGGATTAAAACGGGGGCGTAAAAAAAATTAACCTTTGTAATGGTGAAAGGGAAAAAATTTTTGTCCTTTAATTTTTTTAAGGTAAATCTCAATTTACAAACACAAATTTTTTTGATATGAGGGAATCATTCAGGTATTAAAAAAAATATCAAGAATTTCAATTACGAAAAAGAGTAGCACTGTTTTTTGGGAAAATAAATAGGGCTTGATCCAGAAAGTAACAAAGTAGTTAAACGTCCTTTTTGGGTTCAAAAATTAACCCACGAGTGATTAGTGGGAAGTCGTATACTGGATAAAGTGGAAAAAATTTTTTTTAAAACCCCTTTTAAAAATTATACGATACTAAAACTGGTGGTTCCAGTTTCAGACTTGTACCGTATTCTCCCAACAAAAGTTCTTCACATGGTAAACTCATAGCCCCCCCCAAAAGTAATTTCTGTAACTCAGAAAACGCGGGAAAATTTCGCTTGTTTTGGGAAAATTGCATTGTATTAAAAAATTTCTGGCATGACTTCGTCTGTTTTATGGAAAAAATTTCCCCCATTCTCAAGACAAATTTTTAAACGAACAACAAATTTTTGTTGGTTGTGCAGAAAAATTTTAATAACAGAAAACCCTTAGATTTCTACTACTATTTGCCAAATTTTTCATCTATAAAAGCAAGCTCCCACAATTTAAAACCCTAAAACGCCTAGTTTATCAAATTTTAAAATATAAGGGGTTAAGAACAGAAAAATATTTATCGCAATGTGGGGAAAACCATGAATTCGAGTAACATGGAAAAAATTATGCCTTTATTTAGTAATTTAAGCCTTATGTGTGTAGACATCTGTTGCCAGGGCGGGGGTTGGGGGTTTGGGGAACTCTCCTTGCAAAGTGAAATTGTCCACCCATAGGCCCGTTTTAAAAAAAAATTTTATGTTATCCCTTTTGGTAATAGTTTCTTTATTACCTCTGTTTCAAAATGAGATGTGCCCTATTGTCCATCACCTACTAAGTGTCAATACTAATGAAAATTGTTTCTGAAACTATGTTTTTGTTTTCCTGTACACGTCTTGTTTATTGTCTTTGTTTTGGAAAATATTAAAAAAATTTTTAAAAAAAAAAAAAAAAAAAAAAAAAAAAAAAACCCTCACAGCAGCAAGGAAGAAAAACCCAAAGGCATGAAAAGAGGCGCAATGCAAGATAGCACAAAACTCAAAATATGATCTTATCATCAATGAACGGTATAAAAAAAACAGCTGCGGTACTTATTCAAAATCTGTGCATCAGTAAGAAAATAGTTATTAAGACCATGTAACAAGAAAAAAAAAACCCCTGTGAAAATTCCCCCCAGGGAAACACTTTTTTGGATGGAGATGGGAGGGGAAGCAGAAAAAAAAGGACAGAAAAAAAATTGCAGTAGGGACGGGAAAAAACCATCTGGGGCATGCAGCCTTGGACACAACCAACTGAGTGGGGGAAACCTGGTGAACAATGTGGCGCCCCGATGACTTTAAACAGGTTAGGGAGAAAAAGATATTGTTTTTTCATCTCCCAAAATCGAAAAAATCCGGGGAAAGAAACATCATGCTTGTGATCAAGCACAATTAAATTTTTGCATGTTGTTTAATAGTCTGTGCACAAAAAATACACTGGTGTTTTTTGGTTGCTTTTTTTTTTAAAGTGTAAAAAAAGTTTTGGAGAATTTAAACTTTAGCACACACCAAAACCGATGTTTTTTTATGTTTAAAAAGTCTTTTGCCCAAAATCGTAAAAGTGCCATCCCTTCATCATCAACATGTAATATTTTTACAACGTTTTTCTGTGACAGCCTGTGCGGGGGTCTTGCTTGAAAGTTTTTTGAAAATCTGAGAAAGCATAAAAAATTTCCCTCCCTTGCTTCCCCCCTGGCCAATGGTTTTCAGAAGTTCAAAGTTTTCTGAAGACGCTTTTTCTCACGGTGGGTTGATGTTGACTTGTATTCCACTTTCCGCCTGCCTGAAAAAAGCATGAGTTGACAGTTTCAAGATTTATTCTTGTGTGCTATTAAAATTTGTAAAGAAGAAATCAAAATGTTCACTGTAAAAAACCCCCAAAACATCAGCAAAAAAACCAAATGTTCTTTTGTAAAACATAAAAAAAATAGCAGAAACCCCAAACCAAAAAAATAAATTTAAGGAATAATATTTCTATCATTTGAATCGAATTTCTTGAACGGTTAATATTATAATTTTATCATATTTTTTAGTATTTTGTGTGGTTATATGACCTTCTCATAATTTTGGTAGTGTGTGTTCCTTTAAAAGGTGTAGAGACAGATTTTTTTTCTTGGCTTTTACGCATTTTGATGGTCTGGAATCAGGAAAAAAAATTGTAAAAAGTCATGAAAAAAAATGATTTTATCAACCCCTCCTTTGGTTGCGGTATCTTATGAAAAAAAGTTTTGCAAAAAAACACACCACACCACACACACACACACACAACACACACACCTTTAAACTTCAAAAAATGTAGCGATTATATTAAATCATTAATGCTCCCCAAAAAAAACCCAGCACTCAATAAATTCATGCAGTGAGCCCAAAAAAATTGTTCCTTGTCTTACTTTTTGAAAATTTTGACAAAACTTTTTTGTCAGTTTGATGCAATTTTTTTTTTAAAACCCCGGAAAGATCAATGCGCATATCTACAGATATGATGTGGGGGGGGGGGGGGGGGGGGGGGGGGGGATCAATCATTATTAAATTTCTAAAAAATTTCAACATTAAACCTTCCAGTTCTAGACTAAAAAAAGGAATTTTTGTAAAAAAAAAAAACCAATTTCCCAGTTCCTAAATAGCCCAAATCCAAAAATTTTTTTTTTAAAAGTGTTTTAGTCTTGACAATTATTTTCTTTACCCTTTGCTGTCAAACCCAACCATAAAAACATTCCTGAACACAATCATTTTTTTGCCGCACCTTTTTCGTTTCTTCGAATTTCCAAATTATTGACTTTTTTCCGTATTTCTAAAATCCTGTGGGCTTTTTATTATACACTCTTTAGTCTGTCATATGTTCCCCATTTACAAAGAGGAAGATAAGATGATGTTGCTTATAGCCCGCCGACCGCCAAAGGGCCATCGGGCTGTACCACGTTAAAATCAACTCCCAGTCATTTTTTTAAAAAATTTTAAAAAAAAAAAAAAAAACCCAAATTTACACACTCTTTAAAAAAACATCGTTAGAAAAAACCCGGGAAAATTCGTTAAAAATCTTTCTGCCGTAAAATCTTTTAAAACAGAGAAAAAAGTTAATCTCTCTCAAAAAAATCAAGGATCAGTCAGGGGGGAATCCCCGAACAGGATCTTAGGACTCCGCTGTAAAATGTTTGTGTCTCCACGTTTCAAAAATTTCAACACTCTAAAAGCATGTTTCTTGTGAGTGGCGCATGACGGAATGCACCACGGAGCTTTTCACTTTTAAAAAGGGAAAAATGGGTTTAAAAATTTAATGGCCCCGTGTGCAGCGGCACAGAACCCTTTCCTCTTTCGACCACCCCACGTAGAGGGGGAAAAATCCTTAAGGTTTTTTGGGCGGATCTGAAAGAGTTGTGTGTTCCAATCCTCCTGCAGAGGTCTCTCACATAACGTTAATTTTGGGGTTTTTTTTTTGGCAGGGGTTAAATGTTGGACGTTTTCTCTTGTGGCGTTCTTGGGCCCAACGATCAAAACCCTTTGTTCCCCCCGATGCCAAACTGACGGGAACCCAAAACAAGAGTAATGTTGTAACCCTCCCCCTTCATTGTAATGTTCAAAAAATGTAAAAATTCGGTGCGAGGTTGGGCCCGCTATGGCCTCCCAAAATGACACGAATCCAAGAACGAAATCCCTCTTCGAGAATGTGAGTTTCTTCAAAACCGAACCAGAGCAGTAAATTCAGCAGAAAAACAGAAGCATCTGAATGTATATGTTCAAAAAGTATTAGAAGGAGCCCCAGGGCAGTGGCTGACAGGCCACCCCCTCCTCAGACTTGGAAACCTCAGTGAAAAGTTTTGATGGTGGGAATTTTTAACAGAGGTCAGTACAAGTTGTAGCCCGAAGTGTAGAGTTTGCGAAAAAACTGCAAGATCGAAACGAATCTCGGTGGAAAAAGGTCCACGGAGGTTGATCCCGGAAAAATTGGAAAAATCGGACACAAAACCAGGTCAGACCCGCATTCCCCGTGGGCCGCATACGAAGCCCAAAAAAACGGAATACATTTGGGGTTTTTTTAAACTTACTTTGGAACGGAGGGTCAAAGACCAGTCATAGGCGGATTCTGCGGTTCTGAGAAAAAGTGGGTATAATTAAATTTAAAGCAGTTTCAGCCCCGCGTTGGCAGTGAAGGTTCACCCCCCTCGCGTACAGGGTACACGGGGTGGTGCGGAACGTCCAAGAAGAGTGAAGCCCTTGATGGTGGATAGGGTCCCGAGTTTGGGTAAGACGATCTTAGAGCCCTTTCAAGACAACCATAGTCCCGTTTGGAACGGCCAAGGTCTGTGAGGTGCAGCAAAGTTTTTTTGTCGCGCCCAGTCAGTGTGCGCTGACCCGCAGATATTCAGTGCTTTTGGCAAACAGTTTTGAGGTTTTTAATATGGTGAGGGAAAATTAAGTTTCTGGTCAAAAACAAATCTAAAAATTTTGGGCCTCTTTAACGCTGGAATGGGGATTTCCCTACTTGAATTCAGTTTGGAAAAAACTGACGGGGAAAATTTTGGAAGTGAATACACTGTGTTTTTGTAACGAAAAGGGTTGAAACCTTTTTATCCCCCCCGATGGGTTTTACACGCAAAGCTGGAGCCTGCGCTGGACACGGGGGGCAGGCTTCCCGTTTGGGAACAGCGAAATCCTCCACAACAATGAGCAGTCTGAACCCTGCTAACTGATTTCACAATGTTGTTTTCTGATGCTAAAGAGGGAGGGACAGTATGCCCTGTGGAACACCCCCCTCCTGCTCTGTACAAAAAGAGAGAGTGGTGCCAACCCGGACCTGAAAACTGTGTTCTCCAAAAAAATTTTGAATGAAAAACGGAAGATGACTCGAAAACCCCGATCAGGAGATCATGAAAATTCCCGTTTTTAGTGGATTCGTTGGCCTTCTCCCAAAAAAAAATTGCCACTGAAGCTGTCTGTTCAAAAGGGGTTCCCAAAGTGTAGATTCCGACGAATCAAATGGTCAACTGTAGTCCCTGTTTCGGAAACCACTGTTTTTGCCCAAAAACCCATCGGGGTTTGAGTTTCCCATGAGTTGCATTGAATTTTTCCATAATTTACAGACACAGTGGTCAAAACATGGGAGGTTTGTTTGATGGGTTAGAAAATCTTTTCCCCGGTTTTGGGAAAAGGTAAGAGGGCTTTTCGCCAAGAAGGGGGAAGAAACCCGTAGTCCACACTGGTTTTATACCTGTTGCGGGGTGTTTAGACCCATTGAGGAAAATGTTTCAACAGTTGATAATGGATTTCATCTATACCTGGAGGGAATCGCTGCAAGAAGTAAGGCAGATTTCAATTGTTTTAACGTGAAAGGAAGATTTTGTTTCCATGTTGTCTGACGAAAGTTTTCAGGGTGTTTTTCTTTTAAAGGGTTTGTTTTTGAAAAATTTGGGTGATTTGTTAGAAGGGAGGTTTTTTTTTAAGGTTGAAGCAAACGTTACAACTGTTTTTTTCTCTGTTATTAAAAAATCCGAAAACTTGAGATGGTTCACAGTGGGGGAGGTGTTTTCCCCTTATTTTTTAAAAAATGTTCCCCCTTTTTTCTTGGAAGTTTTCGATGTCAGCCTGGAGAGAAACTTCTCCAGGACGGGGCGTTTACTGATTTTTTTAAAATGTGTCTCGATTTTTGGGACGGGGTTTTGTGGGGTCGAGCGTTGGGACCTGAAGGGGCGTTGGGTTTTCCCCCGCTGGCCGTTTCGAAATTTTAAATTTTGGCGTTGAATCAAACCAGGGTGTTTTTGGTTTGGGTTTTTGGAAAACACTGGATACAGGCTTTTGCACATTTGATCACAGTGTTAGTCGAGTTTTGTGGGTTGGATCTGGAAAATCAATGTCCCGGGTTCCCTTTGAAATAGTGGCTGCAAATAGATCCATTTGCTTTCTTTAATTTGTGTTTGGGGCAGAGACGTGTTAGTTTTTTAGGGGTTTTAAAAAGAAGGGAAATGGTCCTTCCCTGCAGATCGCTGGGCAGACCCCTCTAGTCCAGGCCCGCGGGGGTCACAAAACGACAAAACTAAACACGAAAATGAACCTGTGGAAAGGGGGGGTAAGTTTCAGATCCGTGTTCAGACAACACAAATCAAAATAGAAAGGCTCCCAAAAGCAGACCTCTGGATGACAAACTACACTCCCCAAGAGGATTTTGACTTTTTAAATCACCAAAAAAGCAAAAAGGTCGGGAAGTTCTCCCCATCAGATGACAAGGGGCCTGACGAAAACCGGGCAAAAGGGGGTGACAAAAAGAAAAGATTTTTACAGTCTTTGGAGGGTGACCTCGCAGCTCAGCCTGAAGGGAGGTAGACAGGGGCAGGATTCAGCAGAGTTTTGGTTGGGGGAAAAGGGGAACCCCGCCCGACAGTCCCCCCGTGGGGTTTGGAGGTTTGAAAAATATTTTAAAACCAGAAAAAGTGAAGGTCTTTTGGCTTTGAATTTGAGTTTCCCGAAAAGCCACGATGGGGGTTTTATAGTTGACACAGAAGCTGAGCTCCCCGAAGTTGGAATTTAGTCCACGGATATTCCAATGGAAAACTGTACTTCCTGGTGCGGGGCGAAAAAGGGGAGGGTATTCCCCATCAAGTCTCTTTCTAAAGGTGTAAATTTTTTGGGTTGTACGGACTGTTTTCATCCCCTTTAGACTGCGGCAACTTGCCCAAAGGTGAAGAAGGTTGGATTTGGGAGACGGGGGAGGTTTCTTCCTTCTCCCCTCTCCCATGGTTTTAACTTCCTTGCCCCGCCGGGCATGGAAGAGGAGTTCGAGGTGGGAGTGTGGTTTTTTTTAAACTGCCCAGGAGAGTTGTAGATGCTGGGCGTCTGAGGGGGGGAAAATTTTTTGCCTCCCCCGGGGCTTCCTTTGGGTTTGGGGGGGGGGTGGACCTGCTTCCACCAGAGTTTACAATTTTCCCTTTAATGTTTAGAAAAAAAGAATTATCAGTCTGGCAGCAGACTGGACAAATGGGAACTGTGGGAACTGTCTTTACCCCCCCCCCAAGCTATGAAGAAGTGTTGGCGTCCGACTGCCAAAACTGTTCCCCGGGGTTTAAAAAACGAGATCTTTTTTCTGTTTTGTTTTCGTTGTATAGTGGATTCCTGAATCCAAAAAGGGCAGTTTTTGAAGGGGGGATGGTGCCACCGCGTTAGCCAAGTGCCGGGTCTTTTCAGGCCCCCCCATGGGTTGCCCCCCCAGCAAACACGCACACCTCCCGCCGAACGCGTCTTTTTACAGGCCAACCTCTGGCATCTGAAAACCCCTCAACGGGGGGAAATACAACCGGCCCCGAACGTTTTAAGTAACCGACTTTTATACTGGAGGCGCCAAGGGGGGGAGATGTCGAAAGGGGTGTTGGTGGCCCCTCTTTCTGACCTTTTTTCCTCACCCCGTGCACCCCCGTCACACCTGGGTGCCCCGTTTGTCTTGATTCTGCCTCCGAGAAACCTGTTAAAAACCCGGGATCGAATCATCCCTTTTCGAGTTAACTGTTTATGGGGGTCACCGGATCTCTTATCAGAGCTTTGTTGCCCCCCAGAGCTGTACGGATTTTTTTTTTTATCTGCATTGAAAAGAAAAGAGCCTTCCCCCCTTTTGATGGGCCCGGGGGCACCGTAAACCCGAAAGCCCCTTTTGTATGGCTAAAGGACTCGAGCTGAAATGGGGTTTTTTCCCGAGTCCCTTTCCTCCGGCCGGAAAAGCCCAGAAAACCCGTTTGTCTTACCTTATGTCTGAAACACTGTCGATGGAAAACCCCCGAAAATAGGGAGCTGCCTTCCTTTTTTTGGGGGGGATGTGTTAGAAAAAGCCTATTTATTTTTTTGTTTTTTCTCTCCCTTACCCCCACCCTTTGGGGTCCAATAAGGGGCCAGGGAAAAAAACCCAAAGTTTGACCCTTCTAGGCTTAGGAGAGAATACGACAAACAGAAACCCACTACCCTATCCCCCCCGTCATGCCAACTCCCCGGGAAAAAAAGCGGAGCACTGCGGGGTTCCCTTTGGCCAGGGGAATGCTGTCTTTACCCAGCCCCAAGAAGGGGAGGATTAGTACCCCGGGCCCAAAATGTACTCCTGTTTGGAGAGGTCCGAGCCAAGTGAGTGTTGGAGCACTGGCTCCTCAAGACTGGGCCCCCTCAATCACCGGATCTCATCCCCCCCCGAACAGATCCCCCCACGGCAAAAAGCGGCGGATCTTAAGGGGACCACAGAGAGAAAAGAGTGTGGAAAAAAAAGACTTGAAGGGGAGACGAAGATAGAAAAGGGCAAATAAGAAAGGAGAAAACAAGGAGAAAGGGGGTTTTCTTAGTCAGGATCCCACCCTTAGCCTATCGGGAAAGGGAAAAACCCCACCAGGGGTCAACTCTTAAAGTTAGCTTAGGCCAGACAGCATCTTACCTCTCAGGCCTGAAGCAGTTTTAAAAAACCAGGCCTATTTTCCAAGTATTGTGCCCCCCCCAGCAAGCTAAGGGGGTATGGACCGCAAAACCCCGACCCCGGCAAGGTCGCAACCCCGGGGGATTTATACGACTCCTGGTAAATTTCATCTTTTCCTCTTAATTTCTGCGCGTTTGCAGAAAACAGTCAAATTGTATTTTTCTTCCTTTTCCCCCCAAATTTATCACTACTGAAAGAAAACAAACAATAAAAAATTTTAAAAAATCCCAAAAAACATTTTCAACAAGACAAAGGGGTTCTTCGAGCCTTGTTCATTTTTTGCCTTTTGGAATAGTTAACTCATTTATTTTGTTTTGATAAAGGGGTAAAAAAAGCGAAAAGTAACAAAACTTAGGAAGATGAAAGTAAGAAAATTTGAAGTATATGTGGCCAAGGTTCATTAATTTTTCTTAAAAAAAAAGGGGGTGGGGGAGGGGGAAAAGGGGATGATCCCCAAAAGAAAAAAACAAAAACAAACAAAAAAAACTGTTTGTCCGACATGTGAATGCTAGCAAATTATCAAACGTTTTCTGAAGTCCAGATCAACGGTTGTCTGCTGGAACTTCCATTGTCCACTTGAATCACAGAAACAAAAATGTGCAAGAAAAAAACCCTAAATATTTTTAGTGTTCAAAAAACCCCGTAGAGTGTAGTCCCCAAATCTACCAGGCAAACTAGATGGTAAGGTAAGGTTATGTTGCTTTAGCCCCGCGACCCAAAGGGCCATATCAGGGCTTCCCACGATAAAACAACCACAAGTATCCAAAAAAACAAAAAACAAAAAAAAAACCTTTACACATCTCTTTTAAGAACATCTTCTAAAAAATGTACCAGAAACTTGTTAAAAAAACTTTCTTCCCTAAAATCCTAGACAGATGAAAAATGTTATCTCTTTTAAAACTCAAAGTCATGTCGGGGGACATCTCTGAACAGGGTTTTCAAAGGGGTTGCGTAAAGTGTTTAGGTATCACACTGTGCAAGTCCAACAATCTAAAAGAACTGTTTCATGGAGGGAACATGACATGGAAAAGCCCCGGGCTTTTTCACCTTTGAAAAGATAAGAATGGATATTTAAAAAAAAGGGTTTCTGTGTGCAAACGGGACAAGACTGTTTCGTCTTTTCGGCCCCCTCGGGAACATGGTAAAAAACTCTTTTAGGGTTTGGCGGGGTTTTAATAGTTTTTTATCCGTCGCAAAGGGCTTTCCCCTTCCGAGGTCTTTGACTTAATCATTAATTTTGGGGTTTTTTTCTGTGTAGGGACAGGATGTTTAAAATTTTTCCCCGTTTTGGCATTCTTGGCCAAACGATCGGCCATTTCTTTCCCCCCGATGCCAATATGACTGGTGTACTGATTTTGTGTCTTTTGTTAACTGGCAAAAAAAAATGCCAGAAAGATGTTTAGTGGAGGAGTTAAAATTTTTGATTTGCGTTTTTTTTGTAGAAACATTTCCCCTTGCACAAAGTACTATGAACCATGCTGATTATGCCTGGAGAGGGGGAAAAACGTCACGCCCCGTGTTAGGAGCAGTGATCGATCAAAATTTTCAATAATTTATTTGACCAATCAGAAAGCCATAGCACCAGCCTGCGCCAGATCTGTCATCGCCCCCCAGCGGTGTTTAGTTGCGGAGTTGGTAAATTTTTTTTGCTTTTAGCCCAGCCGACCCCAAAGGGCCACTCAGGGTGATGAAAAATAACAATTCATTGGTGTTTTTATTAAATTTCTTCCCTTTAAAAAACGTTTGGACATGTGAATTCAAACAAAATGATAAAAAAAATGTTTAGTTTATCTTTTTAATTGGCAAAAATCATATAAGATGATATGGTTGAAAATTCCCTTTGGGGGGCCAAAAAAAAAAATGTTCACGGTCGGTCCATAGCTTGCGAAAGGCTGTGTGGGGTTTTTTTTTTTTTTGGTTTTTTTTCCCTTCCCCTGCTGGTTTTTTTTTATTCTTGTTAGTTTTGATGTCTTTTTTAAAATCAAGTTTCAGCGATTTGGAGCAGTTTCGCATAATGAGTATTTTATGTGACTAAACAACCCTTTTTCCCGTGGGAGATTTTTTCTTATTTCAATCCCCTTTATATCCATCCCCTTTTTATCCATTTTAACTTTTAAAATTTTTAAAAAATCAGTTTTTAAATATTAGAAATTTTTAAATTTTTTTTCTTAAGCAAAGACTGATTCGCCGGAATTCCAAAACGATTTTTTTTTTTTCTTTTTTTTTATTTACTGTGTGTCTGTTTGACCCAAATGCCACAGTTTTATTTACAAAAACAATATCAATTATAAGTCGCATAAAATGAATTTAAGTGTATTGATAAATAAATGTAAAATAAAAAAACAAAAAAAAAAATCGTTCTGTGAACTTTATAAGTTGGTTGTCGTTATAGCGGAATCAAAAAATGGTCGATCCAGCAAAAATTTTTGGTCATCCCTGGTGCCAAAAATAGGTTTTCCTTTTTGTCTATGGGGGCAGTTTCCCAATCTGTAGGGGTCAGGGTGGCGTGTCTTTGATTATGGGAAGAGACCCCAGTGTAACATTTCCCTTGAAGAAGTTTTTGACTTGACAGTGCTGGAAACTGTGCGCTCTGTGCCAAACCCCTCAAGCAAAGCACCCTTTGATAGTCCAGCAAGGGAGCTTTTAAAGGGAGGAGCAGGGTATATCTCGTTTCTTTAAATTTTACAGCTTTTAGGGTCCGAGATTCAAAAAATCACCAAGGGTAGCTGGGGTTTAAACTGTTTAGCAGCACTGGAGCAGAGCCTTCGTGAACAATAAAGATGGGAAATTTTGGGTGCTTTTCATGCATCTTTTCAGCGAAAGATGACATCCCCTCTGCCATCATTGGACTGCCTTCCTTTTGGACAATGACACTCCACTTCCCTAATCGCTGTCAGCTTGGTAAAAGGGGCCACCCCCAAACCCCCAACCAGGAAAAACACCTGGCCTGGCATGGGCCCCCCCCTGTTTGCCTTGGCAAAGGGAAATTCGTGGTGCTGGCCGACACCTTGGTAGCAACTTGTTTGGGGTTGGCATTTTTACTCCAGGATTGGTTCTGCTCTGGGGCATTTGTTGTGAGGAAAACAAAAACAAGTTTTCAGCAATCCCTTGGGCCGGTCAAGAAAATGTAAGCCTTGTGAAAGCTGAAGGCGGCGCCAATTGGGGCTTACAAACAACCCCGGTGCTTCGACGGGATGATTGCTTGACCCGAAAATCCCCCCCCCCCCTTTTCCCCCCCCCCCCCCCCCCCCCCCCCCCCCCCCCCCCAAAATGGGGGGAAATTTTTGGGGGACCAAAACCCTTTTATTTAAAAGTTTGAGAGACTTTTCAACACGGGGAACGCCCTCCTTCAGGACATTGCAACATTTTATGAAAGGCGCTTTGAAAAAAAATAACCTTTTGAAACAAAAAAAACAGATTCCTTTTTCAAACCATTTTAATTCCAGTTTTTTCCCTTTTTGGTCCAACCTGGTAAAGAAAATCAAGGTTTTTTTAGGGAAAAAAATGGCACCCATTAATTTTTAATGAGCGGTTTAAAAAAAGACTAGCATTTTGGAAAACCCCACCCAAAAGGAAAAAGTACCTGGTTTTCCCCAACCAGGGGGTTTTTTAATGGTTAATTTTTTTCCGGTAAAAAAAAAGGGCCCGGAGAATTTGGGGGCCCGGGGGCCCGGGGGGGAAATTTTTAAACTTTAATTTTTTTGTTTTTTTAAAAACCCCATCCATGGTAAACCAATTTTTACTTTTCAAAAAAAAATTTTTTCAACTGAAAACAAGGGGGCAGGGGTTTTTCCTTAGGTTAACTCAAAAATAGGCTGGGGGTTTTGGGTTCCACAAAGAAAGGAACAAAAAAATAACAAATGGAATTTTACCCAATTCCCATTTCCCGATTTTTCAATTTGTATTTAAAGTTTTTCCCTGTTTTAATTAAAAGAAAACCCCTGGTAAGGAGTTTGGTCCCTGGTCTTTTCTCTGGGGAAGGTATTGTTTCTCTCTATTGTTTGTATTCCACTTCCAAATTTTAGGCGCCCAACCCCTTTGGTTTGCCTAAAAGATCCTTAAAAATTTTTTTCCCGGAACCCGGTTTATATCTGGAGTTTGGGTCGGGGATCATTTCCTTGGCTTTCTAAAAGTAAATTGCCCGGAAGACGAAAAAATTTTGGATTTTAAATTCCACTTTTCAAATTTTTAAGGAACAAAAGGGGGGGAAAAACAATAAGTGCTTTTAAAAATTTTTTTTCAAAAAAACTTTCAAAAAGATTTAAATTCAAATAAAAACAAACCGAAACAGGGTGAGTTTGGTCCCTCCCAACTGTTTTAAAACCTTTACAGTTTACCCCGTATAGGGTTGTTTGAAGGTTTTTCCACTTAATTTTCAAAAATTTCATCTGGTAAAAAGGGTTGTACCAAAGGGTTTGGGGATTGAACCAAAATTCCAAATGGAATGCTTTTCAAGGTTTGGTGGAAAAAAATTTCCAAATACTCATCCAATTTTATAAAAACCCCCTTTTGACAAAAGAGCTGTTCAATGGATACTAAATCGTTAATTCAAAATTTTCTTGTTTCAAATTTAAAGGGAGACTGCCCAAAGGTCAGGTGGGGGATAAATTTATTTTTGCCTGGTTTTTTTTTTCTCAAGTGTCAGTTTGATGGTTGGGAAAAAGGAAAAAGGGGGGAAATAGTTTCCCTTTTTTGGGTAATATTTTTTCCCTTTGGTTTTTTGAGTACTAAATCCAAAAAAAGTAGGGGGGGGGTAGAACTTAAAAAGGTTACCATTGGGGGAAATTAAACACCAGGTAAATTTAAAACATGTTTTAAAAAAATCTGTGTCATCCCCGTTTCAACAGACATCTTGGGGGGGGTTTATATGGGGGGGGGGGGGGGGGGGGGTTTGTAAAAAAGGAATTTTTTTGGTTTTTGTTAACAAAAATTTTCAGCTTGGAAAAAGGAAGGGGTGGTGGCTATATTTCAAATACCTAATCTTTTATAAATGTCCAATCGGGGGGAAAAAGGGGGGGGGGGGGGGGGGGGGGGGGTTGTTGAGAGGGAAGAGACCAAGAGTTGGCATAGATTTGAAAACTATACTGCCCTTTGTGAGACAAAAGGAGAGAGAAAGAAAGAGGGGGATGGGGGGTAATAGACCCGGGGCGTGTGTGTATGTGTTTGTACAATTTGTACAAGAGGGTGGGTGTGGGAGCGGATAAGGTGGTTGACAATTCGTCACAGCAACCACATGTTGTATATAAGTGAAGGCGTTGTGGAGGGTGGTTTCCAGGTGGTCTAAATGGTCAACGGTCAAGTGGTACATCCAGAACCCACACTGTTCATTTGCAAAAAGGCCATCGGTTTCCAGCTTCAACATCTGATGGGAGTTGGCCGTCTTTTAATTTCTTTTCCATTAGGTCGCACAGGCAGCTAGTCAGACCTATTGGATGATAGTTTGAAGGGTTGGTAAGGTCTTTTCCAGGCTTAGGAACTGGAACGATCAGGGTTTTTCGCCAGGAGGGCAGAAAGCACACTGTGGTCCAGAATCACCAGGCCAGGAGCAGAATCACTGCAGGTTTGCAAAGCTGATTTCAGTTGATCAATTGAAAAGGGTAGGTTGTACACTTCAGAGTTGTCTGAGGTGAAGTTGTATGAAGATTTTTCTCCAAGTTGTTAGTTTAAAAAAAACAAACAGCAGAATTACTTGAGGATGATGATTCTGTTGAATAGTGATTGCCAGCACATTGGCAACTGCTTGTTTGTCAGTTATTGGAGCATCAGCAAGTTTCAAGTGATGAATTGATGGGTTTGTGTTCTTCCCTTCGATTTTCTTGATATTTTAGATTTTTCTCTTGGATGTTTTCTATGCCAGCCTGGAGCAGAAGATTCTCCAAGACTGATGTTTACCAACTTTAATAGTGTGTTTCGTTTTGGCTTGGAGTTTTTGATGGGCTCGAGCACTGGGAGCCTAAGTTCTTTGGAATGCCCGACGCAAAACCATTTGCGTTCTCTTGAGATTTGTTGGCAGTCAGAATTAAACCAAGGTGCTTTAGACAGTTGAAGTTTATTGGAAGACATTGGAGTTCAGGTTTTTGCAGACTTAATCAAAGAATTGGTAATTTTTCATTTTTTTATCTTTTTTTTTTAGTTAGAGATTCTGCTGAGTCTTGACTTTCAAGAATGTCAGTTTCTTGGAGCTACTTTGAAATATTTGCAGCAAAAGATTCCAATCAGCCTTTTTATAATTAAGGTGTTGTGGAACAGAGGCACTTTCAGTTGTTATGGATTTTAACATAACGAGAAAATGGTCACTTCTAAGCAGATTCTCATGGGCAGACCACTCATAGTCCAGGACTAGCAAGGGGTCACATATTCACAAATCTAAACATGAAAGCGTACCTGTGGCAGAATGGAGGTAAGCTGGAGACCCATTATTCAAACAACACAAGTCCAGCTCTGAAAAGACATCTTCAAGAAGCAGACCTCTGGATGAAGAATTCACACTACCCTATCTGGGATTATGGCCATTAAAGTCACCAACAGCAAACACAGACGAGGAAGTTCTTTGATCAAACTGACAAAGTCCTGACAACAAACTGAGACAGGTGGTGGCAGATATAACGAGCAAACTGCAATGGTTTTATGGAGAGTGACTTGTGCAGCTACTCCCTGAAGAGAGATACAAGAGCAACAGGGCTAAACAGCAAAGCTTTGTGGATAAGAAGGGCAACGCCGCCTGCTGATCCCAATGTCGAAGGTTGTGCAAGTTTAGAAAGAATATTGAAGCCAGATAGAGTGAAGGTCTTCTGCCTTTGAATTTTGTTTCCTGAAGAGCTACTAACTGAGCTTTAAGTGGATGACACAAAAGCTGCAACTCCTCAAAGTTAGAGTTTAAACCACAGATATTCTAATGGAATAATGTACTATCCATGGTGCTGAGGACAAACAGAAGAGAAATCAGTTCATCTCCGAGTAGTCACCTGCTTCTAATGGAGCAAATTTGTTTTGAAGACAGACAGGTGTGTTTGGTTTTCCAGACCCACTGGCAGACTTGCCCGCACGCGGAGACGGCTTAGATTTTTGAAGACGGTGGGGGTTGCCTTTTAATCTCCACCATCTCGACACTTCGCTGGGCTCCCTTGACCGCACGGGCATTGGTCTCGAAAGTCCAAGGCTGGAGAACTGAAGTTTTTAGTCTACCCAGCAGCAGAGGGTTTAGACTGCTGGGCAGTCTTAGAAGTGGTGGCTTTTGCACCCCTGCCAGGGATATCCACTTTGGGTTAGGAGGTGGTGGATTTGCCTCACCAGGGCCAGACACTTTTTCTTGCAATGTTTTTTGAGAAGTAAAATGCA
>CM031619.1:37969055-38004055 GCA_018398815.1 Conus ventricosus | reverse complement strand
TTGTTTGTTTTCAAAGAAAAAAAAAGCAGCAGATTAGATGTGGAGGATAAGTTCTGCTCAACAGTGGAGACCAACAGACTGGCAACAGCTTGTTAGTCAGTAATCAGAGTGTTTTCAAGTTCTAGGTGATAAATGGAAGGTTGGTGTTTTCCCTTTGATTTTCTTAATAATTTTCCACTTTTTTCTTGGATGTTTTTGAAGTCAGCTTAGAGCAGAAGTTTCTCCAAGACTGACATTTACTGATCTTGAAAGTATGTCTTAATTTGGCTTGCAGATTTTATGGGCTTGAGCGCTGGGCCCGACTGTCTGAGATAAATGTAACTCTAAGCTATTGCGTTTATTTGTACTATGTTGGCAGACAGAGTTCCATGATGTTTTGGGCATTTGCAGTTTCTTGGATGAGATAACAATACTGTCCTTTGCACATTTTATAAGTATACCAGTGAGCCTTTTTGCAGGGTCCGCACTTTGCAAAACTTCCTATTTGATCACTTTTATCTGACATTCCAGCTAAAGGGTCCCAGTCAGCTTTTTGAAAATTGTGGTATTGCAGGAAAATGCACCTTTTTGTAGTTTTGCACTGCAAGACAGTTGGAAATTAGTCACTTCCATTGTGGATCATAACAAGCACTCCACTCAGTCTAAAACCAGGCGGGATCACCTAGTGACAAACTAAACATGAAAGTGTACCTGCAGGAGAACAGAGGAATGTTGGAGACCCATCATTCAGACAACACAGATCCACCTCTTAAAAGACATCTTCAAGAAGGAGACTTCTGGATGATGTATTAACACCACCCTAAACAGGATTTTGACCACTGAAATCACCCAACAGCAAAAAATTCGAGGAAGTTCCTCAATCAGGCTGACCAACAGATACAGATGGAGGTGTATATAAAGATTACACTGTTTCCATTTTACACAGTGATTCTTGCAACTAAAGCTTGAAGAAGCGTATCTTAATGTTTAGGGCTGAACAAATGAGCTTTGTGGACAAGTAACAAGATATTTGCAGCGTGTCATGCTAGTTTCGAGTCATCAAGAAATTTCAGAATGTCCTAAATCATGCTGCCCGCTTTATTTCTCCATTATTGCATTCTCTTCACTGGTTCCCTGTCCAGCAAAAGATCTCATAAAGATGCATCTCTCTGCTATAATTTTTTAGAATCTCCTGTCCTCAATATCCGACTGATCTATTGCACTTGTATAACCCATCACGTGAACGAAATTCTTCTCCTAACATTCGTCTCTTCCACTTTGCTATTGTTTGTAGTAAAAATTTTGGTCAGCATTCTATTGCCTATCAGGCATTTTTGTTGGTGTGAACAATCTTCCACATCAACTCACATACTCTGCCTAATTCAAATCAAACGTAAAAACTTTTCTTTTTCATTTTTATATGATTCCAGACTCTTTGAACAGTCTGAAGATATGTTTCAGAAGTTGACAGTAGATGTTATCAAGGCCAGGAGCAGAATTACAAAAGGTTTACAAAATTGACTTCAATTCATTTAGTGAACTCGTTCACAACAATGAGTTTGATTTTGGGGGTAGAATTTCCTGCTTTTGTGGAAAAGTACTATAGAGTGTACTGATTTTAGAAAGTGGTAGAAGCAAATTTTGTGAGGCACTGTTTAGGTGTAATCGTGTTTAGAAAACCAGCCATCAGCATTGTATAAACCTTTAGCGAGTTCTGGCAGCCATAGGCAAAACAGCCGCCTGACCCGTTTTTCTGGCCTATGTGACCTCAATGTGAGCTCAAATTCTATGTACATTTTTTATGCGTTTTAACAAATAAAAATGACTGTAAACCATGACTAGAAGCAAGGCAACTGAAGTATATAATCTATAATTCAGTTCTGATCTGTGTAAAAAAGGCAATTTGGCAATCAAAATTACATGGAAATGTGTTTCCGCTAAGGTGCACGGAAAGCGTCAACATATGAAAATGATTATTCTCTCTCTCTCTCTCTCTCTCTCTCTCTCTCTCTCTCTCTCTCTCTCTCTCTCTCTCTCTCTGTCTCCTCTGTGTGTGCGTGCATACGTGCGTGTGCACGCGCGATGCACACTTGTGTACACATATTTGTCTGTCTGTGTGCGTTTATGTAAAAAGGATATCCTGCAGGTGTTTACCAGGACAGGTTCGTTACTGCCCATTCCTTATTAAAGACTTTAATTTGTTACCAAAGTTCTTAATTTTTAACCACTTACATCGGGAGAATTAAAGTATTAGTACTAACCACATTCATGGAATTATCTTTTTCTTTTCTGATCCATCAGTGTAACAATTTGTCCACTTGTCTAACGGTTACCAAGTTTTGCCTTCTTTTTTTTTTGTGCCCCTCCCTGCAGGATACATAATGGCTAGAAAATATCTAGACAAGTGGATCCTTCTGATGGTCCATCAACATCTTGAGCATCCATCATAGATTGGACTGCCAGTGTTCTTTGTCAAGGGGAAACAAACGAAACTTTAACATTTCCAGCAGTAAATACAAGAGGTGACCAAGGATATGTTTCTCTTGATGGAAGCATAGAACAGTTTGTTGAATGTATCTGTTGAAGTTATCATCTAAATGATGGGTCTGTATGTCAACAGACACTAGCGAGACATAGCGCTTCACAGCATAAATCAGTCATGATAAATTGAGTCAATGTACCTTTGACAGACTTACACTTACATACAGGGAAGGGTGGAGGGACGGAAAGCAGATAATACACAGAGCTTATGAAATCCAGCCAAGACACAGCCATCAGATGGTCCAATGGCATCTAGGTTCTTTTCTGTGACGAGAGCTCTAGCCATCCATACAGGCATCTATGTTTGGTTTGGATTATGATGTTATATGTGCTGAAAGTATTCTGAATGACCAATGCTGGATTTTTAAAAAATGACAGCAGTGGATATGGTTGCAGCAGATTCTCTGTATTATCTGAATTGCTGCAATCTGTCTATTGGCGCGTTAAACGTTTACAGGTCAGCAGTAACATGAAAAACACTTCTGCTTTTCATGGAACTGTCTTTGCTGATTTGTGATTTGTGTCATATAGTCAGAGTTTTGATGATGACTCAGTGACACCCCCCTGTATAAGACAAGGCTATAAAGCCTTGGGATAGAGTATAATGTGCGCTCTATACAAAACTCAAACAGAAACGTACTGGCTGCTTATCCCCAGTTAGGATAAGATAAGATAATGTTGCTTATAGCCCAGCCGACCGCAAAGGACCACATCAGGGCTGTCACCACGTTAAAATCAACTCACCAGTCATAAAAAAAAACCCAACCTTTCACACATCTCTTTAAATGACATCGTCTAGAAACGTACCAGAAACTTCGTTAAAAATCTTTCTTCCGTAAAATCTTAAATCAGATGAAAAATGTTACTTAATCTCTCTCAAAAACTCAAGGATCACGTCAGGCGGGACATCCCTGAACAGGATCTTCATGGACTCCGCTGTAAAATGTTTGTGTCTCACATCGTGCAAGTCCCAACACTCTAAAAGAACATGTTTCATTGTGAGTGGCGCATGACATGGAATGCACCACGGAGCTTCTTCACTCTTTAAAAGGTAAGAATGGGTAAAATACGAATGGCCGGTGTGCAGCCGGCACAGAACCGTTTCCTCTTTACGACCACCCGACGTAGATGGAGGAAGTCCTTAAGGTTTGGACGGATCTGAAAGAGTTTGTTACTCGTCTGTGTGTTCCAATTTATCCCCAGTTAGGATAAGATAATGTTGCTTATAGCCCAGCGACCGCAAAGGGCCACATCAGGGCTGTTAGAATAGAGTAACATAAGTTAGGGGAAAGACTACACCCTTGTTTTTATTAAGCAGAATGTTAAGTATGCTCTAAACAAGGTTGTTGACAATGATTCTGATGCTCTGGTGCTTGCACGTGTGGCTGAAATTGTCTGCAGATAAGTGTCTAACAGTCGACTTTCAATGGAAACTTTTCAGTTAACTGCCAGAAAATGCTGCACTATCTGTGTTCAAAACTTGTTAATATGATTCAAGCTGGACCTGGAACTTCACTGAAAACAAGGGAATAAACACAAGAAGCTGTGCGGCATCCAAAGCAGACACAAGCAGTACTGACGATGTTTCAACTTTCTAATTACATTTAATAGCAGAAACTCTGCACCAAGACATCCTCCGAAAAAAAATTAGACGTTACCATTCTAAGGAAAAAGAAACACGGACCAGTGCCTGTATATCTCAGGGCTCAAAGCGCACGCCAAAACCAGTGAACACGGGCTTGTTGACATTTTGTACAATTTAGGACTGTCAGTGTCAGTGTCATTTGATAGGATGTCAAGCATTTCAAATGATAATATTGTAATCACAGTGTGCTCCACAGTTCAGAATGATGATGGCATTGTTCCCCCACAACTAGAGAAGCATGCATTTACTTCATGGCTGGTACTAACAGTGGTAGTTAAGGACAAACATTTGCTGGCACTCGACCCTTTCACTTTCCAGAAAAGCTTTGAAGGTCTGTCGGGCAATCCCAAGTCCATTCAAAGGCTGGGGAGCCCAAACCAGTGACTCCTCTGATATCTGAATCCTCCATCCCATGATGATCCGATTTCTTAATCTTTTTCACAGCTTTCAGCATTTGAGGGGAAATAAAATGCAGCAGCAAGGTTGTTTGAATAAATAGATTTCATCCTACCTCACCGACCTACAATGGAGTCCAACTAAGGGGCCAGGGCCAAGAAACATGTGTCTTGACCCCTTCCAGGCATTGAGAGAGGTATATGACAAACAGCAACCAACAAACCCTTTCCCCCTAAACATGCCTAACTTCTGGGGACAGCAAGACACTGCAGGGGTTACCTTGGCTAGCTAGGGAACTGTCTCAGCAGTGTCTGTCTTGACCAAGCCCCATATAGATGTAGCCGATTGATACATAAGGGCTAATGTGTACCTCCTGTCTAGGAGAGGTCTGAGCCAGAGATATGTTGACAGCACCTGCCCTCTCAATCACCAAGAAACTAGAGCTACTCCTCGATCTCAGATCGAATCACGCAACAAAATTGGTGGATCTAAGAAGACCACAGAGAAAAAAAAGAATGTGGTAAAAGAAAACTTGAAGGATAGAAGATAGAAAAGATCTGTCAAAAAAGGCTGAAGATAGAATTGGAAAAAAGGAGGAATAAACTTACGGCCCTCACCCTTAGTCTGCCTGACATGAGAGATTGAGACCCTACAAGGGCATCAAACCTACCACATTGTTCTGAGGCCACTAAACAATTTGCTACACAGGCCAATCACCATTTTCCAAAGAAGTCTTCCATCCCTGTATGGATGTCCCCATCAGCAGAGCCTAGGGGATCCCTGGACTATGCAAGCCCTCAGACCACGGCTAGGTTGCAGCCCCTGAAGGCTGGCCACCTCCTGGCTGTATTCAGCCCCGTAAGCTATGAAGAGACGTATATGCAAAATCACCGAAAGAGTGGTTTTGGTTGGGCATGCTAATTGCTGGTTAACGCAGCACAGCAATGTGCTGAAGTATAGCATGGCTATACTGGTCCCACAGCAAACAGGTGCCCTGTAATCCTTTAGGTCAAGAGTCGCAGAACCAGGTCTAGATGTCCCCACTGCTCATTCTCATTCTGGCATGGTAGGCATCATGACCCTCAGGCAAAGCTCTGAGACCAACTTTGCAAAAAGATCAATAAGGATGTGGGCTGCAGAAGCCTCCAGTATGGAGCTGCGGGCCACATGATCCCAATTCCCCAGGGTCTTGGAGACAGGCACACCGACACCAGGATGGATGAGTACTTGGGAACCATGAGGTGATCAGAAGGGGCTTTTATCAGTTACTGACAGGTCAGATCATCCTCAGATAAGCAGAACCAAACAGAACCCCTTTAGCTGTCTAGAACGTAGAAGGGACTGCTCTCCAAAGGTGACAAGAGCTTCCTTCCTGAAAAGTGGTTAAGGTGCCCCTGACAGATGTTACTCACTGCTCCCAAACTGAAACATTAGTAGCAATCTGCATCATTTTCAAGTCTGCAGTGTCTTCCTGGAGAAGAAAGGGCAGAAAAAAAGTGAGAGGGCTCAGAGAATGGCCCAAGGTGACCTTTGACGGTCATAACCAGTTGTCTCCATATCTCCACTCCTGCCAGATCAGAAGTGGGGTCAGAGACCTCAGCAGGTGCACCTCCCTGGACAACACACACAGTCAAAGATAACTAAGAGGGGGCCTGAGAGCTGATATGGAAGGGGGGTGATGGGGTAGATCCAGCTAAGGTCAAAACACTACTGTGGCTTATAAAGAAACATGAAATTTTGACTGCCTGATACAAAAATGTCCAAAATTCCATGTTCTATGCTCTTTGCATTAAAAAATGCCATCCCTAATATAAAAGAAAATTAACCTTTTCATTAACAGACATCTAAAGTAGATCTATTGGCAAAGTGAGACGACTGCAGACGGAAATCTACACAAATCTTAAATAAATGTTAGCGAACTGCCCAGAGAAACGTGGACAAACGAGTCACAAGACAAAACAAAACGTTTTTCTAAAAGTAGATCTATATGAAACATGATTGCATCCATCAATTGGTAGAATGAAAAACCATAAGATCTATTTCTAGACTGCCAACACCTACTGCTAGTGACCTACTCACAGAACCACCCATAGGAACAGAACTTTACCTTACCATCGCCTATACACGGTACATGGTGAAAAGGATATAAAGGAGCCCTAAGAAGTTACTATGAGTGGCTCTGCATGGAAGTACGGCCACAACAGAAGCCTTAGACAATGGTTGCAGGAAGGGAACCTCCTAAAGTCCTATCCCATGGGAAAACCCTCTCCCCTAGACCACAGGATAATGGCTCTTGACCATGAACAGAGCTGCCAATGCAGCCAAGGCATCAACAGCACAAAGTGTACGCATTTTGACAATTTAAGTGTAGCATTCCAAATTTAACTTTCAATGTTGCACTTTTACACAAATTCACTTCAACTGTAGAGGGGATACTTATTTCACTTCTTTCATTTTTTGAATTCTGTGGCATTTTCTATGTCTGATAGGTCAGACTCTAATCAACAGCATTTTCATTTGCACTTCACTTCACACAAGTGATGATGGCGGACTAAGAAAATGGAAATCTCACTAAATATCATGTAGTTTTGATTTGACCTATAAAAAGAAATCAAAACGACCTACACTGAAACCAGACATAGGAAAGCTAAGCTGCAATCATCTTCAGCAATCTTTCTTCACCTTTTTCTTCTTCTCCTTGTTGAACTTAGCAGCTATTTTTTGACAAAATGTGCCTACAGTGTAAAGATCTACTGTGTCTCAGTTTCATTTAAACTGCCGCTAAGTCCATGAATAACTCCTTTTTTTGTTTGTTTTTTGTCTTTTATTATAGCAATTCATCCAAAACATTCAGTACAGTCAACGAAAGTGCTGATACGCCAAAAGTGTAGCATTTGGCACTGGCAGCTGTGTATGCAGAGACGAGGGAGAGGGAGGGTGGTGTGATTCATATATGGAACTGAGATCAGGGCAGATCCCTTCGTATGCTACAATGGCAAGATGATAAAGCTGCAGGGGTGAAGGGGAAAATAAGAAGAAAAAAAAAAAAAAGGGGGGGGGGAGATCATTTGTGTTCAGAGCAAGGTGAAAGACAATAATATTAACTGAATAACCGAGTTATGTGTAATCACCCCAAAGACTGTAGTTACTAGTAGTAGGCTGACACACCATCACAATAATGTCACACTGAAAGGGTGTGGAGGGAATGTGAGATGGGGGAAACTTGCTGAACAGTGAAAGCATGTTCACCTATTCCTGGACGAGTCTCCAAAGAGGGAAGAGAAGGAAGTGAGAAATAAGGCAGGATGTGATCCCTCTCTTACCACTAGGGGAGTACTTCCTTCGGTGTTGCCAATACATGTCAAATTATTTCTTGTCATCACAGTGATCTAAACCAGCCATCTCCTAACTCTGCCCCCTGCTTTGCGTCTCAACTTGGAAACGGCTTGTGTGCACTGGCTATATATGCAAGATCAAACTACTTCTTGTATAATATGTACACTTGCCCTGACTCAGTGACTGACAATCATTGATCTTGTTTCCGAGAATCTTGACAATATTGAGGAAATCTACACTCTGGGTCCACCAGGATAGGGGAAGATCAAAGTTCAAATACCCACATCCCCCATGCCCTGGACACCTGAACTGGGCACAAGTTCCCAGTCAAGTGAGCCATCATCAAGACGGGTGTGAGCAAAGCAAGGTGGAGGCAAAGGGGGATCAATCTTTATTGGAATGGAATATTGACTGATCAGTCAGAAACCACAGCTTCAGATTTTTTTCAATCATCATGGGGCAAATGTCCCCTGGCTGGAAATGGACTAGAGAAAGACATGAGACAAACTTAAGTTAGTACCTCAGAACTCTCATGCAATTTCCACCAATCATTAAAAAAATGCACCATGAATTTGTCCTGACTGTATCACGTATGTCAAGAGTATGTGTTGAAAATCTAAATGTGTGTGTGTGAGAGAGAGAGAGAGAGAGAGAGAGAGAGAGAGAGAGAGAGAGAGGAGAGAGAGAGAGAGAGAGAGAGAAAGAGTATGGTCCTATGAAGATCAGCTATGATTATGAAGGTTTATCATTATCATCATGTTAGAATAGAGTAATGCAGGATTTGCTCTGAAAAAGTCTTGTTCAAGCTCTCTTGACTGGTTTGTGATTCTGCCTGTTTCTGCTTTGTCTTTGGTGGTATTTTTCTTACTGTCGATCACACAGTACAACTACAAAAAAAAAAAAGCAGCATATATGGAGCTGACGTTTGCATAAAAACAAAAGGATGCCACTGTATTCTTCTTTGAATCCTGGAGACAAATCTTGTCATCTATTTTGATTCCAAATTGATCAAAAGCGGATCACTCATTTCTCAAACTGATCTGTGATGGTGTGAAAAGGCATGATTTGTCAACTTCTGATGTTCCAAAGGATCAAGGAGAGAGAGAAGAACTGATTCCCATTTTGGCACTGCCGCAACAGGCATATGACAGACAGCCTGGCACGCAAATGTGATAGTGATGCATAATTTCGAAATTTCACATGAAAATATTGCGGATGCATCAGCAATCTGAAGCCCTGCAAAACCCTGTAGATCAAACAAAAGGAGCTAGGGCAAGCCATAAAAGATAATAAAAAACACACACATCATGAATGCATTATGAATTGAGAACAAGAAATAAGCAACACAGTGAGATCATAAATCTGTACATGTAACCAGACAGGCATTTGGCCACAGAATGATCAGGAATCTGAAACCACTTCTTAAGTTATTGTCTGCAAGAAATGGAAGACTGTGAGAGGGGTGTCCATTTATTGTACCAGGCATTAAACTTTGGCCAAACTGAGCAAACTGCCTAATTTATATAGTAAATATAGCTTGAAGAGTTCGACATGGTTCACGTATATGATGCCAAAAATCACATCCTGCAATTTCAGCAAAGAGATACTGTTTTTCATTCCTGAGTTATGAATGAACATGCACAGAGTTTGTGCTCTGAAGTTTTCTTTACCAACTAACTGTCTACTCATCATATCCATTAACCCTCTTGACACTGCATATAATTATATGTGTATTCTACAACAATGGCGTAAAATTGAAGACTGCAAAAACGTCTAGGGGTAGTGCTTGTTTTTACTTTTCACAACTCTTATAAACATTAGACCCAGAAACCTATACATTTTTAGAAAGAAGAAAGCTTGAACTTTGCAAAGAAAACAAAGAAAACAGCTTACCTTGGCTATGGTGAGAGAAGTAGTCCAGCAAAGTTACCAGTACAGATCCATGAAAAGCACTCAGAAAAAAATGTTTCACAGAAAAATCTTACAATCCCCCACACACTTCTCTGATCTGTCCAGAATATCAAGCACACTGTTCCCACACATCCCAGGTACCATCAGAAGGTAGCAGTTACCTCCTGTGGTACCTGGAAAAACAACCTGGGCACAGTCCCACATCACATGCTGGGCACTCGTAGGAGGATCTTACTCTCCTATCATGCCCAGCAACACAGTTCCTTCTGTGCCCAACTGGCAGCTCCCTCAGGTGATGTCCAGGATGGGCAGGGCCAGGCTGAGGTTGGTCAGGCTGGGCTGGAGCAACTTGCAGAGGTGGGTCTGTCCTGGCTGCCTGGATCTCTGCCGCCGTCCACCGCCTTCTCATCACCTTGAGAGGGTAGTAATTCCCTGCCAGCGACTCCACAACTTGAACCATGAAGTGGTATCTGCTCAGTTTGGGCTGGTCTGTGGTATTTTTCTCATATGTGATGTAGCTGTTCAGGGCAGCCCTCCCAAACAAAGAAATATCCATCTTCAAGGTCCACTACATCAGGGCCATCACCTGCATCATCATCACTTCCATCTTCACCGCTGGGGTCTGGAATCAAAAAAAGGAAAGCACACTATTATATTTCTGTTATAAATCATGAATTAAGTGAAAAGGTTTTGTTTCCATTTACAGCCTACTCCCCACCCAACCCATAAATCAACACACACACACACACACACACACACACACAACACACACACCAAAAAAAAAAAAAAATGGATATGGGGATGGGAAAAGAGGGGGGGGGGGGGGGGGGGGGGGGGGAATCCTCTCATGTTTATTCTACAATTCTAATGAAAATATAAATTAAATTCTGTTGAAAATAAGTTCTGAGAAATGAAAAGTGACTTTACTTGCTGGTTCAAAACAGCCACGCCCACATGACTCGCCCTTCAAAAATATCCTAAATTTCTAATGTAGCAAACACTACTGGCGACAAATCACTAGCAAAACCAAAAGACTGATGTATATAAACACAAGTTTCATTCAACAGATCGTGTTTACAAAGGTACAAAAGTACAAAAACAACAAGAAAATACTACCACAGTGGTAGCGAAGCAATGTAAACAAACCATTCCTGTCAGTCACTCCAGCTCTCCCACCTCCACTCCATTCATCACTGCCACAATCACCAACATCAAGCACTTGAACCACTTTCACTCAGTTTGCAACAAAAACACATGCATAATTACCTTCATAATCCCCGTCAGAGTCGCTGTCAAACACAGACTCGTCACTGGTGTCGTGAGCAAGATTTTCATCTTTGTGGTGGCTCTCAACATCACTCATTTTGAGGATAAAAAAGCGTCAATCGGTCGATAAAAATGGCCTTCTTGCAAAGGTGGAAGCCGAAGGACTATAGTTACGAGCTTTCGATTGGTTAATCGCATTCGGACTTTCGATTGGCCTCTTATCAGCGCGAGATTTGAATTGAGCCACGGTCGTGGCTCATCGTGTTCGACCGGGAAGCCACGTATGTGGCTCATCGTGCTAAGCGGGTTAACAATGAAAGAATTGGAAAGCACATTTGCTTTTTTCATCTGATCAGTGTCACATAGACGTGATTCTCCATATACTTGAACAGGCTTATGTTTCTTCTTGTTCATGTTTCCGCTTACACTATTTACAAACCATTTTTTCTATTTGTTTTTTGCTTTTTAATTTTTGTTTTCTGTATTTGAGTAAATTATTCATAATGATTATACTATGTCATGTGACTTGTTTTTTCCCTGGAACTAGAAGAAGAAAGATCACCTTTTTTGTATGAAGATAAGAAGTATATATCTGTACCAGCTGCCGTAGCGAAGTACTCAGCGTCGTTGACTCCCAGCTGGGAGGTCATGGGTTCAATTCCCATCAGAGTCATGTGGGATTTTTCTGCCCTGACCAGCTCCCACCCAGAGTTGAGTTTGCTAGGGGCCCAGTTGGGAAGACTGGGACCACACAACTGAGTTTCATTCACTTAATGGATGCATCTCTGAGAGTGTTGCTCAAATTTCCTGACCAACACTGCAGGTGTCTGTATCTCTCAGGCCTGGTTGACGCCAGAATATATTATGAAATGAAGCGTAGAGTACAGCCCTGTCATGCAGTTTGAGACTGGAATGGAAATCTGTAGCATCATCTTCATCATCCTGATCGATCAGCATTAAAAAGACAAAAAGTCTCAAATTCTGTGGCCCTTCATGCCCTGCTCTCATGGTGATCTCAGTTTCAATGTCCTCTCCACGTCTGTGGCCTTGGTTTGATTCCGCCAGGGTCAGCGGTAATCGCGAGTCCATAGGGGTTGTCACTGGACAGACGTGGTGGCACCTTCTGGAGGAAAGAGCTCAATCATGCCAGCTCTGCGACTAAACAATTATTGTCGTCAGTAGGGGGCTTAGTAGGTGGTGTCCTGCATATGTTGCATCAGAACAGGCACCACTGAACACCACCGACGTGACTCAGCAGCAGTGCAGTGTCTCCTCTGGTGGGTTGCCTCCTGACGACTTGACATTGACTGCTCCCTGTGGATTGCCGGTGCCGGGGCTGCGGCAGGACTGACTGGGCTGTGGCTATGGAGAGGTAGTCAGAATGAGTGGCATGGGTGCACTGCCACTGAGGTGGCACAGAAGATGGGACAGCAAAAAAACAAACATACACACACAAGGAAGTTTATATTTTAATTTATATCTAGACTCTACAAATTTTAAGATGTGGAACACTGATGACAATCCAGGCTTTAAATGACCCCACCATTCTCCAGTGTTTACCTTTTTTGTACCACGCTTATTCAGGTCATAGCTTACCAAGACAGGATAGCTGCAGTCTGTGGACTCTGCATGTTCATGCAAATGAACTTTGCATTGAGGGATGAAAGGGAAACTCAGACCCTTGCTCCCCTGTGATCCAGTTAAGATTATACAGCATGCCTTGGAGAATTTTTCCTTTTATATAAGGCACGCTGCCTCCAGGCAATCATTACATTACATTAACAAACATCCCATCCCAGCTTTCACTTCCAGGTTTCATGTCACTGTAGCACATCCATACCCTCTAGGGCCAAGATCACTGCCTGGATGGCAAATGCTGTCTTGGAGAATACACTTCTTTCACAAGAGCTCTCTCCCTAGGTCCATTTTTCAAGACGGACTATGACTGGCTGTAAGCTACATCAGTGTTTATATCATATCACAGTCTACACAACAGTGTGACTGCTACTGCTAGAATGGCCTATGAGTCATTCACATTAGTCAGACCTGTCAGGCACGC
The DNA here is from genome assembly GCA_018398815.1 of Conus ventricosus. NCBI lineage: Eukaryota > Metazoa > Mollusca > Gastropoda > Neogastropoda > Conidae > Conus > Conus ventricosus. The sequence goes on along the minus strand of CM031619.1, from coordinate 37,990,922 downwards.
TACCACAGCATATGTGTGCCATGCGACCCAATTGATCAAGCCGGAAAAGTGATGAAAACTGGTTCTTACAATTGAAAATTATCCATGCCTGATAACATTCTCCACATTTTCCAGGCTGGAATGTACAAAGGGAAGAGGTTGGAGTTGGGTGGGTGCAATCCTCCAAATGTTCAATAAAGAGGAGTGGGAGGCAAGGCTATATCAAGTCAAATCAAAATTATCTTTACTGAGGGTTAAATCAGATGACATAAGCACAATCTTCTTAATCCAGATTTGCTTTTGATACTTTGGTCATAAAAATCAACAAGCCAAAACAACCACCCCTTTTTTCTCTCATCCTTGACTCAAGCTCTGAAATATTTCCATTATGTCAGTTTCATTCATGTGCCCTTGCCAACATACCAAACCACTGAGTGCAGACCAGAAATTGCAAAGGGAAAGGTGATCAGGGATGAAAACAGTTTTTTTTTAAAAAGAGGAGATTGGTGGGGATCTGGGGGTTCACCATGGGCCCCCAGTGGGGTACATGGGCAACAGCCCAGCGGGGGTCAGGGGCAGCGCCCCCTGAAGCTGAAGCTATTTTGTATTAAATAAGGCATAAAAATCTTTAGAAATCACTTTCTTGCTTCTAAACAACTCATTCTATAGAACAGCTTTCAACACCATGAAGACTGAGACTGATGTGGAAAGAAACTATGTCAATTGAGACAAACATTTAGTATGATGAATCCTCAGAACTCTAGCTAAAGAAAATTGACAAACAATGTTTTCAGGACATAAAGAATAAGGCCTGTAGATAAGTAAATCAGAGTGGGAAATCAAACTAAGTAAATCAGATGTATGAAAACGACTGCTGGACTTCAATAAACACAATATGAAAAATGATTACTTTGAAGTCCTTTAAAAAAAAAAAACCCTGAAGCTTTTGGGCCTTAGACCCTTCGTCAAGAAACACTAAACACAAAAAAAGAACAAATGACATAAAAACAAACTGATGTCACAACAGTACACCCCCCCCCCCCCCACCACTTCCCCCTTACAACTAATCATATCCCCCCTTTTTTTCCCTTGACAAGTGTGTGTGTGTGTGTGGGGGGGGGGGGTTGATTGTGTGTGGGGGGAGGGGGGGGGTGTTTGTGTGTGCGTGTGTGAGGTGGGGACGGGGGTGGGGGGGAGGGGCGAAGTGTGTGGGGTATGTGTGTTGTGAGGTGAGGGTGGGGGTTGGGGGACAAGGAGGAGTAGAGGAAGTATATAGGTAGTGGGGGGAGTGGGCTGGTGGAAAAGGATTTCATAGGGGGGCTGTTAGCAGACACCTAACAAATGTAGCAAACGCTTGCCAGGGGAAAAGTGTTACACAATACTGTTGTGACATCAGTTTATTTTGATGTCATTTGTTCTTTTATATTCTTTTTGTCACTTTGACGTTTTTTTTCCCTTGCTTTGAAGACTCTACGAGTGGAAGTACTTAGAGTAGGAGTCAAACTATCTTTGGAAATTAAACGTAGATTGTTGCATACCCAATGATCTGAAAACATGCTGTAATGGTGTGGGAAACACCACATTTTCTGTTGGTGACTGGGACGCTCGATGTGATCTCTGATTGCCACAAAGCCACAACTACCAAAGTAGACACGTTTTTGGCAAGGCTCGCAAAACACTTCAAATTCGCCGTCTTTGTCATGTTTTCTTATTACATCCGCGACTCTGCGGTCACACACGTCCTTCTGCTGCCACTCGGTCTTCTAGTGGTTCACATACTTCTTTCTTTTTTTTTTTCGTTTTGTTTGCACTCACTGGCGGCAAACTCTCACTGTGAATCGACGCCATGATGAGAAATGATACTGGAAGGAAGCAGAATGAGAACTACGCCGTTTGAGAACATTAGCCTACCGACAAAGAAGAAATTCGCTGTGCAGACAAGTTGAGATCGTTTCTGAGCTTCATTCTTCGAATAATTTTTCGGCGGAGACTTTTTCTTTCGGCGGAGATGCGAAAAAATAACGGCGGAGACGGCGGAAACGGCGGAGGAGTTTTCATCCCTGGTGATCCTAATGATGACAAAATCTGGTTCAGACCAATCCTAACTGGGATGGCTTTTTTGCTGCACAAGTCTCGAATCAGTTCTCCCTTGTTTACATGGGTGGGAGCAGAAAATCATAGCTATACTTAAAAGGCCGGGGTCCAGGGGTCGCTTTAGGCCCCCTGTGGGGTGCAGGGGCAACGGGCGGTCTGGGTGGCAACCTCCCCAGACGCTGAAGAAAATTTGTGTTGCAAAGACACTTTTATGGCCTCTCCTTGAAAACAAAGTTAATAATTAACTTCTATACAGAAAGACTCCACATATGACAAAATATGACTTACGGCTTAAATATCAAACTGAAAATGTTATGCCAAGTACACAGAATACATCTTAAATTCAGTAAACCATCAAAACAAAATAGGATGCAATGTATACATACACTGCGCAAAATCAAAATCAGGCACCAGTGACAGAAGCAAGCAGTGTTCTGCTAAAAATGCACAATATCTAGGCATCCAGCAGGGAATCAACCTCAGACACCGGAGCCATTACTGGTGCAGCAGCAGGAAGAGTTGTATGTTTCAACACATTCAATGTCTCCACATGTTTCGTCTCCTGGCAATGCACTTCGATCGACTTTTTTTTCCATTTGACTTGTAATTTTAAGTTAGTTGTATATCAGCTTCCGACTGCACAGTAAACACCAAGCAGCACCCACTTCATTTGTTTTCTGCAGTCATTTTCGGAATGGACAATTCAGTTCGTCTATCTCATCCATCCATTCATTTCTCCATTTGTTTTTCTTCAGGTCACTTTCGATCTTCCATGCCTCTGCTTCGTCGTTAAACAGCTCCATATTTGACAATTATATAAAGCACTATGATAATCATATGGACTTCACGCATTGAAAACAACATGGTGGATTTCAAAAACGAGTGGCGCGAAAACCTGAATCGGAACACGGAACACGCACACGGGGAAAAAAAAAAAGAAAAAATTTGCTATACGGAATTCCGTATTAATACAGGTCTCCCATCCCCATGTTCAGGAGCTGAGAAAAACTTAACCATCAAAAGAATAATGTTGTAAGCAGTTTGCCAACTATCGCAAACTACACTCAAAAGCGATCTTATATTTTCCTTTTTCTTTTTCATTTTTTTTTTCCAACAGGCCAAATGGAGCCTGAAAAGTTGCATCCCTAAAGCCATTAAAGCCTGCGGGAATTTTTCGCAAGCCTGTATTATTGAATAGCACAAAATTTTGCTGGGCCTGAGAAGTAATGTTCAGATGTTTCCATAAGCTGGATTTCAGGCCTGACCTGAAAAGTGGCACTCCTGATAGAAGTTAAAAGATAGGCCTGGCTGACCAACAGATACTTGAAACAGAAGCTGGGCAAAGCAGGGTTGCCAGTGGACTGAAGTGACCATGCCTTCATTTAAATAATAAAAGTACACATAAGCTCAGCAGCAGGTAGAGAGGGAAGAGTGCTTGCTTTCACTTTCCAAAATGTTTAACATGGTGTTCTCAACATTTCTACATGCCAGCTAGGATGCATCAGGATTGTATTCTGAGAAAACCCAGAAAGAGCAAAGCGTTCTTCCCTGAGTTCTGCAGTAGGAAGGGTAAGAACACTTTGCTGCAATCTGAACAGTCTGATGTAGCCATGTGCAAGCACACTTCAACACACTAGTTTGTTCACTTTAACCCTTTCATCAACAGCAATCTACTGCAAGGAGCTGAAAACCAACTATGAAGCACAGCTATTGTGGCTTATTTACAAGGCTGCATCTTTTGAACCAATAGATTAATTCACAAATTAACATTTTTATGCTATCTTAAAGATGAAACAACACAAGTTTACTTATAACCAGTTTTAAGTACATGAGAGGAACCCTAACCTGAAAATACGGAAGCAAAAGCTGAAAATCACAGCATGTTTATGATGCCAAGCCACTGCATGACTTTCTGTTTCAAGTAGCTGATCAGCAATTGTGGTGATCAAACAGAACTGAAAACAAAAGCAAAAAATTGCCCAAAAGATAGAACAAATGCATTCAGCCATGTTGATTGGACAAAAAACTTAAATTGTTTCATGCTTGGCTGTAATATTTCAACATAAATCATGGTCTGGAACAGCTATGATATCAATCTAGCATGGAAGCAGGGTTTACTGGATGGAGTAGGTGACTGGGAATGCCTCATTGACCGTCCAGAATAGGAGAACCATCCAGAGATCATCAGGAAGATTGGCATGAGACCAGTTATTGTTCTCCATTCAAGTTCATGAACATAAAGAGATTCTGATCAAACTCACTGTGCCATATGAAAGCAGGATGGTGCTAGCTCACAATATCTAAAGACTGTAGCCAGCAGCTTGAGGGAATCTGGCTTCCAGTCCAAGGTACTCGCCATACAGTTTGGAGTAAGGGGATCTGTAGCCTCATCAGCCTATGATCTCATAAAATAGCTCAAGATTTCAGGTGAGAAGAGGACCAGAACTCTCAAGGCAATGACAGAGGCAACTGAAAAGAGTTCCAGCTGGATCTGGACAAGGAGGAACAAAGGTGAACTTCATAAGGTTTAAATTTCCCAACTTAGAACAGGTGTCGGTTAGCAGTGGGTAAGACATCTGTTTAAAAAGGCACGCCTTGAGATGCCCACCCATCAGAAAGTTGCGGTTTTCAATCCCGACAGCACTGGTGGGGAAAAAAAAAGTTGGAAGTAGCAGGGCATCTGGTAATCACAACCTGTATGCAGCCCACCCCCTTGGAATGTCAGGGGTTCAGGCAAACACTTGTGTGAGGGGATTTTTCTCTGAAGACCTGCTGACAAGCTCTCCCTAGAGTTTCTTCCTATCGTAGTCTTCATTGTGTTTTTCATTCTTGGCAAATTGGAGTGAGTCATATCTTTTAAGAAGTATACTAATTAAGAATGCCCAAGAATCTGAGCAAACTATACACTGACTGTACAAGATGAAATAATTTTCTCAAACTGGAATACGCTTCAACAGATTTTACCCACATGGATAACGTAAGACTTTCCTTTTACCAGCCTGATTTTCAGGTACAGCCAAAGAACTGGTAGCCTAACCCAAATGTCAATGATATAATTACAACTGCAGGAGTGTCATGCTTTTTTTTCTGCATCAAGCTAACAAGCACAGTTTACACACTGTCTGATCTCCTATATGAGCCACTGAATCCCAATAGGAGAGATAATTTTTCATGCAGTTTTCTTTAGCTTCAATTTTTTTAATCAGTTTGAGCTACATATGCTTCTTTGTCTGTTTGTATAACAGTTTGTTGAATTGTTGTGTGCATTTTATATCAATGACATAATAAGTTAAAACAGAATTGTCTGTGTATGGAACTACATTATCACCTTCATTATCAGCCTTATTTTCAATATCATTATCATTATCATAAAGCAGCTAAAGTAGTTTTCAGGACAGTATGTAATATCAGTATCCCCATTTATTAATATTATTATTATCAAAACTGCTGTTTTTGTTATAAAAGTTAAAACAGGCCAAGTGGCACAATGTATAAAAAAAAATTATACAAACTAGATGTGTTTAACTTTATGTAAAGATTCAGACATAGCACTGCTTTAAGGAGCGTTACTGTTAGCTGTCATGAAAGGCTCTCTCTCACACACACACACACACACACACCACACACACACACACACACACACACACAGAGCGCAAATTAAATAAACAAATAAATAAAACAAATGATACTTTGAGCCTACTGACTGACCTTTTTTTAACCTAGTAATCTTAGAAACAACTTTTTTACTTTCAGGTTCAGGTTCAGGGGCGATGATTATTTCATCATAGCCTCACGGCTTTATATGCCCCTTCTTTATGTGTTCTTTCATTAGTCAGGTCGACAGCGAGCCCAGTTTTTATTTTCGACCATCAAAGTCGAACATGATGTCAGTAATTATTTTATGCTTATCAATAAGATTTTTAAAAGAGTTAGTATTTGGTGCACGTTTGATGTTCGGAGTTAGTTTATTCCAAATTGGTGCTATCCTCTGGCTGAAGTACTGCTATGTTCTCAAGCTGCTTCATCCATATAGTGTCCTTAATCAACAAGCTGATTATTCCGACACTTGTAACGGAGGGGTAGGCGCCAAAAAAAAAAGCAAAAAAAAAGCTTGTGACTACTGGTGGAGTTTACGAGCTCCCGACATGAACACGCCAAGAGACGCGGCTCAACCACAGCCTCAGTCAGTGAATCGTCGGACACTCAGGGATGGTTCGCAGGAAGAACAAATAACTCCAGTAGTCCCCTCGACACTGAAGTCTAGCAAGCTGCCCTGAGTGTGTTCGTCTGTCCCTCTCCTTGGGTGCTCCTTGGCTTCTGGGATTGGCTGCAATGACTGAATGATATATTTAGAGGAAATCAGATGAGACAGAAATTAACTGGAGAGCATGTAACTGGCGCAGTGTTATACATTGCAAGTGTGACTGGGGACTGCTATTGAGTCTACTGCTTCCAAAATGGTTCCAACTTTTAACAGCAGCCAGATTCAAAATAAGAGTCCATTATCTGAATGATCGATTGGTATTCTGATCTGTTTTGTCTGCACTTATTGTTTTCTCTTGACTTAACAGGTCGAACAAGCTTTAATAATAGTTACATACAAAGCAAAAGCTGTGACTCAAACCTTCATAAAACGGTAGTAGGCCTATTAGTTAATCCTGGACACCGCCGGTTCTAAAAATAACTGCTCTGCCACTGCCACTAGGAAAATGGAGAACGAGTTTGAAAGTTCTGAGACGCTGAACCTTATGTTGAGAGTTTCCGTATGTCAAACACTCCAGTACAAATAGTAGATTTGTTCGTCATCGATGCAGCACTGTAAAGACAGTACAACTAAAAGGACTATGTTCATTTCGATGGACATCGACAGATAGGCCTATCAATGCTCACGAACGGCGGAACGTCCAAAGGCGATGATTTCGTTCTTACCTGGCACTCATTTGCGCAGAATTCATCATCCGATCCAACATCCTCAGGAGAATCTGTATCGTGAAGTTCTAGATCGAATACACCTGGTGCCGCCATCATTCTTCCCGGAATAAATTCGTGGTGACATGCAGGCTCTACTTGACAGAAACTTTAAACGTAGACATGACCCGACTCTTGTGATTGTGGCTCGCTTCTTTCCGTCGTCCATGCAATGAGGGATTCCGTGACGTTGCTGGTCATGTGACTTTTTTAACTTCCGTCATTTTGACCAATAATACGCCAAAGAGTAGTTTGGTTCCAACTTAATGGCATCCGCTATTATGGGAGGGGTTTCCCTCGCAAGGGGAAGAAAGATTCATCCAGAATGGTCTACGTATGGGTAAATGTGGCATTCAGGAAGTGGTATCTACTTTTTTTTTTCATTTCCTTTGGACAATACTTACATTGTCCGCCTTATGTTTCTGTGAAGAAATTTGACCTGCACCTGTAAATTATGAACAGCTGTGGTACACGATGTAATCTGTTTAACAATTGTATAATATGTGTAACACAGACAAGAGTATCACAGCAGCTTCCATTCTTATAACTAGTCGAAAATGCATGGATTACCATGACAGACCCGGCACATAAATTACATAAATCCTTTGTGGGTACGTAAAATCCCAGCCTAGTCACGGGTGGCTTTGCTCGGAGCTGCCACAAAACCGTATTGGTCTAACCAGGTTGGAGATCTGACAATGAAAACGTGGTGACCTACTCGTTTTTGAGTGAACCAGTATTTTAGGAAGAAGAAGAAGACGTGTACTTTTTCGCTCCCTGCATCCTGATTAGTATAAGAAGAAAGGTGTCAAAATACCTGTCAAGTTAGTAATGAAAACATTGCTTCTTTTCACCGTAGCAGTCTCAGGGAATGAAACTGATTCGTCAAGTGAAATACCTAGTGTGAAGAAGAGGTTGGGTTGGAATTCCCAACATGAATCAATTTATCAGGGCCTATACTTTCCAAATTTGAAATTATTGCCGGGAAAAAATCATATGACAAAAAAGCAAGCAGACCAGTTGTTCCTTGTGACCACACACTGATTCATTCTAATTAATCAGTTCAGTCAGTGACCCTGAATACCTGACATCGACATCAATCGTGGTGAAATAAAGAAATTCGATCTGTAGGTCGATAACTTGTGACGTATGTGGCTCATACTATAGACGATCATTTGTCGCGGTCAAATTCGTTGCTCCAGTCAAATTCGTTGCTGGTATACCAGCTAAGGTTGCTGGTATACGACCTTAGCCAAGAATGACGTCATAACGTGTAGTTGCTAATGGTAACGGCAAAACTCCACAGTTTAAGACAACCACTATTACTACTCGATTTTTTGGCAGTATTGGCATTCAATTTGACCAGGCAATGAATTTGACTGACACGGTCAAATTCGTTGCTCCAGTCAAATACGTTGCCGTGCAATATCCTGACCACTCCTGCTGCTACGACTATTACTACTACTACTACTACTAGTAGTAGTAGTAGAATATTGTTGGTCATTGTGCCAAATCAGTAGTGGCAATGAATTTGACCAGGCAATGAATTTGACTGATACTGCGGTCAAATTCGTTGTTCCAGTCAAATTGACCGCGACGGTCGCAGTCAAATTCGTTGCTCTGGTCAAATTCGTTGCCGTGCAATATCCTGACCACTCCTGCTGCTACTACTGTTACTACTACCACTACTACTACTACTACATACTACTAGAATATTGTTGGTCATTGTGCCAAATCAGTAGTGGCAATGAATTTGACCAGGCAATGAATTTGACTGATACTGCGGTCAAATTCGTTTTTCCAGTCAAATTCGTTGCCGTGCAATATCCTCACCACTCCTGCTGCTACTACTGTTACTACTGCTACTACTACTACTACTACCAGAAATATTGTTGGTCATTGTGCCGGATCAGGAGTGGTCATAATATTGCACGGCAACGAATTTGACTGGAGCAACGAATTTGACCGCGACGGTCGCGGTCAAATTCGTTGCTCCGGTCAAATTCGTTGCCGTGCAATATCCTGACCACTCCTGCTGCTACTACTACTACTACTACTAGTAGAATATTGTTGGTCATTGTGCCAAATCAGTAGTGGCAATGAATTTGACCAGGCAATGAATTTGACTGATACTGCGGTCAAATTCGTTGTTCCAGTCAAATTGGTTGCCGTGCAATATCCTCACCACTCCTGCTGCTACTACTGTTACTACTGCTACTACTACTACTACTACCAGAAATATTGTTGGTCATTGTGCCGGATCAGGAGTGGTCATAATATTGCACGGCAACGAATTTGACTGGAGCAACGAATTTGACCGTGACGGTCGCAGTCAAATTCGTTGCTCCGGTCAAATTCGTTGCTGTGCAATATCCTGACCACTCCTGCTGCTACTACTGTCACAACTACTACTACCACTACTACTACTACTACTAGTAGAATATTGTTGGTCATTGTGCCAAATCAGTAGTGGCAATGAATTTGACCAGGCAATGAATTTGACTGATACTGCGGTCAAAGTCGTTGTTCCAGTCAAATTCGTTGCCGTGCAATATCCTCACCACTCCTGCTGCTACTACTGTTACTACTACTACTACTACTACTACTACCAGAAATATTGTTGGTCAGGATATTGCACGGCAACGAATTTGACCAGAGCAACGAATTTGACCGCGACCGTCGCGGTCAAATTCGTTGCTCCAGTCAAATTCGTTGCCGTGCAATATTATGACCACTCCTGATCCAGCAAAATGACCAACAATATTTCTGGTAGTAGTAGTAGTAGTAGTAGTAACAGTAGTAGCAGCAGGAGTGGTGAGGATATTGCACGGCAACGAATTTGACTGGAAAAACGAATTTGACCGCAGTATCAGTCAAATTCATTGCCTGGTCAAATTCATTGCCACTACTGATTTGGCACAATGACCAACAATATTCTAGTAGTAGTAGTAGTAGTAGTAGTAGTAGTGGTAGTAGTAACAGTAGTAGCAGCAGGAGTGGTCAGGATATTGCACGGCAACGAATTTGACCGGAGCAACGAATTTGACCGCGACCGTCGCGGTCAAATTCGTTGCTCCAGTCAAATTCGTTGCCGTGCAATATTATGACCACTCCTGATCCGGCATAATGACCAACAATATTTCTGGTAGTAGTAGTAGTAGTAGTAACAGTAGTAGCAGCAGGAGTGGTGAGGATATTGCACGGCAACGAATTTGACTGGATCAACGAATTTGACCGCAGTATCAGTCAAATTCATTGCCACTACTGATTTGGCACAATGACCAACAATATTCTACTAGTAGTAGTAGTAGTAGTGGTGGTGGTAGTAGTAGTAACAGTAGTAGCAGCAGGAGTGGTCAGGATATTGCACGGCAACGAATTTGACCGGAGCAACGAATTTGACCGCGACAGTCGCGGTCAAATTCGTTGCTCCAGTCAAATTCGTTGCCGTGCAATATTATGACCACTTCTGATCCGGCACAATGACCAACAATATTTCTGGTAGTAGTAGTGGTAGTAGTAATAGTAGTAGCAGCAGGAGTGGTCAGGATATTGCACGGCAACCAATTTGACTGGAGCAACGAATTTGACCGTATCAGTCAAATTCATTGCCTGGTCAAATTCAATGCCAATACTGCCAAAAAATCGAGTAGTAGTAGTGGTTGTCTTAAACTGTGGAGTTTTGCCGTTGCCATTAGCAACTACATGTTATGACGTCATTCTTGGCTAAGGTCGTATACCAGCAACCTAAGCTGGTATACCAGCAACGAATTTGACCGCGACATCCCTCATTTTATAAAACAATAAGAAGAGTGACTTCCCTTGAATAACGAGACCGGCACACAGACATAGAATAACATCCGTGGACCGGCAACGGACGTCGTTCGCCACCTGAAGGCCTACCGTCTTGAGCAGAGCTACAAAAAGATAGTAGAAAACGAAACATCTTACAAAAACTTAACACTGCACTAAAGTCTTGTAAGATTTTTCTTAAAATCTTAAAACATGAAATAAAAGTCAGTTTTAGAAACGATGCTTGGAGAACGACGCCAATCCCACGCACATTGAATTGCCGTAAAGCATGCCCAAATTGTTCACAACTGTCAGATCTGGGTCAATTCTGAAATAATTTTGGTGTAGGCATGAAGGCCAGAACTGGACTTCTGGCATAATTCTGGATTAAGAATTAAAGATTTTCCCAGTAACTTGCTAGCTCTGGGCTACCTCTATCTTGCTATCAAAATGCAAATGCAATACGATACCAGAACTGGCTCAATAAATGTAATGCGAGAACATGACAACGGTAGTGTTGAAGAAGAGCGAATGAAGAGCACGCTCAACCTTGTCTTCGTTTCAAACCCGTCACTAGCCAAGCCCTCAACTACCATCCCAGGGTGTTCTGATAACGACACAGTGGTAGCCGACTTTGACACTCAACCTATAGAATGAAAGGAAAGGATACCTCTTCTCAAAAGCCAACTGGGAAGAAATCAACAAAGATCTCAGTCCACATGAGGAAAAAATTGCCGCCAAGAGGAAAGATGGAACAGATGTAAATAGCACGTGGAAGTCATTCAAAGAAGCAATTATGTCTGCAACTGAGGAGTATGTACCATCAGTTCTGAGACGTAGCAGAAAAGACCTCCCATGGCTGAACGGAAATATCCGGAAACTCATCAAGAGGAAAAACGGACTCCACAGAAAAGCGCAGAAAAACAAAAATTGGACCAACTAGGGCCTATAGGTTTTGCCAGAAGGAGAGTCGACAGGCTTTGCGTAAAGCTGAACAGCAGTACATTAATGATATGATCAAAAAGGGAATGAGAGAAAACAACAGCAAACCCTTTTGGAGGTATGTGCGAGCCATAAGACAAGACAACACCAGCGTAGCACCTCTCAAGGACAGCACCAGTCTTGTTAGTGAATCCAATAGCACACACTTTCGTTTGGTTTCATTTACTACTCTTCGCTGGCTGCTTTGGGGGTGCTATTGGATTCTTTTTTGCACCTTTGGTGGTGAGAACACCACAGTATTATGGACTGTAGTGTGTCTCTATTTGACGCCAGGAGCGCAGACACAACCAGCCGTGTCTCCCTAATGAGTTCGACCCAGCGGATCAAAGGCCTCGGAGCAGGCAATACAAATATATCTGCCTTCAAAAGGGATTGCGATGGTTCCCTTATGCAGCTAGTGAAGAGTTTTCATATCTGTATCATATTTTCTTAATTTCATGTTCCCAGTTTCTCCATCTTCAAACTGCTCCCCCCCCCCCCCCCCCCCCCCCCCCAAGTCCAAATCTTTGCCAAGTCATTACTATGAAGACAGTCCAGTTGTTGGCCTGCGCTTGTTTTTCCCCCCACTATTAGATTGTTCGTCTATGTATTTGTCTGACTTTATTCAAGTTTACAAAGCTGTGCCAGTCTTGAATAAAAGTTACTCTGTGTTAGGTTTTCTTATGGGAGCAAAAAATACCCCACTTGTTTACTGTCTCTCGCAGGGAGATAAAAAAAAAAAATCTCACGAGTCACAGAGACAATGACAGTTTCAGTTTCATCAAGGTATCACTGCATACGAGCAAGTCCACATACGCTATACCTAGTCTACCAAGTTTCGAGACCACACTGCGCATGATTTCGTGCTGATGGATAAATGAATGAAATAGTAAGATGCGAGAATTTAATTCATGGCTACGACTTAGCAGATGTCTGACCTGCACATTAGACAAGTGCACTGGACAGACCTTGGTTACTGTATTTAGGTGAGTGTAAATGTGTGTGTGTGTGTGTGTGTGTGTGTGTGTGTGTGTGTGTGTGTGTGTGAGCACCGGGCCCATGTGTGTGTGTTCCTGTGTATGCGGTGTTTGTGTGTGTGTGATCTATGGGTTTGTGTGAGCATGCTTCTCCACGCACACACATATGTATATATATATATATATATATGGACTCTACAGCAACATTCCTCACGCCGACATGGAAACAGCAGTGAAGGCGTTTGTTGACAAAAATGATTGCATCAACATGCCCATAGAGCGTCTTCTGGAACTGATGAACCATTACTGTCCAACAATGTATTCCACTTTGATGGGCATTTCTACAAACAAAAACTGGGCACTGCCATGGGAACACCTATGGCACCTACGGTGGCTTGCCTCTTCATGGGCTGGTTGGAGGCACAGATACTGGACAACAGCCCCTTTCCTATCATCCGAGAACTGTGGAAACGGTTTATAGACGACATTTTTCTTCTGTGGTCTCGATCAACAGAAGAACTTCACCAGTTCCTTGAGTTTCTGAACCAGTTCCACCCTACCATCAAGTTCACTATGAACTATTCTAAGAAATCACTGCCATTCTTGGACATCTTCATCCATCTGAAGCGAGGTTATCTGTACACAGACCTGTATTCCAAACCTACAGATGCTCGTACATAATTGGCCCATTCATCCTGCCACCCTTACCATACCATCAAAAACATTCCTTATGCCCAGTTCCTGCACCTCCGCCGCCTCTGTTCTGACATGCCAACCTTCCAGTCTCGTTGCCAGGATATGGAACGTGATTTTCTCCAGCGAGTATACAGCCCTGTGACCATCCAGGAGGCAAAAACCAAAGCCAGCCATGTTCCCCGACACGAGACTCTCAGCTATAAGACGGAAGACAGGCAACACAACCGAGTTCCATTCATCATCACCCACAACCCCGCTAATCCCCCATTCCGTTCTTGGTTTGCAGAACTCCAACCTCTTCTCCACATGAGCCAGAAAATGCGGAAGGCTATGCCTTCCCCACCCATACTAGCCGAAAGAAAATCGCGGTCTTTGAGAAATCTGCTCATGCCATCAGCTCTCCCGATTCCAGATGACATCTATGCTGGATGCTTCAAATGTACAGCTGAACACTGTGTGGTTTGTGAAAACCATCTAGTTGAGAGCAGAACATTTAGTAGTATGCAGACAGGAGAGACATTTACCATCCGTCATCGACTGTCCTGTGACAGCAGCAATATTGTCTACATGTTGTACTGCACCAACTGTCAGAGTACACAGTACATGGGTGAAACTATGCTGACACTGAAAGATCGCTTCTATCTGCACAGGTCTAACATCAAGTTGAACAAAGGTGCATGTGTTCATGTCAACAATCATTTCAACTTACCTGAACACTCTCTGAAGAACATGAGATGCATTGTGGTGGAAAAGGTCCACAGCCTGAACAAAACCGCAAGACAGAGAAGAGAGAAGATTTCTGGAAGAATAAACTAAAGACAGTTTATCCTTTGGGACTCAACGGCCTTGATTCCGATGGACACTGATTTGCAGAGTGGAGACGGGGGAGTCTTGGTTAACTTATGGGAGGGTGGGGCATGATGTGGTTGGGTGGAATTCTTTATGTGACCTGCACGTGTGTGTACATGTGTGTTTGTGTAAATACTGTTATGGAATGGTCCCTGTGGCAGAGGGACGTGGTTCTCTGGCGGTCTCGGTGGCAGAGAGACACGTACATGTGTGTGTGTGTGTGTGTGTGTGTGTGTGTGCACGTAAGTGTGTGTGTATGAGTGTGTACGTGTATATCTGCGTCGTCTTTTTTTTTTTTCCAAACTTCATCTCTTAATCTCAATTTTATTCTTTTAAATAGCAGAAACACTGACGTCATAGCTATGACAACTATGTTCAAATGCGTCAATACTTATGACGTTCTTACCTTGTCAATAAACAAGCCCCAGAAGAAGGCCGCATGGCCGAAAATTTGGCAAAATATTAAGACATTAAGTGCGTTGTGTTTCCTTTTAATGTATATATATATATATATATATATATATAATATATATATATATATATATATATATATATATATATATATATATATATAAAGATCAATGTAGTTGCACAGCCTAAAACGATTCTAAAAGCGCTCAACCCCTTGGGAGCAACAAGAGACAAAAATTTTTATTGCTGTAAAATATTCTGTTTGTATCAACAACTAAACACATGGGAAGAAAATCTGCCATACACAATCGTAAATGTTTTTATTTTAATAAAAACTCTTTTTATACACCTGAGAAACTATCCCGAGCACTGAAAACCGGAAGTGACATCGTTATTGGAAGTCCCGCAGGAACATCTGCTGAGAAGCGCGAAGAAACCAGTTTAGTTCTTACCATGGCACATAACGATCATTCGTACACCTCTCTCAGTTCAGAAAACGTTCCAAAGAAGAAAAAGCGAACAGGGGGGTACTGTTGTGTAGCTGAATGCAACAGTTCGCACAGTCGAGGCTTCAGTTTGCACGGTTTCCCGAGCGACGAGTCGATCAAGAGACAGTGGGTAAGGTTCGTCCAGACACATCGGAAAGATTTTGGATCTAAGTTTGGGACGCCCAATTCGTATTCTTTCATTTGTGAAAAGCATTTCAAATCGAATGTTACCCTTTGAGCCTAAGTATCAAACGAAGCATGGGCATCAAAACAAATGCAGCTCTGATTCCTGGCTCAGTGCCAACCATCTAAAGTGTTTACCCCTACACTTTAGAAGGTGGCTTAGTGTGACATGTCTACCTAGTGCGTTAGCTATTCCTAGTACAGTGAACTCCGGATGTAGTGAAGTCCCTGGGACCAAAATTCCCATCACTACATCCGATTATCACTATATACATCGCTACCTTCCGGTTGTAATGATGTTTTTCGAGGTCTTATCACTACGTTCGGCACATCGGTTGTAGTAATATTTTTCAAGTTTTATCGCTACATCCGGCACATTGGGTAGCTCCCCAAGGCAGTAATAAGGAGATTTTGGAAACTAGATTCATTTCGTTTGTGACTTTTTTGCGGTCTTTGTCAGGCTTGCGAGTGTTCTTCTGTGACGCTGACTAACCATACGATGACGAAGCAAAATCGTGATAAAAGGAAACATGAAAGAAACGAATTTTGTTTCCAAAATCTCTATTTTTCCTCTCTTCCTTTATGCTCTAAAATCAAAAGATTAGGTGCGTATTGCCCTTTCTCATGCTACTTGTTTGTTTATTGGTGCGTCTGATGTTAAATTTTCACCATGCTTTTAACGTTGGGGCTGGGGTTCGATCCCAGGCGTAGTCGTTGCCAAAACTTAGATCAGCAATCCAACAGTTTTCCTGCCAGGCGATGATCGGCCGGTGTCAGTATCCTGTGTGTTTAAATTAATGTACCCCGTCCTAATATTTAATTGTTCAACCAAAGGAGCCTTAACAATCTGGGGTGTGTGTGTGTGTGTGGTGTGTGCATGTGTGTGTGTAGAGAGGGGGGGGGGGAGAAGGGGAGGAAATGGCCGAGAGAGAGAGAGAGAGAGAGAGAGATGGGTGGGGCTACTGTTTGGGGGTAGAAATAAGGGTTAAAAGCAAAATCGTCAGATGTTATAAAGTAAACTGTAGTCTTTAATCAGCGTGAAATGAAAAACAAGTACAAGTAAATACTGTTTAACACAAACAATATCCATTCCTTTGGATTAACATTCAAACATCAGCTAATAAATACAATATGTTAACCATTCAATGTTTTTTATGATAAAGAAAGTAATGTCCAAATAATATGGATTAACTGGATAAAAACACTGACATGTCTATTCATTGATTCAAACAATTTCAATTTTCAATGGATGAAAATGATATTCAACTAAAAACAATTTGCTGTTAAGCAAGAATAATGCTTTTAAAATTTTCTACAAGCAGTGTAGGCACGTTAATTAAAAAAGTAAGGAAATCTTAAAATGGGATACATATTTGCCAAAAAAGTTTGAAAGAGAAGATAGGCGCGTGCTGGTCCATTCCCTCCTGGCCTCATTCACAGATGTGTACACGACAATACTTGTCTGGAGAAGTGTTGCTGCAGCATAAATCTCTGCATCAGTTCCCCAAGTGCGCAACGGAAGGGTATGCTCCAGAATGTAATCGCCCGTTGTCTCTTCCTACGTACCCTTCAAAGGTGCTTTAATTTTGAAGCATAATGTCAACAATTTTCGCCCTGAATCGCTCGTGATAGTTTTGTGTGCCTAAAACTTCTAAGCTGAGGGCTCTATATATGCAATTTCCATCGCCAATGACATGTTTACTTGAAAGGGTTCACCCAATGTCCCATTTGCTTGACGTTCAGGCAACGGCAAAGGATCGGGCAGCCCAGTTGCCTCCCTTTGTTCTCTACGCCAGCACGATCCAGTTGGGTAAAAACTTAGCTGACGTCCTGGTTCGTAGCCTTGAATTTTTAAGTCCCAACTTGTATCATTAAACATTCCGGCAATATAGACATTCACTGGCGTGGGGTTTTGGAGATCTGACATCAAATTCAAAATGTCCCCTGGCTTTTGTGGCCTCATCTCTGCCTTTTCTGATTTCCTTTCCAATTCGATCCCTCCACGTGTGACCATCTCTGACCCGATCTGTCCTGTCCGAGCAGATCCCTGTCCTGTCTGACTAGATCCCTGTCCTGTCTGACCAGATCCCTGTCCTGTCTGACTAGATCCCTGTCCTGTCTGACTAGATCCCTGTCCTGTCTGACCAGATCCCTGTCCTCTCTTGGCCCAATCCCTGAACTTCTGACCAGATTCCTGAATCTGACCTGATCCCTGATCTCTCCGATTTCATATCTGACCCTATTTCTACCCCTGTCGTCCTGTCTTGTTCCCAGTCATTTTTTCTGAATGAACACCCGTTTGTTTCTCTTGGCTAGAAAAAAATCTGTAACTTTCGTTTGAACTCCCGAAGTTTCTCAGCATAAAGTTCGCAGAAGAACTTTAAATCTGTCAAAGCTTTCTCTGACATTCACATCATGCTCTCCTTGCATCAAATACAAATCAAGCTTCCATACAGCAGACATTGCCTCGAACGTTGATACGGCTAAGCATGGGCCTCCACAATCATCCAAGTCTGACTCTGAGTCAGGTTCTTTGTCTGGAGTTGATATACTCCCAGTTTCTGAAGACGGTGGGGCACATGAAGCGACGTCATCGTCACATGACACCAGTCCTCCAGACAGACACCAAAGTCCTTGTAAAGCCTCGAAAGTATTGGCTCGATGGATAAATGTCAGCAGCCGGGACTCCTTGCATTCCCTGTCTGAGTTGGCCGAGTCTTCACATCCTTGGGCAAAACAAATTCTGCGTGAACGAAAACTGTTTCTAATGGTAGATGCAGTGACTTGATCCCATGACGCTTTCACATTCTGCAAAGCATCCAACAGTTGATCTGGAAGTCACTCTCCGAAGACTCTGCATGTCCAATCAGCCTGGTCAGCAAGCGAGTTCTGGTGAACAAAATTGTTGCAAAAGAAAACAGTTCATGTTGATTTACCACATGAAACATGCACAAACGGCTTAACTACCCACCCTGCCACAGTATATTAACACCAAGCTAAGCATCCCTGACACTATTCAAGGCTTCAAGGCAAGGGGATCGAACCCCGACGTCTCAGTCTCAGGGCATATGTCTTTACCTCAAAGCCCCTGAGACTAGTAAAAAGATATCATCTGTAATGAGCCCATTATACATGTAAGTAAACAAAGACTAGAAACTGCCTTCTCCTCCCCTTTCTTTTCCTCCTCCTGTGTGAAGCCCAACGGCATAATTTGGTTGCGATTTGCAGTCTACGAATGAAAGAAACATTTTGCTGCCAAATGAAGAGAGGCATTTTTAGCCAGTAAAGCTGCAACACAAATAAAGCGAGTTTATCATGTTGGCATGTTGGGGAGCTAACAGAAAGTGCCTCTCCTGCTCCTGCTGCTACGTAAACCTTTGAACCCGTAACGAATGATAAAAAAGCATACAGTACACACTTGACCAACTGGTGCTCGTCCAACCATTCACAGTATATATGAATTAATGTGTGTGTGTGTGTGTGTGAGTGGTGTGTGTGTGTGTGTGTGTGTGTGTGTGTGTGTGTGTGTGAGAGAGAAGAGAGAGAGAGAGAAAAGAGAGAGAGAAAGGATGTTTTTAGAATGTAATCGTACAGGAACTATTAAATGGCCCACCTGTAAAAGAACTTCAAATTCTTGATTACTCCTGTGTCCAGAGGTTGCAGTTAGACGTGGCATTCGATGGAAGAAACAGCAGCTTGGTTGCTCTTAGGCCATCCACTTTGACGTGAGCATGTGCAACTGTCCAGTACTAGAAGCACCTTTCTGTTCATATTGTCCATGGAACGGACAAAGTCTCTCAGCCATTTCTCAAATATATCCATGGGCCCCTCCATGCTTTAGGGCTTGCCTCATAAGTCACAGGCAAGTTCTTTATCCCTTTAAAGCAGCGTGGGCTACGGAATTTCCAAAGACCAGCACACGACGTTTTTCAGTTCCTGTCATACGCAACACCAAACGCTACTGTGAGTCGGTCTTTAGATAATTTCTGCCATGGGATTTTTCTGCTCTGAATGCAAGCGTGCGGTCTGCAGCATGCGCCAAAACAGTCCACTTTCATCCATGTTGAAAATGTCATTTTCATCATACTCGTTTAGTGTAGGTAAAAGGACATCACTGACCCAACAATCGTAGCACACTCACAACCCCTGCTTCTCTCGCCGCTTATTTTTCTGAATGTAATGTCGTGTCGAGCATGAAGCGCCGAACCCAACCTTCAAACATGTCCAGTCACACAGCCCCATATCCTTAGCGAACTCCTCCGCTTTCAATCTCAACACAGGCCAGAGACAGGCATGTTGTTGGCCCTTGCCTTTTAAACCAACACAACAGCGCACGGTCTACTTTCGGCTCGTGTGGGAGTCTCTCACGCTTCCTCTTAGCATTAACCTCACCGCCATAGAATTTTCTTTCAACTTTTCACTATTTTTCACAATGGAGCTGACTGTTGCCTGAGAAGCGACATCCCACCTGTTTCTGTTTTTTTGTTTTCAATGTCTTTCAATAAATCGATTTGCGTTTTAAAGAAAGCACATTGCGTTTCGCCATTTTGGGAGAAGGGAGATTACTCTAAAAAAAAATCACTACAACCGGAGCCCGGCTTGCCCGGACTTGAAAATGACGTCACAACAACAGGAGATATTGATACAACCAGATTTTAAAATATCACTACAACCGGCTAAATTAACAAAGAATATGAACAGTTGGGACCGGGACCCAAACTTGCTTCAGTACAGCCGATTTATCAGTACATAGCCTACGGCGTTCACTAAAATCCGGAGTTTCACTGTATTGGGTTTCTACTTATGCACACAAACACATACACACGTACACAGTGCAACTCACCCGGCAGTACTGGAATGGCGAGTGGGTGTCAGTCTGTGACGCACTCTGTCGTAGCCGGGCTTGCAGCTTTCAGAGGGTCACGCACTGACGCGCAACCAGGGAAGGCGACGGCCACTTCTGGCTGCGCTGGACAGATATGGGAGTTGGACACAGTCGGGGTTGGTCGTAGTTGGTATGGTCTTCGGACGCCACAACGTCGCTCACGGCTTGGGGTAGAGGACGGGCGTCCGCAATGGTAGTTGCTGTCTGGCTTTGTAGTCGGAGCTGGCTTTGAGGTGTCTTCACTCGGCGAGGGTCACGAGTCGAATGCACCAACTCCCTCCCGCCCTGTCGTCTGCTGGCGAGTGAGTACTGCTCATTGCGAGGCGCACCTTCCGGTTCCGGTGGTGAACCGAGTGCATTTGCACACTTCACTCGGCATCACTACACATCTACAAGCCAGTGTGTGTGACCACAGCCAACAGCATGAGCACCGAGAGCACAACCACAATTACGACACAGGCCTCCACTCAGGCACACAGTACAACCAGTCACGACGTCTGTGCTGTCTTCAGTTTGCTCCATTTTACCAGGAGTGAGTCAGGTGCGAGGGGGCCCATGCAAAAAGGGAGCGCCAAAGGGTAAGTGATAGTACTACTTAGTAGGCCTATAGTAATCATATAGAATAGCTTAGTACAAAGTTGCTCGGCATATATAGGCCGCTGGGCCTGTTGCTGTTTCATTCAATCAGGAAACTAGGACAAGTCTAACTTTGGGCTACACCTAGCAATCTTTTCATTGCCCTTACTATCAAAACACAACTGTTTTCGCTGTCTATTTTCTGTGAGACCCACGGGTTGGCTATGGCATGCATTGCTACAGTACAGACAACATAAAGTAATAAAAATAAAATTCTTGTTATTTCTTGTTACATCTGTACTCCAGACCTCAATGTTTAGCAGTACTAGAGTAAGAGGATGGAGATCATGTACATGTTTTTTGTAATGTACATGGTAAAGATACATTTTGGGCAACAATGTTCAGCGAAATCACATTCAGTGACATACTCCTGTGTGTGTTTGTGTTGTGTTGTGTTATATTGTACATCTTTAGCTACCGAAAGTTTACAGGAAAGGAGGGGGGGGGTAAGGGGGTAGCAACAACATTTTCTGCCACCTCACCAAGGCACGGTTTTCTAGTTAGCGGGGTAGAGAGGAGGGGATAGCAAGATTTTCAAAGGCACGTTTTTTCGATTTGAGAGCTAGCACATTTTGGGGAGGGTTGTGTGTGGTATGCATGTATGTGGCTAGTGCCAGTGTGTATGTGACTGTCAGCCTGCGTGCATGTGCACAGGTTAAAGGCAGAATTTTTGCAACAGGTCATTTGTGAGCTGACTGCCAGTCCTCCGATTCGACAAAAGATCTTGCTGCTGCAGCTGATAATCACGTGCAGTCGAACAGCACATTTTCAACTGGAGATGCAGGCGTCCAGACCAACAGCTGCTTTACGAACACAGTAAATATATCTATTTACAGTCTGTGTTGCAAATAGGGACATTAATAGAATGTCTTTGATTTTTTTAAGTTAAAAGGTGAAATGTTTTTATTTTTATTTAGAGATGGGTTCC
>CM031619.1:37948879-37965455 GCA_018398815.1 Conus ventricosus | reverse complement strand
CTCTTTCTTTCTCTCTCTCTCTCTCTGCTACATAGAATAATAGGTCTTTCATGCTTTTAAAACTCTTAGAAAATGCGACAAATTGTCCAGGTCATTGAGGTTATGATTATGATTTTTTGCAAGAAGACTTTGCAGTGACCAGTAAGTCCATTGGCGTTAATAATTCTCACCTTTGGGTTTTAAATCTGTTTAATACGTTGTTAAGATAGAAAGCAAACCTGGGCACAGTTCAGACATCTACTCAGGCAAAGACAGACATGTTACACAAGTTTTAATGTTTGTTCTACACAGTAATATGTTCACACCTGAATGATGACCTTTGGGTGAAATGAATTACCTGAGTATGACACTGCTACACACATACCAACGTTTAGAATGATTTAGCATTTTTAAACTCATTCTGCTGTGAGTGACCAATGAGAATGATATGTCACAAGCGTAGAACCTGATTGAGTTCTAATTCACAATGAAATTTATACACACAGGTGTGTGATTCAAAAACGTTTTGGTGTTGGGAACAAGAATTAATTGATTGTTTGGCAAAAAGCACTTCCATTCTGCTATTTAGCCATCTCAGACAATTGTTACCGTTCAGATCATTGAATTTGATCAAACAACAAATCCTGTCAAACCCAGCTTTACAGAAGATTGCCTCCGAACTGGGAAGACAACCATAGGGCCCTTTCTGGAAATTATTGCCAAGAATCAGTGTCCCCCCTTTCTTTTGAAGTGTCTCAGAACTCGGCTGTCTTCCCGTACCAAGGAAAAACTGTTGTCATGGACATGGAGGGGTGTGGGTGACTGAAAGATCCACCGTTTTCAATGTTTTCAAATGACACAACATTTTCACCTCAACATTGCTTCGGGCCCCTGACCTTCAAACAGGCTCTCAGCCCCCATCATTGGTCCCACCCTTGATTGACCCTGCTCGGCGCCAACAGCAGGCAGATGGGAATAGCATCAGTCCCTTCAAACAATCTTCATCAAAACATCTAGGGACCATCTATCACCTGCTCACATACCCCAGTGTCCATTTCAGTTGATACAAGAGACATCTTAACCTGTGTGACACCCCCCCCCAAAGCGCCACCCCCCCCCCCCCCCCCCCCCCCCCTCCCCCCAGCAGAACCTTCCTTACCCAACAGATCCAAACTGACTGTAGCTCACCACCCTTTTGGATGACAAAACTTGGCAGATGGACCCCTGCATTGTCCAAGCATTTCAGGTTTCTCCACTTTGACAAAATACTGTAAACTAAAGGTCATTGGACTAAAACAAATCATGGATGGCTAAGTGTTCTCATAGCAAAACATAAAGAACTCCCTTGTATCGGTCGCATAAGATATTAAAATGGAAATTAAAAATGAACTCAAGATTGCTATGAGCTCAGATATGAGTCTTCTGCCTTCTAGAATTGATGTTTGAAAAAAAAACTGACTGGGACAACAGCATTTTTGAATCCCTGAAGAATGTTGATCAGTGACTGTAATATCAAATAGGAAATCTCCAATGTGAAATGAAAGCTTTGTGAGTAAGATATACGGCTGTCAGCTAGCACACAGTTCTGACAAGAAGAACTAACTCTGGAGTGCATGCAAACTATAGCTGAAGTGATTTAAGCTTCACAGTGCGTATCGTCGGTGTCTGACCTCTGAACCTGAAAATCTACAAATTCATTCAGGCCTTGGTACCTAGAGAAATGCAAGAGTCATCCCCCAAATCCAAAGCTGTGACATGGCAGCTGTGCTGACAGTGAGGTCCCTGACCACTGATGCCCAGCTTGCTCACACAGGATCCCACCCCATGGACGCCCATGACACCTGACCCCTGCTCCCTGACCAGAAGGAAACATACTGTGTAGTCTTACAACAATGAAGACGATTTCTCCTTGGATGCCGTCACTGCATGCCATTTCATTCCGGTCAGAAGTCACTCTGCGCTTCTCAGTGACCTGATTGTGTGAGAGCATTTTGCCATCTGGGAGAATTCTGGACCACCTGAAAACATTGGGCATGGCAGGAAACCTGCCAGTTCCTGTGAACAGTCAGAAATGCTCACCAATTCATGTGTGAAATAATGTTTCTGTGAATGAGCATGTGACAGCGTTGTCAATTATATAGGTGACTCTCTAATCAAATACTTGGAGCCCAAAAGATTAGCTCTTCATTCCTACAACATGAGCAAACTTTTATCCCTGTGTACTTAAGATCTAGAGCATTGGCTGCCATGGCAGCTGCCCTACAACACATTAAAACACTGGTTATACATGCAGGGATTAATAAGTGTTCCTCAGGACAGTTGCCAGCTCAACAATGGTAGAAAACAATTCAGTTGTGTCGTCAGGTCTTTCCTTTTGCTAAGGTAGCATTCAGTCCACTAAAACCAGCGAAAGTCGCACATAATTTAAACAATCCTAACTTTCCTAAAAATAAAAAAAAAATTTAAAAAAAAGATGTTAAAACATCATGCGACTGTAATGGTATATGAACCGGGTGTGGCCCAACCCCCCTAGAGTGTCAGGAGATAAGGGCCGAAACACTTGCTTGAAGGGGGCTTCTCTTCTGAGGACTCTCTGCTGCCACGCTCTCCACGAGTTTCTTTCTACTGATGCATGGGTAAACCATTGACTTCCGGGAATAGGCCGGAGGACGTCCGGGAAAGACCGGAGGACACTGGGAAAGACCAGAACCAAGGGCTCTGTGGGCTGGCTCCCCACTTTGCCTTAAACATGTGGCTACGAAGAATAAAAGGAAAAGATGCTCCCAGGATTCACCGAAAGGGGAGAGAATGATGAATCCATCGGTGCTCAACCAATCACGACTGCAAATCCCAAACGGACTATGAACATGGACCAAATGGAATATCCATGTGTCTGTGGAAAGCATTTCGCTACCACCCGTGGCATGAAGATCCACCGAACAAAGATGGGATGTGTGAAGACTCATCTGAATGAGCAGCAGCGCACTGCATCAGCAGATAAGACGTCGGAAGACCAAGGCCAGGATTTAAACCACAGTGCCAAGGACATCCACGCTGTTGGTTCGGATGAGGAATTTGCACAGGCCCTCGATGCCAGGCGCCTGAAACTCAACCTGCCACGAGCAAACGAAACTGAAGATTGGGAGAAACTGGATGCAAAAATCGTCCAAAGACTCGATGCACTGATAGGGAAAAGCACCCTTGAACACAAACTAGCCACATATGGGGACATTGTGTATGCCACATGTAGAGACGCCTATGGAGTAAAACTACCCAAAGAGAAAACACCTCCAAAGAAATCCAGACGCCAAGAAAAGATGGACAAGATCAGAGTCCAAAAGAACAACCTCAAGAAGCAAATGAAGACCGCACTGCCAGCTGAAAAACAAGGCTTGGAAAAACTGTGGGAAGACCTGAAAGAAAAACACAGCGCCCTCAGCAAAGCGGAATCTGCGAGAAAGAGGAAGAGCAAAAAGAAGAAGACACAAGAGCGCTTCTTCAGAGACCCCTTCCAGTTTGCCAGAACACTGTTTGAGCAGCCAAAATCTGGGACCCTAAGTGTGGACAAAGGAGTTCTTGAGCAGCATCTGAGGAAAACATACTCTGACTCACAGAGCAAAGCACCACTCGACATTCAAGGTCTGGTGTGGCCAACCAACCCTGAGGAACAGTTCAATGGCAAGCCTCCAACGTTGGCGAAATCAAGAAGGTGGTCGACAAAGCCAGAGCCAAATCATCACCAGGGCCCAACGGAATACCTTACCAGCTTTACAAGAAATGTCCCAAGGTGCTGGAGTGGCTCCACAGGCTGCTGCGATCGGCTTGGAGAAACCAGAAGATCAGCGGCCAGTGGATGACGGCAGATGGTGTGTACATCCCCAAAGAGCAAAACTCAAGTGACATCAGCCAGTTCAGGCCAATATCACTACTGAACGTCGAAGGGAAAATCTTCTTCTCTGTCATGGCAGCAAGGCTGACCAAGTACCTGATGGAAAACAAGTACTTGGATGTGTCAGTCCAGAAAGGTGGCATCCCAGGCGTGGCTGGCTGTGTAGAACACGCCACAATGATCTGGGACGCAATCCAAAAAGCAAAAACAGAAAAGAGAGACTTGGACGTAGTGTGGCTTGATCTGGCAAACGCATATGGATCTGTGCCCCATGAGATGATACAGTTGGCTCTTGAGATGTACCATGTGCCAAAGAACATCCGCGACATGCTCAAGAAGTACTTCAATGGCTTCTCAATGCGGTTCTCTACCAAGGAGTACACAACAGATTGGATCAACTTGGAAGTGGGCATTGCAATGGGCTGTGCAATCTCCCCAATACTGTTCGTGCTGGCAATGGAACTCATCTTGAAAGCAGCAACAAACAACGCGAGACAAACAGACCTTGGCGATGGATACAAGATGCCTCCTCTCAAGGCCTTCATGGATGACACTACAGTGATTTCATCCAGAGAAGACGAGACACGTCATGTGCTGGAGAGGCTGGACGACATAGTTGCCTCATCCGGAATGCAGTTCAAGCCAAAGAAATCACGGAGTCTCTCACTGAGGAAAGGAAAAGTGGCCGAATCTGTGGTCTTCAGTGTTGCCAACCAGGCCATTCCAACAGTCACAGAAGAACCAGTCAAGAGCCTTGGAAGATGGTATGATGATACGCTGAAAGACACACAAAGAGCAAAAGAAACCAAGCAGATGGCGGAAGAAGGCTTGGAGACCATTGACCAGTGTGGGCTCCCTGGCAAATACAAGGTCTGGTGTCTGCAGTTCATGCTGATACCAAAGCTCCTATGGCCTCTGATGATATACGACATCTGCACCAGCACAGTCGAGGCAATGGAAGCCAAAATCAACAAGTTCACAAGGAAATGGCTTGGTGTCCCACCCTGTCTGACTGACATCGCGCTGTACTGTCGCCAAGCAAAGCTGAAACTACCACTGAAATCCATCCTGGAGGAATACAAAGCAGGAAGATCAGACTTCAAAGCATACTGGAAGACTCAGGAGACAAGGTGGTAGAAGCAATCAAGCCCCAGCTGAAGACAGGCAGAAAATGGAAAGTTCAAGAGGCGATGGATTCTGCAAAAGAAAGTCTCAAGATCAGAGAAATAACAGGACACACACAGACCAACAGACAAGGACTGGGGTGACCAAAACTGAATGGTGGTCAAAGGCCAAAGGAAAAGTCAAAAGAGACATGATGATTCAGGAGATGAGAAAAGAAGAAGACCAAAAAAGACTCCAAAAAGCAGTCCAGCAGAGCCAGCAAGGGCAATGGACAACGTGGGAGAATGCACTCCAAAGAAGTCTCACTTGGAATGACATTTGGCACATGGCCCCTCTCAGGATCAGCTTCATTCTCAGATCTGCATATGACCTTCTGCCCTCAAATGCAAACCTGGTGAAGTGGGGGAAAACAGACGATCCTGCATGCCCCCTCTGCCATGAAAAACAAACAGTGGAGCATGTTCTAAGCTCATGTAAAGTAGCCCTGGCTCAAGGAAGGTACACATGGAGGCACAACCAAGTGCTCAAAGAGATTGTACAAGTAGTCTGGGCTAGTACCAACACCACAAAAGGGAGAATCAGACTCCAAAAGCACCCGCAACATTCTTCACGGCAGGAGGCAGCAAATCATGGCCAAGAACAACAGTGCCACTCGAAACATGCAGGCAGAGTCTGCTGGACGGGGCAGATGACTGGAGTGCACTGCAGACCTCCCAGAATGGAAGAGTCACCCAGAAATCATCAGCAAGAGTGGCATGAGACCAGACATAGTAGTCCACTCTAAGTCAACCAAGCAGCTGATCATGATCGAGCTCACGGTGCCATATGAAAACAGAATGGAGGCAGCTCAAATCTACAAGACTGAAAAGTATGCTGATCTGGCAAACAGCCTGAGGAGAGAAGGCTATCAGGCCAAAGTCCTCACTGCAGAAATTGGAGCTAGGGGATTTGTAGGAACGTCTGCATACAACCTCATGAAACAGCTCTCAGTTGCAGGGAAGGAAAAAACCAGAGCCCTGAAAGCAATGGCAGAAGCGGCAGAGAGGTGTTCAAGCTGGATCTGGTCAAGGAGGAACAAAAGTGAACTTCATAAGGCTTAACTTCCCTACAAATATCAGGTGTCCCTGTGGCTCAGTGGTTAAAGCGCGAGTCATTAAGTGGAAAATGAGCATCTCCAGAGGGTCATGGGTTCGAATCCCAGCCATGGCTCGTCCCAAGATGGGGAAACAAAAAAAAAAAAAAGGGGCAGCAGAGGGACATCCGGAGTCATGAACCGGGTGTGGCCCAACCCCCCTAGAGTGTCAGGAGATAAGGGCCGAAACACTTGCTTGAAGGGGGCTTCTCTTCTGAGGACTCTCTGCTGCCACGCTCTCCACGAGTTTCTTTCTACTGTATAAATGTTATGGATTGCACTGGTTGCTTTGTGGTTGCGTCTGTTGGTCCCAAGCTCGTTACATGTCAGGACTTCATTCACCCCAGTTTGGGGACTTGGCTGGCTGCCAGTGTCAAGCACACTCTGATTAACTGGTTTGTAGACCCCCTGCTCTCCCCCCCCCCCCCCCCCCCCCCTCCCCAGGGTCTTCCAGATAGAACATAGTTCATCAGAAATCCTGGCGTGGACACAGACCAGCAAACTTTTGTTCCCATGGATCTGGTCATAGTAGTCTACAGACTGTTCATGTCCTCCCCCCAACCCATATTGATTCAGCTGGTTATGCCTCATATACTTTTAATGAGTATAATCCTGCAGTCCATAATTCTCATCATGCCCACGCCCATTTCAATGATGCTGTGGGCTGGCAACACTGTTTCAGGACAACCCCACTCAGTGTAGCAGTACAGAGCCCAGGGCACCAGCACAGGGTTCTCCTTACAGTAATGTCAGTGACATTCCATTCACTCAGTGCCAACATACTTCTGGTCATGGTTCAGTTTATGGACCCTCCTCTCCTTCTGCACATTCCGGAGACCACTACAGTTCATTGGTCAGTCACCATAGTCAGCATTCTAATGTGGTCCCCCCTCTTGTCTACACAGCTTTCGGAACAGAATGGTTTATCCCAGCATGTAAAAAGAGCCCAGTTCCTCGCATTCAGCAAAGGGACCCCAACGATTTTTGTGTACCCCCAGAATCAAATACTGTAGGTAATGCTAAGATAATTGCTCCTCAAAGTGATAGGAATAGTTACCTTTAGCGATCAAGTGATGACTTCCTACATGGTAAATCTGCTGCAAAATATTCAAGGATACAGTCATGTATAGAATCAAGGTGATGTTAGTGATCTACGTCTTATACTGTAAACTAGGTAGCAGATGCATACTTCACATGTTTGATGCTGGAACTCTTGTGCATGTTTGTGAATATAGGCATGTTATATGCAGGTGTGCAGGAATTAGTGTACATGTGCAGTGGGTTTGCTGTACTCGTGACTTAAAAGTTTGTGACAGATCAGTTCTGGACTCTGCTGTAATTGACTGTGCTCAGTCTTTAGAGCAATCATTGGTGGATCCAAACATTTGAAAATTTTTAACTTCATGAGCTCATTGAAATGTCAAGTCAAATTACTCCTTCTGAAGCCCTAATTGATCACATTTATGTTTGCACCCAAATTGTTGAAGTATGTTCTCCTCAGAGCGACTGCAGTGATCACTTTTCTGACTGCTTTAACTGGATCCAAGAATGCACTAAGATTATTAAGCCAAGACATAAAGTCAATAGCTATGGATCTTTTGCTAACTTTGCAAAAGACTGATTTCTTCGGAACTTAGTACATTCGCCTCTGTCAGATTTATACCGGTTCAGTGACCATGATGAAACATTTCAATTTAGCATAAAACATAAATTGATGTCTACAACAAAATGAAATATGCCCCATTTATAATAAAAAGGGTGAAACATCCCCCCCCCCCCCCCCCCCCAAGCCTCCCTGGTTTAACTGAGGACATACAGAAAACTTTGTGTTAAACACCCACAAATTTAAAGTATTTAATTAAGAAAGAAAATAAAGTTACAGCAATGTTATGTTCATGAAAAAAAATAATACTTCCAAGATCTTGTTTAGAAAGGATCACATAATTCTAATTCAGTATTTAAAGTCTTTAACATTTTCAAACAAAAATAAAGTCAGTGAAATGTGTTCTTTTGAAAAGGTATTTCAGGTGAAAATGTAAACTGCTATTATTCTCATATCTCTGCTTCAACCATAAGAAAAGGATAATTCTTATTCCAATGATCTTGCATTCTTTAAGAATTTTGTTCCTCTAAAAATATCATATGGGATGCTATCGTTCCCTCTTCACATCTCATGCAGACAAGCACACATGGTCTTGATGATGGCAAAACTCTTGAACGTTGCTGCCCTACTACAACAGATTTTTAAGAATTAACTTAAGGTTACAATCTCTGTGCAGACAAAAGTTACTTTCTTGATATTCTTAAATAAGCCAAAATAGTTCCAGTCTATAATCTAGAGATAAAACTAATCCATTTAATTATAGACTATCTCTGTCATTATCTGTTCTTTTGAAACCTTTGAAAAAAAACATGTCTATAAACATCTAATTAAATACATCACACTTCACAGAACACTTTGCTTTATCCAAGTTAATCAGGATTTAGAAGAAAAAAATCACTCGCGTCATACTGCATTAACTAATCTTAGAGAAGATTGGCTCCAGAATATATATGAAAATAAATTCAGGGGTGTTTTGTTCGTTGACTTTGCAGAAACCTTTTGACGTTTTTTTTAATTATGACTTGATGCTGCTGGCCATATCACAGACTTTCTAATCAAACTCTTTCTCCTGTTAGATGATTTCTTTCAAATCATCTGCATAGGTTTTCTTTGGTAATGAACAAACACAGTTAGAATACAAACATTTGGTGTTCCTTCTTTTTTCACTTGATCTCAATGATTTTCTCATATTTATCTCTGAAGGTGCATGTGAATTTTTCACAGACAACACATATACTAACCCAAGCCATTCTTACTTGAACCAGTTATCTACTATGATGCAAGATAATGTTAATCAGCTGTTTACATAGACTGAGCTGAATGGCATGTCTTTGACAGATCAGAAAACTAAACACCTGATTAAAATTTTCAACAGAAATTACAAAATATGACTGCAAGTTTACCCTCTATACAGATAGGTGATATACGCATTCATGACAAAGAAACTCACCAAGTTCTAGGTGTTATTGCAGACAATAAAATCTTTCCAGTTCACCCCATATTGACAAAATTTATGTGAATGGATTTCCCAAAAGTTGTTCCAGCTGTCAATATTTTCTCAATGCTAAACCCTGAATAGCTCAGTTGGTAGAGCGCCGGACTCATAATCTTGGTGATCCTGGGTTGCGAGTTCAAATCTCCGGCGGGCCCTTTCGGTACAGGGAGATTCTTCCCTCAGAGTTAACTTTGGTTCTGATTCCATTTCCCATACAGTCCTTTGAATGAGACTATAAACCGAGGTTCTGTGTGTGAACGCACGCATAACATCTTGCACACACATAAAATCCCATCACCAACTTTCGGAAGAGAAGGCCAGGTATGGATGACACGTTACACATAGCATGCACCCTGCGTAAGAAATGGAAAGAGTGAAGGAAGTAAGGAATTTGAGTGAACGATATTGAATGATATGGACTGGATGACATGGAAACAACTGAATGAAGTGCCAGCTGGCAGCTCTTCGATCGGCACTACCCAGGTAGGCAGCCCGTTGTGTAAACGAGTGTGGTTTGCTTAGAGCTTGGTCTCTAGCCCAGAATAGGCGCAGTATAAGTATTCATAATAATAATATTATAATGAACCCCTGAAAACTTTTACCCCACACTTGTAGCATAATCCATTGAGTATGCTCAACACTGTATGATATTATATGCAATGCAGATACATCGAAGCTTCTAACTAGAATGCATAATTGCTTTCTCAAGGTTGTGCTTTCTAAAGCTAGTTTAACATTCCAAGACTGTGCAGCACTGGATGTAATTCTATTGTCCCATAAACTGCAGTACAAAAAAAGCAGTCATGATGTACCAAATAATGAATGGGTTTGCTCTTCCACCTCTAATGACGTGATTTCTGAGTAATCAGACTAGATATATCATCACATTATAATCAGAAAACCCAGAATCTGCCTTTTTAAGGGGAGGGGGGGGGGTGGCATTCTAAGGAGGGACACTTTGGAACTCCTTTCCAAACCGCATCAAAGATTAAAAACAGCATCAGCTCATTTAAAATAGGCTACAAATCCTTTCTGCTTCAAAGCTCACAATATGTTTCATGTGAATTTGTTCTCCATGCTAAAAGGTATGGAAGAAAACATTAAATCACCCCACTGATCTCACTGTTTTATGCTTCACTGCTCAGTTTTTCACAAGTATAACCCCCCACACCTTCCCCATTCCCTGTAGCCCCAGTTTTCTATGAATTTAGTTGTTACTGTTGTTTTGTGTCAATGAATGGGTCAGCAGGTTTGGGTCAGGGCCAAGGGCTACCCAGCTGTCTGTCTGTCTGTGCATGCACATGTGTGTTTGTGTCTGACTCTGTGTTAGTGTTTTGTATGTGTTGTCTAAATTTGTAGCATCAGTTCATTTTTAATCCCAGCTTTCTTCCCATACCTCGTAATGTGTTAGTTTTCATGTCGTTTTTCATTTATGTTATCCCCCTTTGGCTGGGTGGAAAAGTGCAGCATACACTTGCTTATTTCATTACCCTGATAAAATGAAATTGTTCATTTGTTCTCACACTCTCCTCTCTCACTCCCTCCCTCTCTCCCTCTGTCTTTCTGTCTGTCTGACTCTCTCTCTTGCTCTCACTCGCTCTCTCTCTCGCTCTCACTCTCACTCTCTCAGAGTGATATTTAGGACCATTATTCATACTTCACTACTAGGTTACCCAGAACTTTCTCTCTCTCTCTCCTCTCTCTCTCTCTCTCTTCTCTCTCCTCTCTCTCTCACACACACACACACAGAGTTTTGTCCCTGTAATGGATGTCACTTCAGTGGTATGTTGCTTAACTAGATGTTGCTTTATCAAACTCACTCTACTCAGCTCACAGCCCTGATATGGCCCTTTGCGGTCGGCTGGGCTATAAGCAACATTATCTTATCTTATCTACTCAGCTCTTCCGGTTGTCACTTAAGTTGGGAACACCAGGAGATGACGGTAAGATCTTGCATTGGGAGAATGATGCAAAGGAATGCTGCTGTTAATACTAGCCAAGGTAAACAGATCTCTTAGCTCAAAGAATGCTACTTACCTGTAGTTAGTGGCAGACATCATTTAGATATTGTTTCTTTCGTTCCTCCATACAAGATCTTTTCTGTTTAGGATCAGTTCTTTGGGCATGGTTTCTTTAGTGAGTTAATCATTCTCCCCCATGTTACTCACTGATAAACATACCCTAAAAAATCTTTAGTCTAAGTCAAGGACGATATCCTCCCTGACCTTTTCCATCATATTTGTGCCTTTAAATGAAAGATTGAAGTCAGTTTCCTTATAGTAGGAGACGATCTCCCCCCCCCCCCCCCCCCCCCCCATCACAACTGTTAAAGATGTTCAGATTCATTGTTATAACTGATATTGTTGTAAGTTTGCAGAAACACCACAACTGCACAAATCAAGTCAACAGTATTATTCTGCACACTCAATGTTCCTTGTGTGTCATGTCAGTTCCATTCATGTTGTGTAGTGCCCCGCTGACCACCAGGCATCTTATCAGGCCTGTCACCTCTTCAAAAGAAACAAAATAAACAGGGTTTTTTTTTTCTTATAGGCAAATTTGGGTAAAACATGTTCTTCAGTTAAATCTCGATCAGATGAAAGATGTTGATCTCTTTCAGGAAGAGACAAAGCACATCTGATGAAACACCTCGTCCTTCATTTAACATGAAAGCTTCTTCAGATTGGACTACCATCAACTACAAGCATCTGCTGAGAAATGGCTGGCCATGAATTAGATGTTTTTTGTTTTTTCTTACATGCGTTTCCTATTTTTCTCCATAAAGTTTCTCCTGGTTAGGAGACATTGTTGCTGTTATTGTAAGGTAGTCTTTTGTTGGGATGTCCATTCCTTAAGATTTTTTTTTTTTTCAGAATAAGCTGGAGTTCACTTAGAATATTGGCAGTACAAACGACCCTTTGATGGACAAATGCATGGCCACCACTGCAACAGCTGGTTTTCATCTAAAATATGATTGGATGAAAATTGTGAATTTCTTTGCAGTTTGCCCATAAAACATAAAGCCCTTTGTGCTGGTTTCAAAGGGGGGAGAGACTGCAGGTGGAAGCTGAAAAGAGCATAAACTGAATTACCATGCCACCAGAGGAGGGAACAAACAAAATGCAAAACAAATGTATCATGTTTTGACCTTTCGGGTCTTCTTCAGGTAAGACCAGTCCATACAGGACCAAATTTTGCACCCATATAGAAGAGATTGGTGACCATCTCATCCTTCATTTTCATTGTCTTGAATGTTATTTGTCATGCCTGAAGAAGACCCAATACATCAAAATGCATTGTATTTGCTTTGTAATTTCTTTGTTCCTTCATTTGGCAGCACAGTAATTCTGTTTTTTGCTCACCCTTCAGGCAATGGCAAAAAAATTGTCTCAAATGCTATGAACTGGCTGAAAATAATAGGTTGAAATGACTGTTAGTCACAGCTTCTGTGTAAAAAACCTTTAGGCTTCGGATAATACATTAAATGGCTAGTAATTAAATTGCCTCGCACACACACACACACACACACACACACACACACACACACACACACACACACACACACACGCACACACTCTTCGGTGATCACAGAGGCCAAAATGCAAAGCAAAACAGAGTGCAAAGTAATCTTATTAGTTTCACAGATCAGACATTAGAAAGACCACTGTCCTACCAAAAGCTGTCTGTGGAGTATTGTTTTTGTGTGTTTTGAATATATCTCATCTGTAATGTATGATGAAGACATATTTGTTAAAAATTCACTTCCCTTTTTTTGTATTGGGTACTAAGTAAGGGTTGCTTTGCTGCCTGTTTTGTGTTTTATTTGTACTTTGGTTTGTTTTCGGTAAAGCTGAACTCTGTGTCTTCTGGTATCACAGTTTCTACAGCTTTCCAGTGGTGACTGCAGTAATCAGATGAACCTGTATCTTCATGTAATTCACCACAATGTGGACCAATACTGTAATTTTGTGGGGTTACTGCTGCGATTTTCTGTCTTCTGGGCCCAGACTGTTTAAACTCCTGACTATGTGATATGTAACCGTGGCAATAAGTTAGGGGAAAAGTTTTGTACACAAAAGTAAGGAATCGTCACTGCTTATCATCAAATCAGACAACTTGAGAATCCTTTTAAAAATCTGGACACCAATATATGAAATTGGCACAGCATGTGTAATCAACAGAATAGTGTTACCTGAACTGACCTCATGAAGGGTAGCCAATATTAGGATTCTTTGGGAATAATTTAGGTAGATCATGATTACTAGTGGTATCAGTGGCCGCTGTGAAGTAGTTAGCATTACAGACACCTGGCTTGAAGGCCATGGGGTTGATTCCCAACAGAGCCATTTATTTGTGGGATTTCTCTGCCCCAACAAGTACCTACCCAGAGTTTAGTTGCCCCAGCAAGTACCTACCCAGAGTTTAGTTGCCCCAACAAGTACCTACCCAGAGTTTAGTTGCCACAACAAGTACCTACCCAGAGTTTAGTTGCCCCAACAAGTACCTACCCAGAGTTGACTTGCCCCAACAAGTACCTACCAGAGTTGAGTTGCCCCAACAAGTACCTACCCAGAGTTGAGTTGCCCCAACAAGTACCTACCCAGAGTTGACTTGCCCCAACAAGTACCTGCCCAGAGTTGAGTTGCACCAACGAGTACCTACCCAGAGTTGAGTTGCCCCAACAAGTACCTGCCCAGAGTTGACTTGCCCCAACAAGTACCTACCCAGAGTTTAGTTGCCCCAACAAGTACCTACCCAGAGTTGAGTTGCCCCAACAAGTACCTACCCAGAGTTGACTTGCCCCAACAAGTACCTACCCAGAGTTGACTTGCCACAACAAGTACCTACCCAGAGTTGACTTGCCACAACAAGTACCTACCCAGAGTTTAGTTGCCCCAACAAGTACCTACCCAGAGTTGAGTTGGCTCAGTTTGGAAGATAGGGACCACACAGTGGATTTCATCCACTTAATGGATTTGTCCCTGAGAGTGTTTTTTTCCATACCAACACCTCTGTTGTCTGTATCTGTTTTACCTGGTTGACGCCTGGATATATTATGAAAGTAAGCATAGAGCACACCCCTGTCATGCAGTATATACCCGAATGGAAATCTGTAGCATCGTTTTCATCATACTCATCTTCGTTGATCAGCACACAAAAAAAGAATGCCTCAGAGTCTGTGGCCCTCCATGCCCTGCTCTTATGGTGCCCTCAGTTTTAATTTTTCTTCTATGTCTACCCTTGGTTTGGGTTCTGTCGACGTCACTGGTAACTGCATATGCATGGGAACTGTTGCTGGATGGACATGGTGCCCCCACCCCTCCAAGGAAGCTTGTTCATGCTGGCTCCACAGCTGAACTGTTATTGTCATCAGAAGGGGCTTGGTGGGTATATGTTGGATCAGAACAGGCACCAGTGAACACTACCAAAGTGACCCGGCAGCAGTGCAGTGTCTCCTCTGGAGGGTTGCCTCATGATGACTTGACATAAGTTGCTCCCCATGGATTGCCAGGGCTGTGGCTGGATGGGTCGGGCTGTGGATGTGGACAGTGGACCAGAATGAGCTGTGTAGGTGCAATACCACGAAGTGACGCAGAAGATGAGACAGCTTAAAAAAAGATATTTTGGAAACATTACACATGCATGGGGATTATTAAAGATGCACTAACAGTAACATATATTGGGAAGAACTCTTAACTAAATGATGTCCATGATTCTGTTCTTACTCATTCAGCCATTATAATGCATTCGGCGTGAAAATGGATCAAGTTTACTTACATGGCATAGATGGTGAAAACAAAAAACATGCTGTCTTTTATCAGTTCTGATCAAGAGGTCCGAATTCATGAGCAGGTTAGCCAGTTTTGTTTATATGATTAGAATGCAGTATCTTGAAGCAGAATTCATTAAAACAACTCAAAATACCTTCAAAGACATCATAAACAATGTACATCTTTTCTGGCACAAATATTTTCATGGTAAAAGATGACACTATCTTGCAGATACTGATGCTGTAAGTACCATGTAAGTGTCAACAAGTATTTTTTAATCAGCTTCATGTATGTGTATGTACTGTTAATTATGATTGTAGGCAATGAAAAAGAACTCACCAAGTTCGTGCAAAGAGTGGATAAAACTTCACTTCACACAGAGCAAGGAAATCAGCATGGAGAAGACCAAGTTGATGGTCAGTCATACCACCATGTGTATGGAATAACTCCATGGACAGATGCTAGACACTGTCCGACAGCTCACTTCACTGGAATCCATCATCAGCAATAAAGGATCCCAATCAGAAATCCTCTTAAGGGCAGTAAAGGCAGCATGGACAGTGTCCAGACCAAAACCTGTCTTGAAGGACACTAACACCTCCCTAACAGTCAGAATCAGGCATCTGTGTGCGCTTGTATCTTTTATCTCCTGTATGCATGCAAGGCATGGAAAGCTGGAAAGAAGAATGCAAACCATGGAAATGAGGTCAACTTAACTCCTGATGTACTGAACACTTCACCACAGAACTAGTATGTCAAAACCATCATGCCGCATGTCAGACGACAAATGATGATTTACTACGTCATTAAAAGTTCTGCTTTAGAGGCTATTTGTCAAGAAAGTGTTTGCATATCATGTAACCGCAGAATCAGAGCTCATTTTGTGAAAAGGTTGCCATGAAAATGTCATCAGTAAAAAGGCACTTTGGCATGCCTATTCAAACCTCATCAATGAAAAGGCACTTTAGCATGCCTATTCAAACCTCATCAGTAAAAAGGCACTTTAGCATGCCTATTCAAACCTCATCAGTAAAAAGGCACTTTAGCATGCCTATTCAAACCTCATCAGTAAAAAGGCACTTTAGCATGCCTATTCAAACCTCATCAGTAAAAAGGCACTTTGGCATGCCTATTCAAACCTCATCAATAAAAAGGCACTTTAGCATGCCTATTCAAACCTCATCAGTAAAAAGGCACTTTAGCATGCCTATTCAAACCTCATCAGTAAAAAGGCACTTTAGCATGCCTATTCAAACCTCATCAATGAAAAGGCACTTTAGCATGCCTATTCAAACCTCATGCCACAGATGGAAAACTGTGGCATCACTAGTTGTACTGCCAACATCCTACGTCTTTGTCATAGATACCACAACTCGAAAGGAAGCAAGCCAAGTTGCCATCCCCGGCGATAATATAAGATGAAAAAAAGGCCCTTACCGAACTGTACATGAGCACAATAGCACATCAGTTTACAGATTTCTCTATACTGGTTCTCAAAGGTGCAGAAGTTCTTAAAAATTGGATTCAAATAGTGTCAACGTGCTGTTTTGACTCTGGCTTCCGTTGCACACTCAAACCACAT
>CM031619.1:37911379-37943879 GCA_018398815.1 Conus ventricosus | reverse complement strand
CCATATTGCAGGCTTATCTGGCATGGAATGCTGTTTCACAACTCCTATGTGACGTTGCCCTGTGAAGTTGTACTCCCTCTGTGTGACTTGTGATGGATTGGGGATCACTGACTAACAAGAGGTTTCTTTAGATGCTTTCAGTCTGTGAGGAAGAATGGTCCAGGTGTTGTGGAAGTCCAGCAGAACAGCATGGTTCCAGGTTCATGTTGCAAGGATCGGACATTGGCCACTGTGGCTTCAACAGTTCTGATGCTTATAGTATGGCTGTCTGTCAACTCTTGCACTTCCCTGTAAACAACACGGCATACTCTGCAGGGAGCAGGGTGGCATCTGGGTGTTGGTAAGCTCACAATGTAATTACGTGGTGTGGAGATGTCACTGGTCATCTTTCTTTCAATAACGCTGTGCACTGAATCACACGCTAGCTGTGTGTATGTGTCCCTTTACCAGATTCTGATCAAGACTCACACATATAGATATTACTACTGAGATCTCCCACCAGTTTTTGAAGCTTTTGTCTTTAGTGCTTCTGGAAATCTTGATGAATCAGAGTGTGTGTTTGAACCTGATTCTATGAATTTACAGTTCTTTGACACACTCTCCAGTAGCACAAAAAACCTCTTGCACACTTAAACAGTGTGCATTCAATCCAAAGTGTCTACTGACTTGAGCTTTGACATCTAGAGTTGGACTTTCCTTTCTGTTTTATCTCCATGTTTCCTGTCAAACTCATCACATGGGTTCTTTCATCCCATGTTGTCGTTGCCCAAAGATGTTTGAAGAGTTGTGATCTTTGTTCCTTTTGCAGCCCGTAAAGTTAATTGTCCTGCATGTATTGACTGGCATGGAGGTCAGATATCTCTTGGCATTCCCCTTGGTCCTTGATGTTTACATAACTTTCCCCTTGCATCTAGTCTTTTTTTTCCAATTTTTCTTTCATCAATTGCTTTGCTTTTTTTCTGGTGGCCTCTGATGATTGAAAAGAAATCTGAATACATGGAGTCATTTTAATTGAATGATCATATCATATGGTCACTTTCACTTGGAGCACTTGAATTAAGAGACCAGCAGTATAAATGAGGTTTTTCTGGCACACCAGTCTACACACTGAGAGTTGTTTAGGCCAAAAGCACAATTCAGGAACATGTCAAAAAAACATAGTCTGAAAGGACAGCACAGTATTGTCTGAATAGATTCACCAGTCG
Organism: Conus ventricosus; assembly: GCA_018398815.1. Classification (NCBI taxonomy): domain Eukaryota; kingdom Metazoa; phylum Mollusca; class Gastropoda; order Neogastropoda; family Conidae; genus Conus; species Conus ventricosus. The sequence goes on along the minus strand of CM031619.1, from coordinate 37,942,674 downwards.
GTTGGTCATAAAAGAAAAACCCAATATTGTCTGAATAGATTCACCAGTCGGTTGGTCATAAAAGATAGCACAATATTGTCTGAATAGATTCACCAGTCAGTTGGTCATAAAAGATAGCACAATATTGTCTGAATAGATTCACCAGTCGGTTGGTCATAAAAGATAGCACAATATTGTCTGAATAGATTCACCAGTCGGTTGGTCATAAAAGATAGCACAATATTGTCTGAATAGATTCACCAGTCGGTTGGTCATAAAAGATAGCCAATATTGTCTGAATAGATTCACCAGTCGGTTGGTCATAAAAGATAGCACAATATTGTCTGAATAGATTCACCAGTCGGTTGGTCATAAAAGAAAAACCCAATATTGTCTGAATAGATTCACCAGTCAGTTGGTCATAAAAGATAGCACAATATTGTCTGAATAGATTCACCAGTCGGTTGGTCATAAAAGATAGCACAATATTGTCTGAATAGATTCACCAGTCGGTTGGTCATAAAAGATAGCACAATATTGTCTGAATAGATTCACCAGTCGGTTTGTCGTTTGAACCCATCCTGGTGTAAAAAGCAAGTTTTTATTTGCATACAAAAGGTTGACACTTGTTAACCTGACATGGAAACAGAACGATGGACTTGTGCATTCTAAGATGCTGAAGACTCGTCCTGGAGCAAGGAATGCTGAAAACACAATGTTGTACTTCTTTATCCCTAAAGACAGTCATCCATTTTCAGAACACATAAGTTTAATAAGGCAGCAATGGTAACATTGCCATGCACATAAAAATACTGTAGAGTCGTATCAGCATCTCCAATAAAAAATACTTTAGGGTGTCTTCTTGCCTCAATGACTGAAAACAAAAGGGAAATACTTAGGCCTGAAAACATATGCATGCACACTCTGTACAGGCTCACACACACACACACACACACACACACACACACACACACACACACACACACACATACATACACACACACACACACACACACACACACACACACACACACACACACACACACACACACACACACACGCATGTACACACACACACATATACACACACACACACACACACACACACACACACACACACACACATACACACACACACACACACACACACACACACACACACACACACACACACACGCATGTACACACACATATACACACACACACACATATACACACACACATATACACACACACACACACACACACACACACACACACAGAAAGACCTGTGGCATAGCAGCGCATAACGCTATAGACCATGGCACAGTGGGCATCCTGCAGTTGACCATCATGTGCTAGGCTGTCAAGCATAGAGTCAAAACCAGATACACAGCTGAAATGTAAATGAAAAGATTCAGATGCTCAATCATGGCACTGTAGAGCTCCATTCTGGAGGTCAGGATAGGCAGTGCGAGCCCTGAACCTTCTGCAATGACTAAACACCCCAGATATCCTTCAAACAGATTGAAGACACAAGGAGGTCTACAATGCATGAACATTTACTGGTGTAAAATGGAAAACACTGAAGAACATTGTACTTGACGATGGAAAAGTTAGAATTACCAGGAAAGGTTGATCTAATGAACTTTGACCTGAACCTGACAGTACAGACCTGTTTTAGTACCTCAGTATGTACCTTACTCAGCTGGACACAGTGAAGACAGAGCTAGATCAAATACTGGCCTGGACATCATGGTGAATGCTATATCCTACAATGCACCAATGGACTTTGTTAAGAAAAAGGATGATACGTTTTTGTATCGACTACAAATCTGTGTGAGAGGGGATATGGAAAGAAGAATGTAAACCATGGAATTGAGGTTGGAGTGGGAACAGATGGCAAAATTATCACATGGCTGGATGTTGGGAGTGGGAACTGATGGCAAAATTATCACATGGCCGGATGTTGGGAGTGGGAACAGATGGCAAAATTATCACATGGCCGGATGTTGGGAGTTAGAACAGATGGCAAAATTATCACATGGCCGGATGTTGGGAGTGGGAACAGATGGCAAAATTATCACATGGCTGGATGTTGGGAGTTAGAACAGATGGCAAAATTATCACATGGCCGGATGTTGGGAGTGGGAACAGATGGCAAAATTATCACATGGCCGGATGTTGGGAGTTAGAACAGATGGCAAAATTATCACATGGCCGGATGTTGGGAGTGGGAACAGATGGCAAAATTATCACATGGCCGGATATTGGGAGTGGGAACAGATGGCAAAATTATCACATGGCTGGATGTTGGGAGTGGGAACCGATGGCAATATTATCACATGGCCGGATGTTGGGAGTGGGAACCGATGGCAAAATTATCACATGGCCGGATGTTGGGAGTGGGAACCGATGCAAAATTATCACATGGCCGGATGTTGGGAGTGGGAACAGATGGCAAAATTATCACATGGCTGGATGTTGGGAGTGGGAACAGATGGCAAAATTATCACATGGCTGGATATTGGGAGTGGGAACAGATGGCAAAATTATCACATGGCTGGATGTTGGGAGTGGGAACAGATGGCAAAATTATCACATGGCTGGATGTTGGGAGTGGGAACAGATGGCAAAATTATCACATGGCTGGATGTTGGGAGTGGGAACAGATGGCAAAATTATCACATGGCTGGATGTTGGGAGTGGGAACAGATGGCAAAATTATCACATGGCCGGATATTGGGAGTGGGAACAGATGGCAAAATTATCACATGGCTGGATGTTGCGAGTGGGAACAGATGGCAAAATTATCACATGGCTGGATGTTGGGAGTGGGAACAGATGGCAAAATTATCACATGGCTGGATGTTGGGAGTAGGAACAGATGGCAAAATTATCACATGGCTGGATGTTGGGAGTGGGAACAGATGGCAAAATTATCACATGGCCGGATGTTGGGAGTGGGAACAGATGGCAAAATCATCACATGGCTGGATGTTAGTTGGGTGATTTAATGAAAGAAGACATGTTTCATACTTTAATTTGGCTCAGAGAAAATTGCCAGGCATGTTGGTTTTGGATCTGATTATCAGGACGGGGGCCGGAATAGCTCAGTTGGTAGAGCGCCGGACTCGTGATCCTGAGGTTGCGGGTTCGAATTTCGGTATAGGGGGATTTTTCCCTCGGAGTTAACATTGGTTCTGACTCCATTCCCCACACAGTCCTTCGAATGAGACTATAAACCGAGGTTCCGTGTGTGAACGCACGCACAAAATCTTGCACACACGTAAAATCCCATCACCAACTTTCGGAAGAGAAGGCCAGTTTGGCCGTTGGTATGGATGACACGTGACACATAGCATGCACCTTCCCCGAAGATGGAGTATGGCTGCCTTAATGGCGGGATAAAAAAGGGTCATACACACAAAACTCCACTGCCTGGCTATACAGGGAGTGTCCGCAGGAGTTATCAGCCTGCGTACGCAGAAAGAAAGAAAAAAATTATCAGGACATGAATAGAGTGAACACATAAAAACAGGTCAGGGCATGAAATGGTTGAACATGTAAATTGGGTTATCATTTTGAAAACAATGAGAGGAGGTTCAGAAAATAAATGCTTCACTATCTTTCATGGATCTTCTTGGAGCTGACAGAAGTATTTCAAGATGATATTTTTGTTAGGTGGGTTTTGAGATGGAAAGTACAAGAGGAAAGAGGACTGTGGTCCTGGTGTTCCTTGTGTTCCGGAAGAGCTGCAGTGTAGGAGGTGTGACAGACGGACATCTTAGATCTGCAGTTGTGAAAGAAAAGTGTTACCATGTTTTTTCTTTGTGAATGGAAATCATTGCTCTCACTGCATAATGGACATAGCTGTAGAAGCTGAATAAATGGAACCTTGAGCTTTATAACGTTTAGGTGCTGGAAGAGTGCAAGAGTCAATAGGTTTGTAGAAAACACATGTGGGTCAGTGGCCTGAGCTCAGAGAAACAGAAAGCCAGGTGTCAAGGAAAGAGAGATGCAAGTATGAGATTTCAAAGGTATTGAATGGAGAGGGTGGATGCTTATATCGTCTCCCCTATTGTCCACTAGCAGTCACAACCATCAACAACACTTGGGAAGAGCTACCCTAAAAACATATGCATCTTACTCCCTCCAAGATCATATGAACCCCTCCACCCACAAAGTTTGTGGTCGGATATGTATTCTATTTGTCCACCTGTAAAAGTCCCATCGAAAATTAGCAGCCAAGGCTTTCTGACTGACTGCACCCTGACTGTTTTCAAATAACACTGGTCAAGTAATTAAGTTTACATACTGTCATGTTTTCAGAATAACACTGGTCTAGTATTGAAGTTTACATACTGTCATGTTTTCAGAATAACACTGGTCAAGTATTGAAGTTTACACCTGTAACACTGGTCAAGTATTGAAGTTTACATACTGTCATTTCTTTATACTCAAATAGACCTGATAAATGGTTTCCCATTATTCTGCTTCAAGAATCTGATAGAGTTCTGCTTGAAGCTGAATGGTATTGAATACATGATATGTGTGCAATGTATATTGTTAAATCATTGTTGTTTTACTGTTGTTGTTGTTTTTTGTTTTTATCATTGTTGTCCATTTTCGTAACCTTGGGCTTGTTCATTTTTTAGTTGTTTAATAATATAGGTATCTTTTTATAATTTATCTTTATATTCTATGTAATTTTTTGTGGAGGGCATGATATGCTCCCTTTATAAGGTGTAGCACCTTTCGAGTTGGGAATTTTTGTCACCACTTGCAAGTTTAGAGGCTGATTCTTGATCCTATTTCTCCAAGATAAATCATTGATTGCCAGTAAAATAGTCAGAGTTCTGACTTTTTTTTTCAATGATAGAAAATGGTTTTTGTTTTAGTTTGATTGTGTATTTTATTGAGCATATTTTTTTTAGCATAATTATAACTCTGTGTTAGTGTTTACATAGATATGCTGAATGTTTACATTGACAGAGTATATATCAGAGGTGTTCATGTAATTATATGTTGAAATATCTTTTTTTGATGTTAGAATCTTATTTTATTTCCTGGAAGTGGAACATTGCGAATGGTCCATGATGTACCAGTGTGCTCTAGTGCGAATGGACCATGATGTACCAGTGTGCTCTAGTGCGAATGGACCATGATGTACCAGTGTGCTCTAGTGCGAATGGACCATGATGTACCAGTGTGCTCTAGTGCGAATGGACCATGATGTACCAGTGTGCTCTAGTGCGAATGGACCATGATGTACCAGTGCGCTCTAGTGCGAATGGTCCATGATGTACCAGTGTGCTCTAGTGCGAATGGACCATGATGTACCAGTGTGCTCTAGTGCGAATGGACCATGATGTACCAGTGTGCTCTAGTGCGAATGGACCATTATGTATCAGTGTGCTCTAGTGCGAATGGACCATGATGTACCAGTGTGCTCTAGAGTCTTAGTTATACCTTCGCAGGTTTTTGTGGCCACATGTTGTTTGCCATCAGCCTGCTTCACTAACATTATATCCTGCATGGGACATAGGTAGAGACTGATGTGTTTCCACAGTCTGGTGTATGTGCAGGATGAGTATATGAATAGTCTTTAAAGGAATCATATTCAAAGAGCTGAAGGATTGTTCAACAGTATTCTTTAAGAAGTGTAATTAGTTTGGTCGTATCGTTACAAACTGAATGAATGAATGAATATTCAATTTAATGTCTGTTTACAAGGATAGTGATTTTAGACACCATGCAAAAGTTACACACACACACACACACACACACACACACACACACACACACACACACACACACACACACACCCCTCTACCTCCCTCACGCCCTTCAAAATTAAGAACAATTGAAATAAAACTTCAAAATAAAACATTGTTACAAACTTACATACACAATGTACCAGTGTTTCTGTTGTCATCATTTATAGGCACATGTGTGCAGAAAACTTGCATCAATAATAAATGTGTATCTGCATACTTTGTGAACAGTTTGGGTATGGTTTGAGAATATACTGTTGTAAAAATTCTTTGTTTTTACAGATAGTATATTGAACACAGTTATGTGATTAACAGATCCATCAAGAACGTTTTACATTGTATCAGTCTCCCAATGTCTTTTTTTTCCTTGAAATTACACAAATACATCAGTTTTTTTTCTTCCATTTTACAGCATTACATAATGTTGTAAATGCTGTCAGCAATTATTTGGTGTTTTTCTGATATTGATTATGTGTTTGAATAAACCTTTAAACCATCCCAGAAATTTGGAGCAGATTCAGATTTCACTGTTTTGTCCTCATTACAGTTGTCTTATCAAGTTGCTTCTGTAGTTAACTTTACCAATTATTTTCTTCAAAAAGTTTACTCTGCACTTGAATAAATCCTATTATTTTTTCTTAAATAGGCTATGTATGATGTAAATAGATTGTGTTATATTTTTATCTATAAAGATTATGTGTAATGCTTGTAGATTCTGTTATGGATGTGTTTCCCCAAAAAGGTTATTTACAAGATTTCAACAGATCCCGTCATTGATGTTTGACGTCTTTGTTCCTGCTAAGTTTGTGTGTCAGCAGTTTGCTTTTTAGGTCAGGCTTAATGATATACTCCCAGCTAGTTCTGGTTTATGTATTATGCTACTGCTTACGTTGGTTTATCATATCGTTTGTGTGTGTGTGTGTGTTTAATGAACATGTTTTCATCCCAAATCAGCTATTTGTGGTTGTTTAAAAAATGAAGTTGGATCCAATATGTTTGTCATCAACATTTAAAGGATATCATTTGTTTAGAACACAAGGGGCATCAGCAATGTGTGTGTGTGCTTAAAAAGATGAAGTTGGTGAAGTGTGTGTGTGGCATGCGCACGCGCGTGTGTGTCCTGTCTGTTGGAGAGGAGGGGGTGGTGGTGAAAAATCAGCAGTAGGTCAAATCTTACAGACGGTGTTGCCGCTGTGTTCAGGAAGGCTAGGGGTGGAGTGGGGTGGGGAGTTGGGAGAAAAGGGGCAAGGAGGAACACGAGCAAGTCAAGTCATTCATTCTGCTTGTGGGAGGCCAGAGAAGGAAGGGGTGTGGAAAAACCCAAGTCAAGTCATTCATTCTGCTTGTGGGAGGCCAGAAGGAAGGGGTGTGGAAAAACCCAAGTCAAGTCATTCCAATGTTTCTGTGGTTTTTAAGAGAGCTGGGTGAGGAAGGAGGAAAGGTCAAGTAACACAAATGTTGCCATGACGTTCAGGAGTAACACAAATGTTGCCATGACGTTCAGGAGTAACACAAATGTTGCCATGACGTTCAGGAGTAACACAAATGTTGCCATGACGTTCAGGAGTAACACAAATGTTGCCATGACGTTCAGGAGTAACACAAATGTTGCCATGACGTTCAGGAGTAGTCGGGTCATACCAATGCAGTCTACTTTGAGAAAGGCTGTGGTGGGAAAGGGTAGACACAAGTCGGTCAGGTCATGCCATTGTGTGGCCACCACGCTGAGAAAGGCTGGAATGCTTGGGAGGGGGGAGGAGGCAGAAAAGGGAGAGTTGATCTGGAAAAACACACATGGGTCAAATAATTCAAATACGGTTTACTTGATAAAGGTTGGGATGAGGGAGGAGAGAAACGCGCGTTTAGGTCGCCATTCAGATGGTGCCACCATCATGTTCAAGAGGGCTGGGATAGGGGTTGGGAGAGAACGCAAGGAGGTCAAATCATACAGTCGGTTTTGTCAACTGCTTGAGGAAGGTTGGATGGAAGGATGTGGAGATGGGGGTGGACAGTTAGAGAGGAAGCACAAGAAGACCAAGATCTACAAAAATGTTACCATTTTCTTGATCGGATATTGAATGAAATATTGACGTTGTATGTCCCTCATTTGTTATCTTTATGTCGAATTCACGTTACAGAACAATGCTTATATGTTTATATATCATTTGAAATTGATGTTAGAATGTGTATGTGTTCCCATAACATTTGCTTGTGTTCAGTCAAAATTGATTTTAAAAATGTATCATTTTATGCAGGTCATTTTGTAGTTATTATTGTTGTTTACTGTCCCATCTCTTGTGCCCCTCCGTGACATAATGTCCATGCTGCTCATTTCGGCACTCCAAAACAGCCCTCGTCATTAGGGCCTGTGTCACACACTACAGTGTGCACAGTCACTATCGTCATTAGGGCCTGTGTCACACTCCACAGTGTGCAGTCACTATCGTCATTAGGGCCTGTGTCACACACCACAGTGTGAATCACTATCGTCATTAGGGCCTGTGTCACACTCCACAGTGTGCACAGTCACTATCGTCATTAGGGCCTGTGTCACACTCCACCATGTGCAGTCACTATCGTCATTAGGGCCTGTGTCACACTCCACAGTGTGCAGTCACTATCGTCATTAGGGCCTGTGTCACACTCCACAGTGTGCAGTCACTATCGTCATTAGGGCCTGTGTCACACTCCACAGTGTGCAGTCACTATCGTCATTAGGGCCTGTGTCACACTCCACCATGTGCAGTCACTATCGTCATTAGGGCCTGTGTCACACTCCACAGTGTGCAGTCACTATCGTCATTAGGGCCTGTGTCACACTCCACAGTGTGCAGTCACTATCGTCATTAGGGCCTGTGTCACACTCCACAGTGTGCAGTCACTATCGTCATTAGGGCCTGTGTCACACACCACAGTGTGCAGTCACTGTCGTCATTAGGGCCTGTGTCACACACCACAGTGTGGAGTCACTATCAGGTCATTAGGGCCTGTGTCATGCACCACAGTGTGTAGTCACTATCAAGTCATTAGGGCCTGTTGTCACACTCCACAGTGTGCAGTCACTATCAAGTCATTAGGGCCTGTATCACACTCCACAGTGTGCAGTCACTATCGTCATTAGGCCTGTGTCGCACACCACAGTGTGAATCATTATCGTCATTAGGGCCTGTGTCACACTCCACAGTGTGCAGTCACTATTGTCATTAGGGCCTGTGTCAAACACCACAGTGTGCAGTCACTATCGTCATTAGGGCCTGTGTCACACTCCACAGTGTGCAGTCACTATCATCATTAGGGCCTGTGTCACACTCCACAGTGTGCAGTCACTATCGTCATTAGGGCCTGTGTCACAAACCACAGTGTGAATCACTATCGTCATTAGGGCCTGTGTCACACTCCACAGTGTGCAGTCACTATCAAGTCATTAGGGCCTGTGTCACACTCCACAGTGTGAATCACTATCGTCATTAGGGCCTGTGTCACACACCACAGTGTGCAGTCACTATCGTCATTAGGGCCTGTGTCACACACCACAGTGTGAATCATTATCGTCATTAGGGCCTGTGTCACACTCCACCGTGTGCAGTCACTATCGTCATTAGGGCCTGTGTCACACTCCACAGTGTGCAGTCACTATCGTCATTAGGGCCTGTGTCACACACCACAGTGTGCAGTCACTATCGTCATTAGGGCCTGTGTCACACTCCACAGTGTGAATCACTATCGTCATTAGGGCCTGTGTCACACACCACAGTGTGCAGTCACTATCGTCATTAGGGCCTGTGTCACACACCACAGTGTGCAGTCACTATCGTCATTAGGGCCTGTGTCACACTCCACAGTGTGCAGTCACTATCGTCATTAGGGCCTGTGTCACACTCCACAATGTGAATCACTATCAAGTCATTAGGAGGCAACTCACCACAGAAGACACTGCACTGCTGACAAGTCACTTCAGTGGTGTTCAAGAATATATGTTGTCATCCAGTACAAGGCATGTACTGATTACAATTGTTACTGAGTCACAAATTAGTCGTGGATGAGCACCTTACCTCCTCCTGCTTCCTGCTCCTCCTCCTCTTCCCTCCTTCCTCCCACAGGTCAGTGCTACAACGTCTGCTTAGAAAGTCCCCATGAATTTGCCAATACCACGATTTTGACATGATTTTATCACAGGTGTGCAGTTGGAGAGGAATTGAAAGTGAGGTTACCACAAAAACAGGTCATGAAGTTCCACAGAATTTGAAACATTTTTGTATGATGATCAGTGAGGATGAATGTCATGGTGACAATACGATGGCATTTGATTATGGTCCTAATGAAAAGAAAACCTTACATAGAGTAACTTTTATTCAAGACTGGCACAGCCTTTTAAACTTGAATAAAGTCAGGCGAATACAAAGACGAACAGTCTAATAGTGGGGAAAAACAAGCGCAGGCCAACAACCCCTCCGTCATCACAGTAATGACTTGGCAAAGATTTGAACTTGGGGGAGGGGGGGGGGGGGGGGGGGTTTGAAGATGAAGAAAATGGGAACATAAAATTTTAAAAATATGTTATGAATATGAAAACTCTTCACTAGCTGCATGAGGGAACCATCGTAATCCCTCCCTTATGCAGCTAGTTAAGAGTTTTTATATTTATAACATTTTTTTTTAATTTTATGTTCCCATTTTCTTCATCTTCAACCCCCCCCCCCCCCCCCCCCCCCGCCTTAAGTTCAAATCTTTGCCAAGTCATTACTGTGATGACGGAGGGGTTGTTGGCCTGCGCTTGTTTTTCCCCCACTATTAGATTGTTCGTCTTTGTATTCGTCTGACTTTATTCAAGTTTAAAAGTCTGTGCCAGTCTTTAATAAAAAAATTACCCAATGTTAGGTTTTCTTATGGGAGCAAGACTTGCCCTACTTGTTTATTGCTTATTGTTTACTGTTCCATGCCTCATTTTATTTTCAACCTCAGATAGAAGTCAAACCCACAGCCTCTAAGCCCGTAAGTCTGCAGTGCTAACCACTTTCCCTTGCTGACCGTAAACACATACATGATTATGTTTATAACAGTTTAGAAAAAGACCGGCTATGAATGAATGTTCATTCGTTCATATTTGAGAACATATTGTGAAGACTATGCTGATTATTCAAGTTTTACCTGTCAGTCATGCACTCACTCTCAGAGAGATGGATATAAATTATGGATTAAATGAAACTTGAGATTTATTCATGATTAAATTGAAAATTTCATTTTCACAGTTCAAATAGCAGAAAAATACCAGACATGCAAAAAAAAACTTGGCTAGTGAACAGGCAAACATAAATCGCTTCCTGGTTATTTGGTGACTCTGAAATGTGGCAGCATGAGATGATGATTAGATCAAACTGTATCCAGTTTCACTGATGTCTTCTCAGAACAAAGTGATCACTGGTGAAATGTGTGTGTAATGTTGTTTAAGGTGTAGGCCCATTAGAGGCTCTGCTGTCCTTCCCACCCCGTGAAGAATGGTATCTTGTGTGTTACAGACCCTGAGCATAAGCAGGCAGTGTTGCTGTAGCTGGGGATGGAATGGCTGTCACTGATCTACGTCTTTCACTGCTTTCATCACCGCCATCTTTTTTCTTGGTGTTAAGGTTTTACCACTGTCCAGTGATGTGTTAAAAAGCCAAGTGTGGACTGGGAGGGAGGCTGCCTCCTGCATTCAGCATTTGTTATCAGTGTGTCAGACATTGGAACATGTCTTGCATTTGTCTATCAGTTCATCAGGTTTGAAACTGTCTTTTCGTTCCTTTATTGTTGTTGTTGTTGTATGAGCTGATCAAACCGAATGGACATTTATGACGTGGTACAATATATATGTTCACATCAAATCAGCGTAATGCTTTGTTATTAAACTTGTAAAAATGCAGATTCTGTCTCTGGACAACATGAATTGAACTGGACATAAAACATGATTGCTGTGTTTGTTTGTCCACGTTTCTGTATTTTCACCGGAATGTTAAGCAGTGTCATAATATTAGAGTGCATGGCTTATCATAAGTTTAATTGTGTTTTCTTGTAAGTGGAGTAAAGAGAAAAGAACATCACTGCTTCATTCTCTTAGCCTTTTACTTGGTATGGAGGAAAGATGTATAAAATACATGATTGATCATTAGAAAACCTTGCAGTAGGAAATTTTATCCTTCATTGTGTTTATCGTTCTTTACGTGTATAACAATCTGCAGAAACATGAAATTGTGTCTATGACCAGCTTTACATATTTTTCGCAAAGTTCAAGTGATCATTGCCGGCCACAAAATAGAAAGAAATTACCTGCCAAACAAAAAAAAAATCCATTTTTAATGTTTCACAATAAGCTGGTGTTCTATTCTTCTGATACCCCTTTTGGTAAATCATATTTTCTCTTCCGGCCCCTCCCTTTCCCATCCCTTCTCACATGTTTAAGTCACCTCTATCAACTTTCTGTATCCGCCCCAGTCTTTCTTCTTTCATTTGAATAGCTTTGACGAAATTTGTTTGAAGGAAAAAAAGAAACGGAAATAAGTAAAAATATAAAAAAAATAAAAAAAACTTTAGATAAATTTTTGCAGACTGTTAAAAGAAATGTATTGCTAAAATGTTCTAAACTCCTTTATAGTAAATCTTAAATAAATCTTAAATTGTGCCGGTTTCGTTTCAAAACTTCTTTGTTTAAAATCTATAGTCAGTGTATGAAATGTTGGCAGCTCTCCATGAAGAGAGTATATGGGCCATAGCGCAGCATAAGCTATAATGTTTCTCTTTCCTTCTCTTTGTGTGTGTGTGTGTGCGTGTGTGTGCATGTGTGTGTGTGTGTGTGTGCATGCGTGCGTTTTGCCATCATTTTGGCAAATTCCATCAGAATTTTGCCTGGGACAAACTCCCTCAAAATTGTGCTGTTACTTGTGATAAGTGTATATTTGGTTTATCATCTCATCAGAAGGACTGAATGTAGATTTTTGCTTAATCCAAAATAAATGAAAGTTGATTGTCCTCTACTGAGAGCTGCTGAGTGTGTTTTGGGCTTAAATGGAAAGACTGGAACCACACCGTGAAGAGTGATCCACACAAACATTTGTCTGTAAGAGAGCTGCTCAACTTTCCTTTCTGTCGCCCTTGGTGTCTGTTTCTCTCTGACCTGGTTCATGCCCAGATGTGTATTGAAAGGAAGCATGCAGTACAGCCTTGCCTTGTCACACCAAAATGGAAAATGACTGCATTGTCTTCGACATCTCATTGGAAAAAAATGATTAAAAAAAGGTAAATTTTGTTGATTATGCTGTGCTGTTGGGTGACTTCAGTGTCCGTTTCATCTTTACCTCTCTACTTTGAGTGAGCTCCTAAGTCTTTGGATTCAGCAACTTTATTGACACTATTGCTGGGTGTGACGTCCTCTAGAGGAAGGTGTCTTGGTGGCTCCACGACTAAGTAATTATTGTCATCAGAAAGAGTTAGTAACTTTGCCCAGCATGTATTAAATTACTGAAACCATCTGAAGTAACTTAGCAGCAGTGCAAAGTCTCCATTTATAGTGTCATGAAATATTGATCGTTTCCTGTTGAATACTGTTGTTAATACTGCATACAAGGCCAGGTGTAGCTGTGTATGGCCCAGCCTAACAAGATGTGTGTGAGCAATGCCACTGATGGGGGGTGAGACACACTTGGTATATAAGTGCGTCTGTTATGTTCGAAACTCGAGGTCTAACATAAATTTGTGAATTGTTTTTGCACTACCTGGATTCAGTCCATAGTTGTTAAGTGTGCCATGGAATACAAAGACTGGAATCGCATAGTTGAGTTTTATCCTTTAAATGATGCATCCCAGAATGTTGCTGAAATGTCTTAACAAACACTGCAAATCACTGTATCTCTCACTCTGGTGTAATTCCAGAATAAGTAATGAAAGGACGCATAGAACACTGCCGTATCATTGAATACAGTCTTGAACCAGAACGGAATTCCATATAATATGTGTCTGATTGTTTAAGCTGTGGTTTGGAGACCTCAGTGTCAATGTATTCAACACCTCCGTACCTGTTGCGAGATTATGTGGAAGCGTTCAGTGTCAGAAACAGCAGACTGTGTTTGGATGGTTATGGCGGTGGTCTCCCTCCACAGAGGGATGCTAACTCACTGTGGCTATCCGTCAAGGCAATGATTGTCGTGAGTATCAGGTTTAGTAGAATGGTGACCTGTATTAGATACGATCTAGCCGTGGCAGTGAATTAGATGGCCTGAACGATCATTGTGCGTCTTATGCCTATAATGAGGACGCAGAATGTAACAAATGGCCCCACTCAGAGGTCACAGAACATGAGAGAACAAGTGTCTTTACATTCAAATTTCATATTGCAGACTCACTCTCTCTCTCTCTCTCTCTCTCTCTCTCTCTCTCTCTCTCTCTCTCTCTGGATGCATGTTCAGAGGCGAGGAGGCAGGGCACCATTTATCTTTGCTCTTTTTTTAAAATAACTTTTCTTTGAAAATGCCACTTTCTGGACATCAAGCCACTGTGGAGACAACCTGACTGCCCTGCTGGCTGACAACACAGTGTATGGGAGAAGGCAACAGACATGATGATGCAAGAGGCAAACCCCAAAACCCAACGAAACGATTATTATCATTATCATTATTCACATCAATGTTCATATTCATAATGTTACTATTTTTTTTAATCATTTTTATTGTTATTATCATCATCATCATCATTATTATTGTCATTGTTATTAATATCATTCATATTTTTTATTATCATGATTATTGTTATGATTATTATTATTATCATCATCGTTATCATCATCATTATTATTATTATTGTTGTTATCATTATTATTGATTTTATTATTTTCATCATTATCATGTTGACAATTTTTATTGTTTTAATTGTTTGTTTTTTTACTAGTGTTATTGTTATTGTTATTATTATTATTATTATTAATACTATTGTTATTATCATCATTATTGTTATCATTTATTATCATTATTGATGTCGTCTTTGTAATAATTATCTCATTATTGCTATTTTTATTAGCAGTAGTATTGTCTTTATGATTATTATGATTACCATTATTGTTACTATTTTTAATATTATTATAATTTTCATTGTTCTTGTAATTATTATCATTACCATTATTGTATTTATTAATTAGTATTTTTTAAAAATCATTTTCATTAATATTACCAGTATCATTATTATTATAATTTCTATTTATGTTATTCGTATTAATGTTATTATCATTATCACGTTAGAATGCATCCTTTAAGGAAGTCTGTCATGATAGGGACATAAATGACGTCAGCCTGCATCTGTTGACGCTGTGCGTCATGATCAGGGCACAAATGACGTCAACATGACTGCATCATCACAAATGACATCAGCATGCGTCCATTGACGCAGTGCGTCAGCATAAGGGCACAAATGACGTCAGCATGCGTCCATTGACGCACTACGTCATAAGAAGGACAGAAATACGGCAGGGTGCGTCCGTCGACGCAGTGCGTCATGATAAGGACACAAATGACGTCAGCATGCGTCAGTTGGTGCACTGCGTCATGATAAGCACACAAATGACGTCAGCATGCGTCCGTTGACGCAGTGCGTCATGATAAGGACACAAATGACGTCAGCATGCGCCCCTTGATTTCATGATAAGGACAGAAATGAAATCAGCTTGCGTCCTTTGACGCAGTGCATCATGATAAGGACATATATCACGTCAGTATGACTGCATCATCACAAATGACGTCACCATGCGTCCATTGACGCAGTGCCTCATGGTAATGACAGAAATGACATCAGCATGAGTGACTTATCACAAATGACGTCAGCATGCGTCCATTGACGCAGTGCGTCATTATAAGGACAGAAATGTCAACATGCGGCCGTTAACGCGTGCTCATGCTGAGGTTTATCATGACACACTGCATCAAAGGACGCATGCTGACGTCATTTGTGTCCTTAGTATGAGGTAGTGCGTCAATGGGCGCATGCTGACGTCATGTCTATCCTTATCATGACGCACTCCGTCAACAGAAGCATACTGACGTCATTTGTCTCCTTATTATGACGCACTGCGTCAACAGGCCTATGCTGACGTCATTTCTATACTTCGCATGTCGCACTGCGTCAATAGACGCATACTGACGTCATTTGTGTCGTTATAATGACGCACTGTGTGAACGGGCGCATCGGATCCGAAGTCATTTGTGTTCTTATCATGACGCACTGCGTCAATTGATGCATGCTGACACCATTTGTGATGATGCACTCATGCTGACGTCATTTGTGTCCGTGTCATTAGGCATTGCGTCAACGGATGCATGCTGATGTCATTTGTGTCGCTATATGACGTACTGTGTCAACGGACGCATGCTGACATCATTTGTGATGATATAAACTCATCCTGACCTGATATGTGTCCTTATCATGACGCACTGCGTCAAAGGACGCATACTGACGTCATTTCTGTCCTTATCATGAGGTAGTGCGACAAGGGGCACATGCTGACGTCATTTGTGTCCTTATCATGATGCGGTTTGTCAACTGACCCATGCTGACGTCATTGTCTCTTGTTAAAAATGATAATAGTGATCATCATCATCATCATCATCATCATCATAACGATAACAATGACGCCAGCATGCGCGCGTTGACGTAGTGCGTCATGATAACACAAATGTCAGCATGAGCGTATCATCACAAATTACGTTAGCATGCGTCTATTGACGCACTGCGGCATAATAAAGACACAAATGACGTCAGCATGCGTCCATTGACGCACTACGTCATGATAAAGACACAAATGACGTCAACATGCGTCAATTGACGGAGTGCCTAATGATAAGGACACAAATGACGTCAGCATAAGAATGATCACGATAACAAAATGAACAGTTGTAAAAATGACAATAAAAAGAACAACAATAATGCTGACGTCATTTGTATCCTTAACATGACGAAGTGCGTCAACGGGAACATGCTGATGTCATTTGTGTCCTTATGATGACGCAGTGCGTCAACGGGCGCAGGCTGACATTATCATGACACAGTGCATCAACCGACGAATGCTGACGTCATTTGTGTCCTTATCATTACGCACTACGTCAAGGGGAGCATGCTGACGTCATTTGTGTCTTTATCATGACGCACTGCGTCAACGGGAGCATGCTGACGTCATTTGTGTCCTCATGACGCAGCTCGTCGACGAACGTATGCTGACATTTCTGAGCTTATCATGACGCAGTCCGTCAATGGACGTATACTGACGTCATTTGTGATGATGGTCATGCTGACGTAATTTGTGTCCTGATCGTGACGGAGTGCGTCATCGGGAGCATGTTGACGTCATTTGCCTCCCTATCATGACGCACTGCGTCAACGGACGCATGCTGACATCATTTCTGTCCTTATCATGACGCACTGCCTCTACGGCCGCATACTGACGTAATTTGTGATGGTGCACTCATGCTGACGTGATATGTGTCCTTATCATAACGCACTGCGTTAAAGGAATATGCTGACGTCATTTCTGTCTTTATCATGATGCAGTGCATCAATGGACGCATGCTCACGTCATTTGTGTCCTTCTCATGACGCCCTGCGTCAACCGGCGCATGCTGACGTCATTTTTGTCATCATGACCCAGTGCATCAACGGACTATGCTGACGTCATTTGTACCTTTATCATGACTCAGAATGTCAACTGACGCATGCTGACGTCATTTCTCCTTATCATGACGCACTCAATCAAGGGGACCATATCGACGTCATGTGTGTCGTTATCATGACGCTCTGCGTCAACAAACGCATGCTGACGTCATTTGTGTCCTTATCATGACGGACTGCGTGAACGGGAACATGCTGACGTCATTTCTCTCCTTATCATGACGCAGTGTGTCATCTTAAGCATACTGACGTCAGTTCTCTTCTTATCATGACGCACTCTGTCACGGGGCGAAAGTATACTGACGTCATTGTGACTTTATCATTACGCACTGCGTCAACGGGAGCATGCTGACGTCATTTATGTCCTTATCATGACGCTGTGTGTCACATGACACATGCTGATGTCATTCGTGACCTTATCATGACGCGCTCCATCAAGGGCGCATATCGACGTCATTTGTGTCCTATCATGACACACTGGGTCAACGAACGCATGCTGACGTCATTTGTGTCCTTATCATGACGGACTGCGTCAACGAGATCATGCTGACGTCATTTGCCTCCTTATCATGACGCAGTGCGTCAACGGACGTATGCTGACGTCATTTGTCTGCTTATCATGACGCAGTGCGTCAATGGATGCATGCTGACGTCATTTGCGATGATGGAGTCGTGCTGCCGTCATTTTGTGTCCTTATTATGAAGCACTGCATCACAGACGCATGCTGACGTCAATTCTGCCCATAAGAGAATGTAAATAAGCGGTTAAAGCCCACCCATGTTATTCTGCACGAAAACCCCCCTTTTCACATCCAAATCACGCCCAAATCACATGTCAATTTTGACCAAAATTAACACCTGTTTCACATAAGATTAACACCTAAAAACCCTCTAAAATCGACGTTTTAGCACTTTGAAACGGGGGCTTACGTGCTAGATAACATAGGGTGATCGTGAACATAGATATTTACATTCTCCCCAAACACACAAAATCAACTAGGGTTATATGGCTTTACAATATTACGCTCTCAGGCCCGATCTAATCAATATAGCTGCCGCGAAAAGCCTTTTGCAACAGAACCGTGCAAATCACGCGACAGCTCACACCTCACGTGTGCCCAGTAGGTTATGACATCATTCCTGGCTGGTAGCTGCCAGTCCCAGCTAGAGTTGATCTTTTCCGACCGGGACGTCAAGGAGTGGGGACATGGTTTTAGCTCGCTGTTGTTTGAAACCGGTCTGACCAACAGCGAGCCTAAATTTTTCCCAGAAACGAAGCAGGAAAAATGTGAAATGACAGTAAGTGAACTAGATGATTTTTACGTAATTGTTTTGTAGAGAAACTTGATATAGCCGATCAATGAAGGTTTGTTTATGAAGCTGAAAAACATGGCTAAAATTACGCCTGTTTTACTGAAAGCTGGTTTGAGATAAAAAAGCTGAAAAATGTAAAACTCCTGGGCAATCTTTGTTTTTAGGTCATGGCTTGAAAGAACAAAAACTGTTTTTAAAAAATCTAACCCAAAGCGTCCTGGGAGAATTATTTGAAAACTGAAATTTTGATGGAACCACTTTGTGTAGAAAACCGATGGAATTATCATTTTTTATTATCTAAAGTTCCCACAAGCTTGGAATTTCAATCCACAGCTGTATGACAAAGAAGGTCATTTTAAAAATATTGCAAAGCGACGTTGGCTTTAGTAAGTTCTGGCAAAGCGACTAGCGCTGGAAAAATTCAATACTAGCCGATGAGGACAGACATGCAGAGACAGAGAGACAGCGTCGGTTATCGATCCAGCAGCTCTATGGAGCGGTGCCTGCTGTCGCTAGCAGTCACGTGACCTGGCCCCAGCCTAAGGCTAAAAATACGCCATAACTATGCCAAACAGGCATTTCTGCCTTTTTGACCCAGAAAAGGTCCTCAACGGGGCCGAAATAATACTAAGGGAGGTAACCCCTGCCCACCCCACCCACCCCCCCCCCCCCCCCCACACGCACGCACACCCAACCCCACCCCCCCACGCACGCACGTCCCACCCCACACGCACGCACGCCCGCTCACGTTTGTCCTTCAAAGCATGCAGTAAACTAGGTAAAAAAGGATCTGGGGCTGATGCATAGTTAATTAAACCAGCACGCACATAACATAATTTCTTCTGATTTTTTACAAAAAACGAGAAAACTGATTACTTAATTTTTTAATTGTCGTTTATATTTTGGTTTAAAAAATGAAGGCCGAAGTAGCTACAGAGCTTATTAAATACTTTACGAGTTGGATTGGGAGAGGGGGGGCGATAAAGAAGAATTAAAGAACAGTTTGAAGAATAATTACTGATCTTTTTAATCGAATAGACATGCGAGAAAGTGTATTGGAAGCTGTCAGTAAAATACCAGATTCTTGGCCCCAACCCGGTTATAAAGCTATTTACCATTTTAGTTGATAATATGGCTCCTAAAGATGTTAATCTGACTGTTTTTTACCCCCCCTGAAGGAGTAGCTATTCGCTTTAATGAAGATCAGGGTTTACGATTAGAAAAGACTAATGAATAACATTGAATTTACAAGAGAAACTGATTAATTAATTTTTTTAAATTTTATAATTTTATTCTGGTTTAAAAAATGAAGCCAGAAGAAGTTAGAAAGTTTGCTAATATACTTCACACGTTGAATTGGAAGGGCCATAGAGAAAAGGTTAAGGAGTAGGTTTGAAACATCAATTACTGACTTTTTTATTCCCATAAATATACAAACAAGCGTGAAGCAGGCCATCAGTGAAATCCCAGATTCTTGGGCCCCCCACAGGCCATAAAATTGTTTGCCATATTAGTTGATTATATGGTTTTCTGAAGATGTTAATCTGACTTTTCTACCAGCCCTGAAGGATAACTATTCGCTTTAATGAAAGATAGGTTTTACGATTAGAAAGAATATAAAAAACAGTTAAATTACAATTATTTTTTTATTTATTTTAGATTAAAAAATGGCTGCCGAACTCAGAAAATCTGTTTTAAAAGAAGTGTAATGAACTATTTAACGAGACAATGAAAGCGTTAAACATTGATTTTAGTGAATCTGGTTTTGAGAATGATGTAAACAATATAATAAAAGATCATAGTGAACTATTTAACGAAGCAATCAAAGTGATGGCATTGACTGTAGTGATTCAGAAAAACCTAAAAATGCTGGCAGGTGTTATTGTAAGGTTAACATGTCTTGAAGTGTTGCAACGCTTAGGTGAAGAAAAAAAGCGCGTTTACTTACTTTTATATACATTTTATTTTTTGATTTACGTAAATATTTGGCTTTAAAAAATGACGACCACAAGAAAAATCCGGGACAGAAAACTTATACGATGGAAGAAATATTCAGTAGTGACAAACAAATAAGCAATATGTTTAGTGAGGCGGACATGGACATCTTTAAACCCCCACAAATGTTCATGAAAGCGTGGCACATGCTATCTCTAAAATCCCAGAGTCTCTTCAGATGGAGCCGCCAGAAAAAGTGCTGTTGGCCGTTCTGATTGATTATATAACGCCTGATGATACTAACATGCCAGTCGGGGTTTCAACAAGGAAAGAAAGAAGTAATTACCCATCATGACTTTAACTCTGACGGGGCTGACTACATGCTTACACGTTTAACCATGCAAGTGAGGAGGCTAAGTTAAGGGGGTCTGGCTGGTCAAGGTACAGTCCTTGAAATTAAATTAAGACAAACAAAGTTCTATCCAAATAATCGGCAATTCTTACCTTCCTCTTCCAAAAGATTAGAGTTAAAACGAGCAGTTTTAAAACATAATTCGACAACATGTGTTTTTGTGGTGTGTTTTAGCGCACTTACATCCTGTTAAAGATCATGCAAACAGAGTTTCTAATTATGATGCATATAAGCAAAGAGCTGAACTTTGATAACATAACCTTTCCAGTGAGTATAAACAGCATATCCAGTTTGAAGAGCAAAAAAAAACCAATTACTGTAAACGTATACACATGGTCTGTAGAAGCTGATATAGTGCCTCTAAGGGTTTCTCCCAACGCTTCTACTTTAGGTGAACCACTTGACAAACATGTAGACTTGAACTTTTTTACAGACGGTCCTAAGAGTCATATGTATTAATCAGAACAATAAGCAGACTGTTAGAAAAAACATCAAAGCATAAATCTAAACAAGATATTGTAGAAGGTGTTTGGTTAGAATCCCAACTATAGAAGCAGCTGCCAGTCATAGAACTCATTGTAAAAGTTTTGTAGACTGTGAAACCAAACTCCTCACGCCTAAACCGGGGGCTAAGTTAGTTTTAAAAATTACACAAACCCAATGAGCCGTACGTGGTTTATCCCCGACTTTGAATCAATCTTGCCGCAGTACTATGGCCCACAACAGCAAGAACAAAAAACAACCTTATTAACCCACCATCAGATCTTTCTTAGCGTTATTGTTGTTAGGTCAGACGGCCAACACACGACACCAGAGTTTTACAGAGGCCCTAACGCAGCTAGTAGATTTTTAGAGCAGTTTAAACAAGTTCGAAATTTCCACTACTCCAACCAACTAAATCTTTTAGACATTGTTATGACTCCTGAAGACCAAGAACGCTATGACTTATCTACACACGTTGGATATTTTAACGAGAATTATTAGGCACACAGTAAGAGACCACGATCACATTACTGGCAAATTTAGAGGGCCGCACATAACAATTGTAATCTTCAACTTAAGGTTGATCCTAAGACATGGAAACTGCCTATCTTCTTTCATAACTTACGAGCTACGATTCTCATTTCATCATGCAAGCAGTGGACTTTGAATATAAAGGGTTACTTGCATTGCACAGTCTTCAGAAAAGTACATGACTTTTACTCTTGATTGTTTATCCTTTTATGACTCTGCCCAACATCTGATGGCAAGTTTGGATAAGTTAGCGGGATCGCTACAAGATTTTCCAATTACTAAACAATACTTTGACCCATCTTTAGTGCGTAAGGCGTCTATCCTTATGAATACATGGACTCTTGGGAAAGGTTTGATGAAGAATCACTTCCTCCTAAAGGCGCTTTCTTTTCTAAGCTTAGGGGCAAAGACATAACTGATGCTGACTATGAATACGCTCAGAAAGCCTGGACAGAATTACACTGTCAAACAATGGGAGATTATCATGATAAAATATTTAATGCTGACGTGTGTTTATTGGCAGAGTCTTTCCAAAATTACAGAACTACATGCATGAAACATTACGCTTAGACTCATCGCATTACATCTCTGCGCCCGCCGGGTCTTCTTGGGATGCATTCTTAAAGTCTACAAACATTCAGATTGACTTAATATCTGATCTACCCACACTTCAGATGATTGAAGATGGCTGGGGGGAGGTTTTGCATGGCCTGACATCCTTACTGCAAAGCCAACAACAAATATTTAGACGTTTATAAACCCAACTAAACCATTAACTATCTAATGTACTTAGACGCCAACAATCTGTATGGATGGGCCATGAGCCAGCCGCTTCCATTACGTAACTTCAGGATGTATACAGGGCATGGTACAAATAATATTCAAGGGGCATTAAAGTGGTTGAACAGTTTGACGCCAGATAAACCCAGTATGGGTTTTATTCTAGAAGTAAAACTTAGAATATCCTTATGAACTACACATCTTCATAACGATTACCCCCTAGCCGCAGAAAGATTAAAAGATGAGTCCTATCGAACCTCCTAAACTTGTACCCAATCTTCGCCAAAAAAACTAATATGTTTGTCATTACAGACTGTTACAGTTTTACTTAAGACACGGGCTGAAACTGACTGCTGTTCATAGAATCATTGCTTTGACCAAAAAACCTTTTATGAGGCCATACATCAAGAAGAATACTGATCTTAGAACCAAAGCCACTGAGCTTCAGAAAAAGATTTCTTTAAACTGATGAACAACAGCTGTTTGGCAAAATATGGAAAATCCACACAAACGAAAGATGTGAAATTAGTTACAAAAGAAAACCAAGCAATTAAGTTTGCTTCTAAACCTAACTATCAAGACTTTAGAAGATTTAACGACAGCTTGGTTGGTATTATGATGAAGAAAAAGGATGTTAAAGTTGGACAACCCGGGTGTTTATCGGCTTCTGTATTAGATTGTCAAGTTATGTGTTAAGAATTCTGTACGACTACTTTTAAACCACTGTACCCAGAAGCAAGAGTCCTTTAAAACAGACACTGACTCTTTTATCTACGCCCAACAGAAGACTTTTATTAAGGATTTGAAACAGAAGTGTTAAAGAGTATGGTGAACGACACATGCGCAACCAAAAGACAGTCCTTACATTCAACTGTTAACAGAAGTTTGGAAAGATGAAGATTGAACTCAAGGACAGTTATAAAAGAATATGCGGGTTGCGGTCGAAGATTTTATAGCTTTTGCTAGCCAGACTTCTGTAATGAAAAAGGGCTAAGGGCATAAGTAAAGAAGTTGTCAAAAAAATATACCCTCACGATAACTACAAGCAAGCTCTCTTTGAAAACAAAGTATTTCATCACACAAATGTTAATCTGCGCTCTACTCTTCTCAAGTAAACACAACTGCTGTTAACAAAAAAAATCACTAGTCTCCTAACAATAAAAAGATAACTTACGTCAATCCTGGAGTTTCATATGCTGTAGGACATTGGAGAACTTTAAAAGATTAACTTGACTGACTTGCCTTGTATTTTAACTTAAGAACCTAACAAGAACTTATTTAAGAACCTAACAAGAACTTATTTAAGAACCTAACTGTACTTTATTTAAGAACCTAACTAGTACTTAAAACAAGAACTTAACTAGTACTTATTTAAGAACTTATTTTTTTTGCACTTAACTTGTAATTTACTTGCACTTAACTTAAAAAGTACTTTCTATAACTAACTTAACTTGTACTTATTTAGTTCTTAACTTGTACTTTATCTAGTTCTTAAAAACTATTCCATAGAAATGGGTCTACATCAGGAGGGTTGCGTTTTTTGCAGAAGCTGGTTCTTCTTTTACTGGCTTTGTGGGGGTTTGTAACTTTGCTGCTAATACGGCGTTAGACATTTGTATGCTAAAACTCCCCCACCAACAACAACAGCAGCCAATACATAATAATACATCTTATCGTTTGTTTTGGATTGCGTTGTTGTTATTGGGCTGTTGTTGCTGGTGGCATGCTGTATTACTATCTAACAATTTTTTTTTTGGGCTGATTGGTTTGCTTTTTGCAGTCTGTTCCATTCAGCTAGTTTACGCCCAGCCTCAACACGTCCAGGATTTTTAGTTTTAGTAACATTACTCACTTGTGGTACATTCACCTGTGGTACATTCACTTGTGGCGCATTTCTGCTTCGCGGCCCTGCCTGCGGATTGTCCTGCGGCGTCTTCTCGCTCATTTTTTTTATTGCGATTAAATTTAATATAATCAAATTAATATGATTAAAAGTAATTAATCCCATGATGAATGGGCATAAATCGCCCCCAAATTTGTAATACATGTCACATGCAAGAGTTTTCTAGGGACTTGTTTAAAACCCGGGATCTTGTGATAAGTCATATTTTAAATCTTCTTTTTGAATCAACCAGTGCCATCTTACTTACTAACTTAGCATATAACTAATGATTGTCTGCCCCACTGACTAACCATTTTTGACCCTAGCTGTGCTTCGTACCTAGCGTAGTACTTTCTAAACCGTCTGATGTAGACAGTTTTTTGAATCTGTTCAATACTTAGTTCAACATATACTGTTAGTTTTTCCACACGCGCCAGAGAGTATAATCTTTCTTTATGACAGTTGTCTGTTGGAAGTCTGCTTGCTCTTCACCACTTTAATAGTTCGTCACAATCCATTTTTAAAAACAATTAAAAAAATAATATAATACTTTTAAAACCATGAGTTTAAGTGGTTAATTATGCAGTCCCTGTTGTTGGTGTTTTGTTTATTCAACCCTTGCAAAATGTTTGTTAGGAATAAAACCGCCCAACATGGGAAAGATAGAAGATTCGCCAAAACTAGTTGAAACCTTATTTTTTAGCTTTAACAACAAAGATTATTTAAATTAAAAAGCACATAGACACCCTTTCGTATTATGATATTTTAATTATTTTTTTAGTTAATAAAAAGATGAGTGAAAAAAAGATTATCAATACGATTTACCATTCTGCTGAAATTTAGCAGTCTTAGTATAGGCTATAGCGTGCTAGCAAAAACATGTTTAAAATGAAGCCAGCAGATCTAGGAAGGTTAGACATTGGGGATATTGTTAAGGTTATAGTTGTAATCACTGCAGGGATTGCGTCAAAAGACTTTCTTGTTGCACAGGGGATTATCCAGAAAATATTAGCGCATAGAAAGATTAATCTAGAAAATATTGATTTATAAAAAGATGGCGGAGTAGTTATGATGGTAGGAGGAGCTATTGTTAATGCCTTGGCCTTCTCTGGAAGCAATTATATGTTTAGTAAATTGCGGTCTGATGAAGATAGAAAACGCCATAACAAAGCAATAGAAGATTTAGCCAAGGCAAGGAACGCTTATGAAGAAAAGGCGAATTACTCACTTAGCTTTATTAATAAAAAGTTAAGAGAAAAAGGGACATGCAGAGCACACATTTACAGACGTTGAGGGACGCAATGAATGATATTACTTAGTGACAGGAAAAAAGTTTCTAACAACACCACCCCCAGAACTGTCTGACTTTTATAAAACCATCAGAAGAACAGGAAATAGCAGAAATTGGTTTATTGTGGGTGCTATGGAGCATCTATATTCTTGCACAAACAATCTAAACAACAATTTAAAATTTACGTCCTTCTTATGGACAAGTAAAAAATATATTATTCTCCTAAAGGGTATTGGAAAGGAAAGACTGCTATTGAAAACTAGACTGCTATTGAAAAACTAAGAAAAGCTGCTAGAGTGTTGAATCGATGCGAAAGACTGGCTTTCAAAACAGGCAATTTGGAAAATATATCTGCCTGCCTCAAAAAAAATAATAAGGCCTCGATTTGTTAACTCAGTTCCAAATGACACCCACCAGATGGACTTGCTGTATTTTCCACATGACAAAGTTAAAGAAAAAATTTTTAAGTAAGCTCTGACAGTTGTTGACATGGCTTCCAAGATACAAAGACGCTGAACCTTTAAACGGATAAAAGCTCAATGCTGTGGCTGTGGCTTTACAACAAATATACATGAGAGGCCCATTAAAGTATCCAGGTGATTCAAGTTGATGATGGAAAAGAGTTTAAAGGTTCTGTAAACCAACTGTTTTTTAAAACATCATGTTACAGTTAGGAAGGGATTCCAGGCAACCATCGATCACAAGCCCTAGTAGAAAATTTTAAAATAAGAATCTAGCTGAACGCCTGTTACCTATCAATATCACAGAGAAATTATGGATAGAGAACGCAACACAGAATGGGTTAGAAGATTGCCGGCAGTTTTACATGCCAGAACAAGAAGAATTTAAAGCAACAGTCTTAAACCAGTAAACGCATCAAATTAAAAAAAAATTAGCATTACTGAAGATGTGCGGGGGACTAAAAAAACTCTTGCCGTTTGGCCCTAAAAGTAAGATACTTGTATGCTCCTGGAAAAGGCAGAAGGTGAGTTAGAATTAGAGCTACAGACCCCCATATGGAGCGTAGATGTATTGAAGTTGAAAGAATCATGAAAACAACCCCTCCCGTGTATTATTTAAGAGAGACTCTCTTTTCTAGCGGCGCTACTGCGTCAAAAAGCCTGCCCCTAAAAGATCCTTTGTTCGGAAGAGCTGCAAGTTGTCCCGCCAAACACAGTGAGTTAACAAAAAAAAAGTATTTATTTTTTGTTAAACTTATTTTTGCTAAACTTATTTTTTTGTTAAACTTTTTTGGTCTTTTTTGGGGTTTAACCGATCGTGTGTTTGTTTTTCAATGTTCTGTTTAATTGCATCAGTGTTTACCTGTCGTGAAGTAAACGTCTTTCTCCACCCCTTTTTTGAAGTTCAATTTTTTGTCGTCTGTAATCATCACCATCAGCCATAAGCTTCTGAAATTCTTCGTCCGTAAGGGTTTTCATCCCTGTAATGATTTGCTTATTTTAATCTTAAGAACAAAGTTTTGCTGATGCTAGGGCAACAATGGCAGTGTGTTTTTGTAATTAGGAGTTAATTTTTTTTAAAACAGCACTTACAACCATAGACACGGCGCCTAAACCTAAACCAAGTCCTCCAAATGCTAAGAGGCGGGCCCGCCCCAACCCAGTAGCTAAAACAGCAACACTAGACGAAAGCACTTACGCTAGCTACAGCCGATGAGCCAGTAATTACATAAGAAAGAGTATTTAAAGCTTTAGCATATTTCTTTCTAGTTGTCCTATACTATCCAAGTCGCTTTCTATTTCCTTTTGAAGTTCAGTTATTTGCTCTAACCTAAACTGTTGAACCTCCATTTTTTAAATAAGATTATTTTTTTAAATTAATCTTATACATATCTTCTTATTTTAAACCTTCTGGCAGCACTTCATCAACAGAGTAAAACGCAATAAAATCAACATACTTAATGAAAATAAAGTCGAGTACTGTTAGTTTGTCTTTGTCAACCATTATAGTAACCTTGTCAGATGATTTAAGGGTGTTTAAATTTTATCTCCGTTTTAGTAATTGCAATAAGAGCTTAAGAGGGGCATCCAAGTTTTCAGCCTTTATTTGATACCCCTGATTAACGTATGTTTTGGCAAACTAGTATCTCCCCCCCTCGGAGTTAAAATAGCGAAAAAGCATCGTCATTTGTCTAGGTAGTGACTGTAGCGTTGGGGTAAATTCTAAGCCGACAGTGTCACCCCCCACTTAGCTAAGGACTTTTTTCTCTGTAGCATATATTCAGAACCCCGCTTAGTTTTTCAATCTGTTTTTTTTTTGTTGTGTTCCTGAAACGAGGCTAACAAGAAAGGGGCCTGCATTTAAGGCTTTTTGTAAAATTGTTGTTCTTATCATAGTATACATTAGGGCTTTGTAGTTCAAACTTTAAATCCCAAGCAATTTCAGGAAGCAACGCCCAAGCATTCTCTCTTTTATGAAGTTGTATTCGTGTTTGCCAAAATCGTTTGCCCCTTTAAAATTTCTTATCTCTTCTAAGGTAGGATATTGCTGTCGTTTTTTGTCTTCAATTTCTGTTTGTTTGTAAACCCCATCATCTGTGTATTCAAATCCACAAACATTTCCTGGCACTCCTATTAGATCAAACTCAGTTGTGTCTGCTAGGTCTTTTAGCTCTACTGCAGTGCATTTAGGAGCTAGCTGCGCTTTTGATTCTGGCCCTCGAGGGCATTCTTTTTTAATATTTAAATTAAATAAACAATCTACAATAAAAAAACGTATTGAACTGGGTGGTCAGTTCGTAAGCATAGCTTAGCGTGCTTAGATTTTTCTAACTGTTCTTTTATTTTTTTAGCTATCTTTGTCTCTTATTAATAATTTTCCCCTTAAAACATTCTTCAAAACTATCTTTGTCCCTTTGTGTAAAATAATACAACTGATTTTAACTGCGATCGAAAGTCTTTTAAGACAGCATTATATTTTTGATTAAGAGCCACACAGAAACTAAAGCGTGGCCGCCCCCTAAAGGCTAGCTTTGACAGAGCTTTTCTTTTTTTAACAATGTCTCGTTCAGCGAACAATCATCAATAATAAACAGCGTTTCAGTTCCCTCAAATAGTCTATAGGAATGTTCTAAACAGTCGCTTAGCTTTTTCGCTGGGATCAACTAGAAATATATATCGTCTGTCCAAATAAACTTCCTTTCTTTGTAAGACTTGTTGTGCTTAATGGTTGTGCAGAATATAACAATGTGCTCGTAATGAAACCTGTATATTGTTTGTAACAAATCAAGTACGAAGACAGTTTTCCCACACCCAGTAATCCCGCAGATAAGAACAGTGCGGATCTTTTGGCAGAAACTTCAAACTATCCCTCTGTTTTTATTAGAATATTTCTTCTGTATTTTAATGAGCTGCGTCTTTTAGCCTGTTTTCTTCAATGTTTAACTGTGCATCACAAAACCCTAAAAACATGCATTTGTATTGGGGCGTTTCCGTCGCTTTCTTGTGAATATTTATTTTTATACCATCTTGCCTATCCTTTCTCCACTTCCAAACAATCTGTTGTCAAAGTGGATCTAAAGTCCAACCACAGCCCATATTTACTTATCAAGTAGTCTTCGAGCCTTACATCATAAAGGCGAAGTTTTTACATACTCGATCAACTGCAGGATCTCTTTGCCTACCTCCAGCGGGAACAACTTTCTTATTTCATCGAAGTGTTGGTGAGGTAAAAGTCTGCGACCCGAATACAGCTGATCAGACTTGCCATTTTTTGCACAGTCGACCTTCTCAATTTTTTGGGTTATAAAACGCTTCTGATTTTCCCCGAAAAGGAGTTGTTTCTTTAGTAAAAAAGAACCCAAAAAAACCTTTTAAAGACTTCAGAGACTGATTTAGATGTATGTTCCAAAGAGTGTCTCGCTTTTTTCTATTTTCTGTAATGGAGTGTATAAAATCTTTCATAATAAAAAACTGTTTTATTTTTATAATGGGTTAAGATTGTTCTGGCCAGTTCAGGGTTAGTAACAACATCAAACTCAAGAAAATGTCGCTGACTGTGTATTTAGCTTCAGGATCTTCAGACAGAACGACAGACTCGCTAGGATTAAATTTTTTTCAGTTCATAAGTAAGTTTTTTTTTTAGTGCGCCTTGGTAATATGGCTTTTGCTTTAACAGCTCAAAATCTAGAGGGATACAGAATCTGTTGCCAAATGCTTCTGCTACTTTCCTTATCTTTAACATCATCCTTTGCATCCCCCGCTTTAAAACCTGTGCTTGAGACCGTTTGGGCTTTGTATTCCCCGATAAAAATTTCTCTTTTCTTTTCTTTTTAGGCAGCCCTAGTTCAGAATATAGGGCAAAAATTGTCAGCCTCGTTTAGTACAAGACTTCTCTACCCTCTGTTTGATTGCCCTATGTTTAACGATTGCCCTGCCTAAATTAGCAACAACAGTAGCATTAGAAACTGTCCCATGTAATATCTATTTTTAATGATAGTTTAGCATGCCTGGATTATAACATCGTCACGCCAAGATCAGGGAAACTTGACTGTTAAAGCCTGTCCAGGCTGAACTGTTGATGGAGTATTACACTAATTACAGTCTGCCTTATACCTTTTACGCCGTGGGGGTTTCCCTTTTCTTTTCTGTATGGGGTCGAGGGCACAAACCCTATGAGTTCATTTTTCATAAACAAAAAAGAATTTAAATAAAAAATATGGCTGAAATTTTGACGCAATTGATCCTATTGAAGAAGAAGATGAAGAAGTAGGCCCCTCATTGCAAGAAGAGCTTGAAGGAGCGGGGCCTTTACTCCCTAGACAACGTCAAGAACTATTGCTACAACGAATTGAATCATTCTATAGAAGCATAGGACGAAAAGCTACCAGAAGTAGTTGATCCTAACGATTTTGAGGAAGTTGATGGGCATTTTTCAAACTGGTGCAGGAGGCCGTGTAAAAATTACTTCAAAAGCAAAACCCAAACAAGATTTTAAAACTAAGCACAATAAGGCGAAAACTTCCCATTGCCAAGGCAAAAATTTAAAAATTTAGAGTTTAGAGCCGAAGTCGCTAGTCGTTTACAGAACTTGGGACGGAGGTTGCCAACACGATCTGAAATAGAAAACACCCCTTCAAGATTTAAATCAAACAGCAGAGAACTGATAGCAGAAATTGAAACGAGTTTAAGTGAGGAGACAGTCAGAAAAAAAATTAGAAACAATTGATATCCTTCATTGCCTATGCGCGACATCCGGGGTCTTAAGGCCGCTTTTACAACAACAAGACAAGAACTA